>CAHIKZ030000058.1:2332500-2360000 GCA_903632075.3 Acanthosepion pharaonis
CGATCTGTAAAAGTCCCGGGAGTTACTCGAGATGGTGGTTTAGAAAATAAGAAGTGTGCATATATGTTCAAGATAATCTGTTAAGCATAGAGTTTAAAAATTAAGATTGTAGTGATCAGGGAAGCATTCTCCGAAGAGTCAGTTCCATAACGCAACGATTTGTAGGATGAATCTATCCGAGTAAAACATATATGTCTCCAATGAATGTGGTTCGCTTGACTGTGAGTAATATGGCGGGTTTTAGCTGTTCGAGTCTCACCGTAGTAGTTTTGTCAGAAAGGCGAATTCTTGGACACCAGAACTTTCGGAAAGTGACTGAAAATCATGTCAGAGGTTAAGTGAGGTGAGTGAAATTGGAGAGTCAGACTTATATGGGAAGCATTAATGGTTTTGCTAACATGCACTCGTATATTTGTTCAGACCGTCGGTCACCTTGGATAATGCCCTCTCTCCTCGAAACTGTAACTAAGGTCCGCTCAGTATTGTAGGTTACGAGTGGCAGACATCATTACTGATGCCTAAATAAGCAGAAATATATATATATATATATATATATATACAGTGTAACCCGGATATAAGAAAGTTGTCGGGACCGGAGACGTAGCCTCTTATATCCGGGTTTCTCTTATATCTGGGTCTGTTATATCCGGGTTACACTGTATATATATATATATATATATATATATATATCTTGACCCTCATACGTCGAACCCGACGGGAGAATCGATATATATATATATATATATATATATATATATATATATATAGAGAGAGAGAGAGAGAGAGAGAGAGAGATCAGGCCATCAAATATATATGTGATTTTTTGGGGGATTTAGGTTTATCATATAGTAATTCACCGAGCCTAGAACAATCCTCAACAGAATGCAGAAAAAAGAGTTGACGGCCGTTTCGTCCTATCAAAGAATCATCAGCAGTGCGTATCTACAACCGAGAATCGAACCCGGAACGTTTCGATACAACGCAAACATCATACCAACTGTACGACGGGCATCGGTGACGAAAAAGACACAAGGTAGACTCACTCAGTTCCGCGCCGATACTCATCCAAGTATTCAGATAACTTGCGGATGAGTGCTCCAAGAGCCACGACTGCGTTTGTCCCACTTCACACCATTGTAAAGGATAAGCTGGGTCAAAAAAGGATATACAAGTGATTATTTGGGGGATTTAGTCTAATCATATAGTAATTCGTTGAGCCTAGGATAATCCTCAAAAAGAACGCAGAAAGCACTGGGCGACCGCTTCATCCTATCTGCGAATCATTAGCAGTGGGCATTCATTATATATATATATATATATATATATATATATATATATATATATATATATATATATATATATATATGTATAATATGGGCGTATAGGGTGTATGAATACGATTTTTTGGGAGAATATATGAAATTAACCTGCATGTAAATGTAATATACTCTTTGTTTGCGTTTGGTGCCAACTCATATGCTGGTTTGAAAATGCATCTTCATTCTCACGAGAGAAACTTTCCATGAACGAAAACACACAGTCATATATATATATATATATATATATATATATATATATATATATATATATATATATATATATATGAAGAAATATGATTTTAGATATGCTAGATTTATGGAATAAAGGACGTGTATGTAAATATAATGTGAACATTGATATCAACACTCAGTGGCGACAGACTATTTCATGCTAAACGCAATTATCAGGCCAACATATATATATATATATATATATATATATATATATATATATATGTGTGTGTGTGTGTGTGTGTGTGTGTGTGTGTATCTAAGATATTTTGTAGGTATCATATATATATATATATATATGTATGCAAATATTTTATATATTATTTATATATTTTATTTTGTACTTATATATATATATATATATATATATATATATATAAATATTTTTATATATTATTTATATATTATATATACATAGTACTTATTTATATATATATATATATATATATATATATATATACAAATATTTTATATATTATTTATATATTATATTTAAATGGTATTTATATATATATATATATATATATATATATATATATATATATATATATATATATTAAAATATATGCATGTATATATATATATATATCATAGGATAGAAAATATATATATATCATAGGATATATATATATATATATATATATATATATATATATATATATATATATATATAAATGTCATATGGATTGATTTGGATCTTTTAAATTTGACCCCTTTATCTCTCAATTAGCTTTTTTTAGGTATTAAACATATTGTGAGATGGACACTTTTGCTGTTACATGCATTATACATACATACATACACACACACACACATATATATATATATATATATATATATATATATATGAATGTATATTTATACACGTGTTAAACAGGAGATGCCATTAATCATCTGAATTAGACGCCAGATATTCCGCATACGCATATATAATTAGAATAACATTTTCTACATGGATGTATCTACTTGTTAATGCTATTTACTAGTAAAATGCTTTCTTCAATACTAAAATATTCACTAATTTTCCAAGTTTCAAATGTCAAATATCAAACCCCCGGCCCTTTTCTGTTGTACAATTAGCATGAATCGCATTGCGACTTGCACAAGCGTGACAAAGAATAAACTATTCAAATTGTATCTCATACTTCAAATATGCAAATGATGTGTAGCCTTTTTTTCTACTCTGGAAGCAGTTGATTTTTTTCCCTCTCACCTTTTCTCGCGAACAAACATGCACACACACATTTATATTTTATAAAAATGCACATTCATAGAATATAGAAAATGATATACAAACTAAACAAAAGAAAATACGCTTAATAATGGATATTTTTAAGTTTTGTATCTATTCTCATAATAAATTAAATAAAATTACAAAAAATAAAATATATAGAAATACAGTAAAATAGTATAAAATACAAATAACTACTTACGTTTATGCACTCGTGGTGCCTACCCACAAAATCTTTCAACTAATCTCCATAATTTAATAAATTTTACTGTGAGGGTGTATGCCATTTTCTCGTTCGATATTAAAAGAAACAAGTTCCACAATCAACAAATGTATATTTTCAGCATGATCAGATTAGAAAGCAACCATATGAAATCCAACAGATCACATTGAAAAATATACAATATAATGCTTTCGCTTTACTGACTGAAAATATCTTATATTCAGTGGTCAAATCTGAGGAACTGGAAGTGAGGGAAGAAGCTATGAAAAGAATTTTGGCCATGAGGTTAGTAAATATTTATTCATATAAAACTGACTAAATTAGTTCTGCTGATTTACAGAGTCATTTTATCTAATTTCACCATAAATATTGAAACAATACAGACTGCATGTTTTTTAAATAACACAATTTAATTTTTATATTCTTTCAGGAGTGGGGAACCAACCAAGAAAATTTTAAAAAGAATCACGACTATCAATTTATGCGAGGGTTGAATTTAAGTATCCCCGCCAAAAGAAAAGAAAAAAAGTACAAATAAAATAAAAATGGCGGAGAATTAAATCATACAATACTTAATGAGAAGATTTAGGAAGATTAAGATTATCTCCTCGGTTATCCTTCGAAACCGCAATCCACCAAAAAGGACCCAGTCCCCACCCCGGGCCATTTAACAGATATTTCGCGCACCGGATTGGTTGTTACAAACATCCAATCGGATGTGCGGAATATGTGGTCTTTTTTCCTCTTATTCTTTAAAAAGGCCAGAGTGGCTGTTAGCGTTTAGTTGGAAGGGGGAATCGGAGGTTGATCTCCCCTGATTGGGTCGATTTGGTGATGGGGAGTATGATATTGAAAGACCCGAAACTTCCTGATGAATCAAGTCAAAAACATCACTGACGACCCCCTTGGGCGCCTACTTAAAAGCATATTTGCGAATATGCACTGGGCACAGTTGATAGATCTATCATTAAGTGGAGTTTGTGAACCACGACCTCACAGAAGAATTTTCTGAAAATGAACTTTGGGAAAAGGCAGTCAAGTTAACAACAGAAGTTTCCCAATCTGTGTATGGCTTTGAAGCAAGGCATCAGCACATAATAGCAAAAGTTTTGTGTCAGAAATTGAGACCATCATTTTCATCTAAGCGCTTTTATATGAAGTTATTTGACTCTATGTATTAGGCTCTATTAAACTAGTCTTTATTTTTCCATATTTGTTTGTTGTATTTCATTCATATTAGAAAAAAGTCATTTTTTAATATATTCAACTATTAATGCTTAATTCATAAGGTAAAGAAAATCAATATTTTGAAGTTGTCGTGAAATTTAGTTATAGTTTCTTCATTTTATATCAAATAAAAATATTCCCTGATTTAAAATACTCGAGGAAAGTTTCAAAATAACGTCTAAAACGTTGTTTGGTCTTCTCATCAATATTTAGGCCATATCTTGCAAAATCGAGGATTTTTCAATGCATTTTTGTCTACGATCTATAATGCCAAATGCTAAAAAAAAAAAAAAACGAAGAAGTGTCAGACCTAAATTTTGCATCAGTACTTAATAGGTCTATACACAACATTTAGTACATTACTCTTTTTGAGGTTTAAAAAAAAGTTAAAAATCAACCTATCCGAGTGGACAGTAAGTTAAATAAGATTTGTGTTAGGGTTTTATTGTAACTTTGGTATTTATGTTATATTGAGTTTTATAATTAAATGTATTTAAATTTAATTTCTTTTTTTTTCGATAGTTCAGAGAAGCCATAGTGGCAAACAGTGTAAACATTGATGCAAGAAAATGGCTGTTAAAAAAGTATTGGAAGTTTCAAAATGCTGAAAACATTAGAACAAAGTGGATTGAAACATTTCTGTTTCAATGACTCTAAAGCTGTTTTTCATTTTATCATTCAAGATAATACCATGCTGATCCTGGTGCTGACTTAATAGTTTATATATATATATATAGGGATGAGACAAAATATACACACGCACATATACTTGCACGTACGTATATATATATATATATATATATATATATATATATATATATATATATATATATATATATGTGTGTGTATATCTTCCACAGGTGTTGTAAATACAGTGCTTAATGTTATGTGACAGAGCTATAAGTATATATTAGTGAATATACATAATACACATGATATCCAATGTCGAGGTTTGACTCAGACTTTCATGCAGTCCTTGCAATATTCAGCCACACAGAAGCTTGCAAAAACTGCATGAAACACTGAAAATGTTTTATCAGCTTTGTATATAATGTATATTCACTAATATATATATATATATATATATATATATATATATATATATATATATATATATATATATATGTGTGTGTGTGTGTGTGGTTCAATGAACACATAAAGGCAAATAATTTAAACACTGATGCAAGAAAATGGCTAACATATAGATATTTTCTAAGCATTGCTTAGATGTGGCAAAAGGCCGAAAGTATGGAGCACCTAGTGAGGAGCGAATTCACTTTTCAGTCGTAATTGATCTAGCGAGACAAGCTTGCTAACCATTACACCACTCCAACGTGCCCATTATCAAAAGAGTATAATAATATTACGGCGACTTGTGTAGCTGAGTATTAAATACTACCATTATGTCTTATTCTGTCGAAGTAAGTATTGTGTCTGGCTAGAGGCCACATCGCAACACAACCCAATAGCTGGAGGGAGACGACGTGGATTCATACCTTTCCTAAGGATATTTGCGCATAAGGGAACATAAATGAACTCGAATAGAATTCGAAATCGGCTCCACGATTTCTCATTCCGAGCCCGTATCCATTATACTAAATAACAGACATTATTTTGACCTCCGAGAACGTCATTTCGCTCTGGGGGTGAGAGGTGGGAGAGTATCATCATATCACAAATTTAAAACAACAAAACCGAAACCGATTGATGCGTCGAAATATTGACAAGATTAGAGATCTAATCATGGATCATATGTTGAAATAAATAATAAGTAGAATCTAACAAAAAGAATCCACAAGACTTAAACATTTGGGATCCCAGCTACGGGTAATGGTATCTAGTATCTGTAAATATGCTGAGGAATTTGTACGTATTTCTTCGTCATTAAGGAATTAACAATGTGCTTTAACGTTTTGAAATCAATATTATATAATGAATTCTTGGGTTTATATGAGGTCGGCGAAATACTTTCCACGGCCATTTACGCGGTCATCTCGAACCATGCTCATCCAGAACGCTTGCTAGAGTATGTAAAAAAGCATCTGACTTGGTTTATAGGAGGAGGAAGAAATATATGATAGCCCGTTATAAAAATGACTGTAATATGGCCAATCATTTGTAAACAGCACAATAAAAAACTTAATTATTAGATATTTACAATAGTTTAAAAAGGCCTAAGACATTTGCACGGTACTATTTACATATATAATTACGCATACAGATACATAAACATATACTGATTGGTATACAATGTATATAATATATAGCATTGAAAGTAGACATTTTCCATATCGAGAGGAACGCTCACGGGTTGGAATTTAGTTAATTATATACGTGTCCATAGTAGGTTATGTCCATTCACAAACTAGTCTACATGGCTCTATTTATTACTCGGCCCACGTACAGGCGTTGAATCGAGGGGGATGATTTACTCCGAAATTAGAAGAACAGTTTGAACATCCACCAAAAGCCAGCAGGTAGCATGGGGCTTACAAGGGACGAGAGCAGGGAACGCATTGTTTCCAGTGCCAGTGAGCGATGGGTAAATTGTCACCATTTTTTATTTTTTATTTCGCGCATGCGCATTGTCTGTAAGTGATATTGTCGGCTGCACAGTTTCGTATGACCAGTTGGGCACCGGCTATCAAAAAAAAAGAACGTTATGACGGAATTCATTCCGACAGAAATTTTGAAACAGCATGATGTACTGCTTGGCATTCGCACCGGAAGCTACAATATGAACATTTCAGAGTGTTTGGGTGTCATCTGAGGAGAATGAAGAGGATTCGGAAAGATCTGGATGATATATCCAGTCAACATCATGGTGGTTGGAATGATCACTAATGATGGCAACGTTATGCCACCATTCATCTTTCCACAGGACGTAATAATTAACACGGACGCTTACATCTTGCCTTGAGGAGCTAGCGCTACCCTCGGTCAATAGAGTAGCTGCCTATATCTGGTAACAGGACACTGCTTCATGTCACGCAAACAGGAGACCATAGTCATGGCAGTCAGACAAATTCTGCGACCACACCACCCCATATATCTGGTCACCTAACTCCGCAGGCTGCAACCCCGTTGATTATTATATGCGGGCCGAAAATGAACGAGACACCTTCAAAGGATGTAACACCAAAGATGAACGGAAGGCAAGGATTATGGCGGCATTCATCAACTTAAACAAGGCGACCATCCAGAAGAGATGCAAGAGTTTCCAAAGTCGTCTGGAGGCCGTGTTTGAAGCCAATAGCGATATTATTGAATAGATTTACTCTTTACTATTTCAATATATTTTGGGGGAAATTTTGGTAAATATTTCCGTTAAAATGTCAATGTTATTTTCCTTTTTACGTAATATAGACGATATTTTATCCATCTCTGTCTGTCTGTCAGTATCTCTCTTTCTCTCTCTCACTCTCTCTCTCTCTCTCTATATATATATATATATATATATATATATATATATATATATATATATATATTCTGTTTGTACCTTATTTAAAGAGATGAAATCTAAGTAATTTCTCTGTTTTTAATTAAACAATATAAATTGAATTTCCCAGTCTGAATTTTCGTGAAAGTTCGGATAAAATATGCGTTCTCCAACTTGGAATACAACCTCTTTCCTTTTCGGAACTGTCATTTTATCTGACGTGCTATACCACTTAGCTATATAGAAGCGACAGGTTAGCAAATCCAAATTATTGTTTTTTAAAATTAACGTTTTCGTATAGGACACAGGTATTATTCCTCTTGGAGAAAGCTAATTTTCTCTGAATTTTCTCAAACAGTTAAGACAGTAAATGTAATTAATACTCTTTAATTAAAAAGTAGAAAATTTAGCTAAATGAATTCTATCTATTAAAATAACGTATAAACAGAATTTATATTAGATAACTGTCGGATTTAATCCATTTTATAATATCTTTCTATGTATCGCTTTCTCTCTCTCTCTCTCTCTCTCTCTCTATCTATCTATCTATCTATCTATCTATCTATATATATATATATATATATATATATATATATATATATATATATATATATGTGTGTGTATGTATGTATGTATGTATGTATGTATATATAACATCCGTGGGTAAGTAGATCCTATTAATATAAAATATTAAAAATGAGCACAGAAAAGATCTCAATATAATATTTATTATAGAGCATATAAATTACAATTAATGAGATACAAACGATTTACCTTATACAGATGATCATTACGTCCATGGGAAACCTAAAAGCTTTTAGTAAATTTATTTCCATTGATATGTCCAGGGAAACCTACTTTCCCATGGACGAAATAATCATCTGTATGAGGTAAATTGTTTGCATATGTATATATATATATATATATATATATATATATATATGTGTGTGTGTGTGTGTGTGTGTGTGTGTGTGTGTGTGTGTGTATCCTTCTTTTCGTATCAGTTTTGTCTCTGTTCTTTCTTTTGTTATTGTTTATTGGAAACTTGCCAATTCTATTTGTTGGCCATTTCTGTCACTTACGTTTAGCCATGACAAATTATTATACACATTTGAACAACTTTTGTTGGTTATCAGAACAACTCGTCATCATTTTTCGTTGTTAGGCGTGAAGGAGTTTTAGAGACAATTCATACATCGCACCCTGTATATCGTGAAATAAATGAATTCCGATTGGTGGGCGTTTCTTAGATCGAGTAAAGTGTCTAATTTTCTTAATACCTTCTAGGGGTTATAACTGCAAGTAAAGCTCATCTGTACAGTGGCCTAAGAAAAGTTTTTAGCCAGGAGAAATAGAATACATCCAAATTCAAAATTTAATTACGTAATCCCCACTGAATATAAATGAACAGTATTTGGAACTGGTTTAGATTAGGTCCTCCATTTGTTAGTTTCAGTGCTTGTATTCGATTTTTCATGGATTTGATCAAGTTATCAACAATCATCCGATCCATATTTTTCAACTACTTTAGCAATGTTTCTTTAAGAGTTGCCACTGGCGTGATGTTGGTTGCAAATTTTTTGGTGAAAATGCTCCCAAACGTGCTCTTTTAGATTCCTATCAGGACTTTAGGTTACCCATGGCAGTGACTTGATTCCCTCCGATTTCTTCCAGGCCTTTGCTTTTTTACTCGAACGACACGGCGCTCCATCTTCTTGATAAAGGTAGACTTTCTTGTCAATCTGATTGGTTTCAAGTAGTGGGTTTATTCCTTTCTCTAATGTTTGACAGTATTTTGGACCATTAAACCACTCATCAGAAAAATGAGCTCAGATTTTCCTCAAGGCCAGACAGCGCCCCACACCATTACTCCAACACCTCCATGTTTCACAGTTGCCGACAGTCATTCAGTGTTTCAAGTCCCATTCTGATTTCTCCAAACATAAATCTGTCTCGAATTCGAATGCTGGCAGAATTTGCTTTCATCAGACCAAATTACAGACTGCCAAAATTCATAATCTTTGCTCTCGAAGTCTTTCCCCCAGCCAGATGTCTGTTTCTGTTAACCTCTGAAATCAAGGGCTTCTTTTTTTGCAATTCTTCTTTGATAGCCTAGTTCTTTCAAAGTCTTTCTCACCGCATATGGCGATATTTTCATGCTGTTGGCGACATCTTTGACGCTCTGACGACGGTTTCTGATGACTTACCTTTTCAGCGCCCCTTTTGTTCACTCAGATACGATGCTTGGTCTTCCTGAACGTTGTTCCACACGACAATGGCCTTCTTCATTAAATTTCTTGACAATATTATTAACTGTTTCATGATTAAATTAGAATAACCTAGCAATTTCTCTATTTGACTTGTCACACTAATGCCATCCTATTATTTGCCCTCGTTGAAATTCACCAATTTCCTTACTTCCGCAAACTTTCATTGTAAAATATAAGTCAACTATTGTTCCTAGATGAGAGAAGCTTGATATTAACACGGTCTTGTCTGAAAATAAGAATATACGTTATTACACAAGCCAAAATTGCTGTAATTAAAGGTGGTTAAAAACGTATCATAGGCCACTGTATATCGGTGTTCAATTCATGAACGTTACGAATCGAGTACCTCTTGAAGCACATGGAACTTTGCGCGTCCGACGTCAGAGAAAGTTTTCATATGCAGCTCCATAGACAGTTATAAGGTAGCAAACCATAATATCTCTTAGAGACAATCATAGAATGAATTCTCAAAAATGCAGCTGTACATGGCAGGAAAAATATCGAAAATATATAACAGCATTTGAAGAATATCCCTGTAAGTTGACTGAACGCGTAATAAGTGGGAGGAAGGCGTATATAATAGCAACAAAATAAAATATAAGGATAAAAATATGGCAGACAGTTGACGAACGATGTCCTACCTTTAACACAGTGATGTATATAACTTATCGGTAGACGTCTCGATGACGTAACAAAAGTCCTACTCCATTATTAATTTTTCATGTTTGACTTTATTCATCCATACATAGAAGATCGTTGTTGGAACGGTCGATTGTGTAGCTTTTTTTCGCTCGCTACACATTAGAGACATCAAAGATTTTGAGGGGAAAACAATTAAGACACAGTTAATATTTCCCGCCACTGTCTGATGGGCGCGATCATTTGTAACGGATCATTTCTAACCAATTTCATCCAGGATTATAGACACAAAATTACACATACAATCCAATTATATGTAAGTATAGGTATATACACTACAGTTCAAAAATTTGAGTAAACCTGTGTTATTTTTTTAACAATTGGCCCCAAAAGTTGTTTCGTACTTTAAATAAGAGAATTTATTACACATGGTTAGAAAAAAGCGAGGCATCTTTTTTATTAGAACTTTTATTATGACAAAAACAAGAAACAAGAAAGCATTTTATGATTAAATTTTTCTCTCGTCAAAATATCCTCCTTTAGCCTTGACTAATGCTGCACAAATATTTGGAAGTCATTGTAAATGTTTTTTTTAAAGTATGAGTTGTATAATTGCTTCCGTTCTTTTTTCACTGACTCTGAGAGCGCTCTTTCATTTTTGTCAAGTTATTTAAATTCATATACTTGTATTTTAATTGATCATTCCAGCTTATGCAACCGTGTTTCTCCTAGCGAGGGGTGTTTGATTGATTTGAACCTTTTAAAACCCTTTATTCTACATTCAACGCCATCATCTGATAGGACACCAGAAGTGTTGAAACAAAATGGCTATTTTAGTAATGATATTTATGTTATAATTTGATTTATATATATATATATATATATATATATATGTGTGTGTGTGTGTGTGTGTGTGTGTGTGTGTGTGTGTGTGTGTATGTGTGTGTGTATGTGTGTGAGAGAGAGAGAGTGAGAGGATGGTGACAATGATGTCAACACGGAACTACGATGCAATATTTAGGCTATCCTGAAAATAGCGTTCAGGCATATATATATATATATATATATATATATATATATATATATATATATGTGTGTGTGTGTGTGTGTGTTTATATATATATATATATATATATATATATATATATATATATATAGAGAGAGAGAGAGAGAGAACGAGAGACAGACAGACAGAGAGAGCGAGAGAGAGAAATAGTGGGAGAGATAATTCTGGTAAGAAAGTAAAAAAAAAATTGTGAAGAGTGAGTAAAGTTGAAGGAATTGAGCTAAGTAAAAAAAAAAACAATGTAAAGGTAGAGAATTTAATCGTTGAAAGACTAATAAAGGTTAAAAACGTCTTGGAACTAATAAAAAAGGTTGATAAGCCGTAAAAACAAATCAATTTAAATCTTTCTAAATATTAATGGAAAACGAAGCAAGTGCTTTAGAACATCAATACAAACCATTATTACCAGTGATGTGAACATTTAACTGGATAAAAATAATGGCCGTCGCCGTGGAGTAATATTAAGAAAGCGAAAAGCAACAGATTTGAGAGTTAATTTAATCTTTTGCCACAAACGAAAAACAGCGTTTGTTTCGTTACTTTTATCAAGTGTACCTTTGATTATATTTAGGCTAAAGAGAAAAAGAATGAACTCAAATACGTCACAAATCTCTTAAACAGAGCGTGTTTATTTTCAAGGTTTTCTTTATTCTCCCTTTCTCTCTCTGTTTCTCTCTCTCTCTCTCTATCACGTAGACTTTCTTAAAAGCTCATTCTTTAAGTATGCAATTTCTGTGTGTCTTTTCACTAAAATATCTCTTGCTTCTGTCGCAGGTGTCGTCGGGTTTCTTGAAGTACATATACAGCTAAGGCAGTATTGCTAATATTATCTGTTAGATTATTAGCAAGAATCAGCCGTTATTGGCCGAGCAGCCTCTACAACTGGCTACGCTTTTCTTCGCTCTATAGATATCGGACTGCGATGAAAATGTAGCATTCATTCTACTCGTCTTCAGTGGCAATGGAAATATTAACCGCTTTTTATAGTGTTTTACAAAGCGAAGCTTAGATGAAGCTAAATACGAAAGTATTGAGCTGATAGTAAGGACCCAACTCACTTCTCAGTTCAATTAATCTAGCAGAACAAAGTTGGTAATAATTGCACCATATCGAAGTTTTCTAGCTGCTTTATAAGGAAGCATTTGCCAATTCATTAAGCGAGAAACCATTGTTGCTGTTGTTTAAGATTTATAAAATCTTTGTATATATATATATATATATATATATATATATATATATATATATATATATATATATATATATTTTATGTTTATACATTCTTTTATACATACAAGTATTTAAGCAAATGCTCTGTTTATAATAAACAGTATTAAACAATATTCACCGGCCTGAATGTCAGAAAATATTCGTCCTCCGACATGATTCGAACCTGTATCCTATACGGAACTGTCATTTAGATTGACGTGCCTTTGACCGATTTGGCCACAGAGGAGCGTTCGGCTAACAAGGTCGAATTTACTATGAATCTTTCACGTACATTCATATCTGCTCCTGGCGTATTAAATGTAAACAAATGACATCACCCATTATGACCTAACTCTCCTCTGCGGGTAGACTGTCCGAGCTCCACGTGCCATGTTTAATGGATGCCCATTAACGCGCCATAAACATGGCACGTGGATCTAGAACAGTCTACCCCAGTGGGCGAAATAAAGGGTTCAGTTCAACATTCCAACTGTCTGAAAAAGGCCGGAGCGTACAACGTTGTAATAAATATGGCGACAAAGATGAGGACAATAGTCCGAATAATGTAAATAGAGTGCTGATATATTATGTACTATCAAGAGAATGCTGATTATTTTTCTCACAGATGAGGAGAAAACTAGAGGCAATAGAAAGGCGATTCTTGAGACAACTGCTGAAAATGTCAGGAAAATAGAAACAAAAATGATTCTTAGAGTCAAAATGAGAAAAAAACAGCTGATATTTATCGGATACATAATGAGGAAGGAAGGATGGATTGGAAAATTTGACACTCACAAGATATAGCGAAGGAAAAAGAGACAGAAAGAGGCAAGAGAACCTGTACCGGATGAGCTTGTGAGAATGGATTGTGGAACGGCGATGCGAGTGATGGTAAAATGGTAAAGATTAGTCAGAATTACAGCAAATAGGAAGATGTTGAGAACCAATGAGCCACATCCTGAAAGAATACAGCACAGAAGAACACGCGCACAAACACACGCGCACAAACACTCACACGTATATATATATATATATATATATATATATATATATATATATATATATATATATCCAAAGAAATGTAAAGTGGAACAAACTCTAGTATATGTTTCAACATACAAGAACAACCCAGAACTACTTACAGAAATTACAAAAAAATCTAGACCTACTTAGCAAGAATGACAAACTGAAAAAATATACTAAAATTAACCAAAATAATTAAAAGCAAACGCAAATCTAAAAACCTAAAACACTAACCTCATCCAAATTTAACCAACACACAATACAGTGAGTCACAAAATGCAACAAAAAAAGATGTGGGGTTTGTGATATCATTATAGAAGGAAACGCCTACACTTTTGAAAACCCCAAAACGACATTCATAATAAATGAAAATTTAAACTTCAATTCCAAAAATATGATTTATGCATTCAAATGCCCAAAAAGCAAGAAATCATATATAGGTATCAGCCAAAATCTAAACAAACCACTCGCATCCATGCGCACACACTAGCACGCGGGTATGTGTGGAACACGAATATGTATACACATATTGGCAAAAAAACAATAGACTGCTCACAGACACGCGAGCAAATCCTACGCAACATAGGAAGTGTGTGTGTATGTATGTATGGATGTATATGTGCGTGTATGTATGTGTATACTAATTCCTTATAATAAGACAGTATTTGTGTGTTATCGTACTGATATATATATATATATATATATATATATATATATATATATAGAGAGAGAGAGAGAGAGAGAGAGATAGATAGATAGATAGATAGATAGATAGATAGATAGATAGATAAACAAACAAACCTGGTGAGCCTGACAAACCTACACAGGTTTTAGTTCCATTTCATCCTCGTTGAAATTTAAAGTTTTTAGCTTCCATTTTTTGAAACATGGTTATTACTGTGTAGTTAAAAAAAAACATATTTTTTTAAAGGTATATATATATATATATATATATATATATATATATATATATATATATATATATTGGGAGAGAGGAGAAGGGGATGAAATGGAGGTGATATTTCGATAGAAATAGGCATGAATAGGAGTGAAAAGTTTATTCATTTTTTTTGTTCGATCCAGAATAAGAAGCACGATTATAAATCCAATGGTGCTCATATAAATACAGCCACATAAAGCCTATGTTGCAAAAATAGATAAGTTCAGCCAAAAGAACAAAAAAACATTATTATATTTTCTCTGTATCCTTTCTACCTTGCGGACAACTGTACCAAGCTTTGATGTGACGCGTTTTCGACACAAAGATCCAATTTTCCTTCCGAGTCAAAAGCCATCTTCACATCCTGATGAGACGCAGAGACTCTGCAGTGTCTTTTGTCTTTAGAAGAAAAAAATGAAGTCGCATTAAAAAAAAAAAAGAGAAACATTGAAAAAGACAAAGTCGATAATTCCATCTTGCCATTTTAAAAATGTCAGAAAATTGCATGAAATATATTTGCAAGCATTTCTTTCAACTCCTTATCTTCAGTTTGGGAAAAAATGACGCTTTATCCTATAGAGGTATTCATGCGTACGAACACACATTTATAAACTGTGGCGGTACACGTGCAAATTACAATGTTTTACTCATTGAACCTTCTGCCAAAATAATTAATTTAATGACTAATTAATCTCCTTCCGAGTTTAACTACTATGAACAATTCGAAATTAACAACGGTAGCAAAATGTTGTAAGAGCCGTAATAAGTAAGAAAACAGAACATTATTGGATGAAGTAAGCGGGTACAAATGAAGGTGTTGAAAATTAAGAGGATTTCTATTTAGCTGAAGCAAAATTTGAAGACATGAGAGCCTTATTGTCTCGTCTATCTTCACTTTCTTTCGTTCTTGCTTTCTTCTCATTATCTTTGCATTCTTTTTCGCATTAAAGTCAAACGGTGTCTCTTATCTTCCGCCTTTCCTAGCATCTAAATGAAATGGGCACTATTTATATACGGTATTGGCATAGCGTCATGCTCGTGCTAAGTTGTTGCTTAATTTTTGTTTGCCTGAATATCAACCTCTACGGGTATGTAATATGGAAATGTGAATAATTTGAACAGTTTTATGCTTTCAACTAAATATATTTTAAGCTTAATTTAAAGGTATGACGATTGAATATTTTACTAAGTGGGTTAGTTTCGTGGCCGGGGAAATGTTTCTTGATCAGCTTTAGAAATGTATGTCCTAGTTTAGTTTTAACCATTATATTGAAAGGGGGAGTAAACCAAATGATCTTTCTAGATATTCTTTTCTTATTATGGTCATAATTAACAGGATTTCTATATTGAATAGTGGTACCCTTGTATCCACTATTTCTAAGGGGAGAATTGTAAAATTCACGATGTTTATTAAAAACCTCTTTGTTAGAAAAGTTAGTACTAATCCTAAATTCACTGCAGGAGAGTATGTGCTTTATAACCGAAGTGGGGTGGTGGAATTGGGATGTTCATATATTGGGTTAGAATTAACCTTCACATAAGGTTGGAAAGAGCTGCTAGAAAGGTCTATGGTGTCGTCCAGAAAATCTACCTGTATAATTTTAGTTGTAACTATAGTCCTAAGACCTAAATACTTAACTTCCATATTGATCATTTTTCTAATACGACAAACTTTAATTTTTGTAAAGATTTTAACAACTAATAAGCCATCATGTCTATATAATCCTACACTATCACAATCTAGACATTCAAAGGCACTTAAAATGTATAAAAGAAATAATCCAACCAAGTCAGCGGCTTCTGCAGAATCCAAAGAACCCATTGAAATGTCAAAATTATCGCTGCAAGACTTTTTAGTTCACTGTTCTTCATTTTCGACTAGAACAGAATTTCGGCATTTCATGATTTCTGCTTTCAAAACATGTGTTGCTGGTCATTTTATTTTGAATATGCATTGTTGCAAATTTTAATTTAAAGGAGTTTTTTTGCATTTTTTTTTTTTTTTACATAAAAATATAATCCTGTCATTTTTACTCTAAAAATGAATTTTTATACTTTGATAGTGCTTTGTTTGGGGGTTCACTAATTGCCCATAGCTGGGACCCTAACATTTGTTAACACCACCGATCAGGATGGGTCTGATAACAACAGAAATGAAAAGGTGTTTCCAGGCTCCTCAAAACCTCCAGTCTTCCGTTCAGAGTAGAAGCTGCCGGATTTATTTTATCGTCCTACCCAGGATTAACGTGCTAAGCAACTAAATTGCTAACAAACGATAGGGTCAATCAGAACATAGTTTTTTTGCTATTAATATTCTTCTCCCTTTATGTGCATTGTCTCTTCACGACGTGGGCGATCATGGCGCTCTACAGTTTCATGTCTTTTTAATCGTTTCACACCAAGCAAGGTAGTAAAAACCACTAGATTTCAAGGGGTTACTTACTTATACTTAAAGAAACAAAGATGGCGATAAAAAAGCAACCTTCAAGGAGAGAAAAATGAGGGATGACATTAGGATCAAATTTGTGAAAATCGGAATTGACCGAAAAGCAGGAAGCCGGAAGAGAGATCCACAAGTTAGAAGTTCGGGGTATATAAATTATTACTATAGGAATTACAAAATGAGAATTTCAAAAGTGGGACCTATTTGCCAATATAGTACTGCGCTGAAATTCATGAAGTCGAAGTAAACTATTTATTCTCATATTTTCAAGCCCGTCATTGATTCTGCTTCGGTCCCTATACTTCGCCTGACTGTCATTACCTGATTCAAATACACCTTCAAAGTAAAATGCCCAGCAACACATTTTATCTGTTTTTGAAGGCATACAATTGCGTCTAAAATATATTTCGTTAAAAACATGAAACTGTTCGAATTATTTACATTTTGGCATTAAATAGCCATAGTGGTTGACATGCCGCAAAACAAAATCAACCAACAACTTAGCACGGGCGTTACGCCATGCCAGTACCGTATATAAATAGTGCTCCACTTCATTTGATTGCTAGAAAAGATGGCAGATAACGGAGACACAGTTTGACTTCAGTGTGAAAAAGAAGGCACACATATTAAGAAGAAAGAAAGAGAGAAAGAAAGGACGAAAGAAGGGGAAGATAAACGGCACAGTAAGGCTCTCATATCTTCAAATTTTGCTTCAGCTAAATAGAAATGCTTTTCAGTTCTCAACCCCTTCATTTGTACCCGCTTATTTCTTTCAATAATGTCCTGGTTTCTTATTATCCTTCTTGCAACATTTTGTTTCCGTTGTTAATTTCAAATATTCCATCGTCGTTAAACTTGGAGGGAGATTAATTAGTCATTAAATTATTATTATTATTATTATTAATAATAATAATAATAATAATTTGTTGGAACCATTGTTACTGTTTCCCATGCATTGCTTGTATATCATTTTTATTTGTTTACATATTTATGAACTCATGAAGAATTCATGTTAGAAAGAAATGTCCTTGGTGTATGCTTCTAATGAATAATCATTGACATTTACAAAAGATATAACATTATTTTTTGGTTTGCTATAATAATATCATATATTTCCTTGTTAGTTTTGCAGAAGTCACGATCGCATCTTGGATTTCTACGAATTAGCAACTAAAAATTTACGCATATTCGGAATATTCATTTTAATTTTGTTTGCACGTGATATGGTAATGATTATGTAATTGTTTTTGTTTGTTTGTTTGTTTGTTTGTGTGTTGTTTTGTTTTTGGATTTCATCTAGTTTGTCTGTCAAGAAGACGAACCATTTTCGAAACTATTCGGAAAATATCAATCAATGAATTTGTTTTGCGCTTGTTCCCTGTGGAATATATGGCAAGATCCCCAGAACTAGCGGATCATACTGAACCCTGTAAAAAATGTGATCTCCTTATCATCTGTCTTCTGTTTTTTTTTTTTTCGTTTTTTCTTTCTTTTTAATAGTGTCATGTATTTTCAAATGTTCCAATCTTGAATCCAGAATTGGTTGAATTGTACTTCGATTAGAAATAATCCTTTTCAAAGAGGTTTCTCATATTTCTATTGATTCAGCACACTCGGATAACGAATTTTAAAAAGAAATTAAGTTTTAAAGTTAATAGGAAGTTAAGCTTGCTATGAAAATTCATTGCAAATTGATCTTCATATGGAACACAAAACAAATACGGTCATATGAACTGAAACAACTGAATATATAAAATAAATAAATAAATTTGTTATCCGGGGTGATTTTTTTCATATATTATTATTAATTAAGATTAGGGAGTAAAAAAAAAATACATTTATAGCAACCAAGTTGCATGAGCAGGATTTGGGCTTCGAAATTTAATACGTTTGCCTTCCAAATTCAATACATTTTCACTTGGAAATCCAAAACATTTTGGGTTCGAAATTCAATTCTTTTTGGCTTCGAAATTCAAAAACATTTGGCTTCCGAAATCAATACATTTTGTTTTGAAATTCAATAGATTTTAGATTCGAACTCAATACATTTTAGAATCGAAATCCCAAACAAATATGCCCATAAAACTTGAGTTTTTAATTATGAAAATACATTTTACTTTTTGATATTTACAATCTGAAGTTAGAATAATATATAAAAAAAGAAATCCAGATTATAAAATCACGTGGTATGAGTATATTCCGTTTTGGTTTTCGTTGAGCGATCTATTTACAATTTCTAATGAATTTAAATTGCAAACTGACGACCTATTAACGATTAAATGAATCTAATAAAGAAAATATTAATTGTAACCATGAGCACTTTATGTACAACAATAATAAAAACAAGGTTTGGAAAAGGAAATGATTATTTCTGCTCGTAGTCCCTATATTGTTCAACTCATCCTTGAATATTTGGGATATAGATTCAAATACATTTATATATTACGGGTTCAATCCAAACGTACATATTCTATATGTTGCTGTGATTTCGGAAAATAATCTCGATATATCTGATTTCGTTGTGTGTGTGTGTGTCTCTCTCTCTCCTTTTTGGTTCTTGGGGAAATACCACGACTATGATCCGACAATAAATTTAAAAAAAAAAAATTAATTTCATTTGTTACTTTAAATTTCAGTAGCCACTTGAGTACTCGTAGTTTTTATTGCCTTGTGTGGGGTAAAATAATTAGCTAATTTTAGTATGCGATTCACGCCAAAAATTACCCGATGTCTGAATTAAGTTTAATATCTATTATAAACCTTTAGCTGAGAGGAACTGTACCAATATGCACTGAGTTCAACCTAAGAGATACATAAGTAAATTTTATACTCGGTATCAAATCAAAACATCAAAAGACACAGTTTTCTCGGTTGATCTACACGGTAGCCTGGGAGCTACTGAGTGCAGAATTTGGCATTAAAGTATTTTGGTTAGCTTTGTCGATATAAAATGGAAATCAATCTAGCTGATCTTAGTATAAACACTTTAAAGAAAATCAGATATCAGTAAGTCATATAAAGTCCCAACAGACAAAGGGGCAGATAGTGTCCCTAAAATTATCATGAGAAGAAGATCAGAGGCTTGAAAAAAGTGTTCCCCACACCGTAAACCCTCTACTATTGATGTAAATATGACGAAGTCCAGAAATATATAAACAATTCTTTTACGTATGAAAAGATTAGTATCGTATTCTTAACCATACAGTCTGACAAGTGATGCAAATCGATAGTCCAATAATTATCTTATAACAGATGAAACATAGTAAATCATTCTAATGGCAAACGGAGGAAACAGTTGAGCGGTAGATGTCATCAAAAGTGCTATCGTTCTCTCTAAAGGGAGATAATCGAATGGATAATTGCATCATAGAAATTCGCCGAAGAGGAGGTCTTCATTGTTATGCTATGGTTTTGTTTGCGAGTTTCAGATTTTAATCATATTAGTCGCTCCACCATTAACCCCTACCCTGCTTTGAAAATAACGGCCTGTCCTCTCCATAGCGACACTCCGCGTATTATCTAGGGACATGTTCGCTGCGATATTTTATTTGAACGTTTGTGTCGAGCTGCACCAGACAATTAAGACCCTATACGTGTACTCAGGTGTTCTTATGATGCATGTGCTCACGTAATGAGAAAACCATTTATCCATCCATCCTTTCCCTCTAGCCCCACCTACGGCCTAAATAACACGAGAGGCTGTGTTTTCTTACTTTGATTGACAGCCCGTTTAAAAGAAGTAAAAATATTGGATTCTAAAACTGTGAAGAAGGTTACGTGAAACAGCTTCATTAACTTTCAAAGATTAATCATGCCAATTCAACGATATTAAAGATGTGGAGCGCCATGATCACCTGAATGAATATAATATTTGTTTTCTTTTTTTAAATGGATCTTTATTGACATAATCGTACAAATGAGAGTAGTTACGACGTCAGTACTAAGGAGACGCATAAATGTTAACTTTTGGTGATAGTAAAAAATATTCGTGCATTTTGGAACAGTGATTTTGACCTAGCTTTGTTGGTCGCTCGATTTTGTTTTGCGGCATATCAACACCTCTGTGGGTTATATCATGCCGAAATTTAAATATTTTGAACACAATTTTATGGCTGAAAACTGTATGCCTTCAACTAGAGGCAAAATATAATGTTGATCATTCCACTATAAAATGTATTGTTAGTAATTCTACTATAAAACATTTTTCCGACTGTTTTTCTTAACAATTCTATGTATATCAACTGTTTTACAAACAGACAAATTTTGATTTTTTTCTTTTTCATTTCCTATGCACAGATTTCCCTGATTCAAAGTCCGGCTTCTTATTTATTTATTTATTGAGCCTTCATTTCCAAATCTCCTCTACTTGCTTTGCGCCTCTTTACGCCCTTTAATCATTTCATTTTAAAGCTTTACTCTCATTTTTTCTATCAATTTTCAATCTACCCCACATTGCTGTTTCTTGTGTTTGGATGTTACATTATTTTAGTCCACATTGCGCCATTTTCTCATCCGTCGCTTGCCATTAATTAGAGATCATTCCAACAGCCGTCTTCGGCGTTCCAAATTAAGTTATTGATACCGAACGGACACAAATCAAAGGTTAACACAGACCAAGTTTATTTAAGGCGGGGTTCATTGCCTGTGACGTGACTATGGCCGCTATTTAAAATGCATCAAGCCAGCTATCAAAAAAAATCAATAAAGGATCAGGTTGAAATTATTTGCTTTTATGTGCCTCGTCCCATCAGGGCGTAGATGATCGTGGTTCTCCACAGTTTCCTATCCTCTGTATCTCTAAGCAGTGTTTGCCGCCTTATTATCGCTACTTCTGGATATATTGCCTTTCTAAAACGGAAGAACACAGTGTCCTGTTATTTGCGTGAGCTTGAATTCAATGGTTTTTCTTCTTCTAGACTGGCTATTATCCAAGGAAAGAGAAGCCAGTCTTCTCTGCATTGTAAAGCATATTTGGACGAAAATGAATTGCTGAATTTTCTATGAGTATTTTTATGAGGTTGATGAAAGAGACTGGATCAGAATGTGAAGTCGGAATGTTGTTAGGGCTTTCTGATAGAATATCTGTTACACTATTCACAGAAGCCAACAATAATGAAAAAAAATGTTTAATTTAGTTCGATTTTAAGTCATATCAACCATTGTTGGTTTATTTAACGTTGAAATGATTTTGTTTCTGATTCAACTTTATATGTAAAAACGTATATTAATGTATGAATGAAACACTTATCAATACCTTACTCAAACCTGGACTGCGTTCCTTGTCTTTTTTAATGTTTATAAGGATCTCTCTTTCGTGAACGATTGGGTACATTACACACCTGGGGAGACTTTTTTAAGATATCGTGTCTTGTTTGGGAAGAAAATAAAACAGGATGACAACGACATGTCTCCTATATTGTCACGTGATGGGATCTAGCCGTTCGTGTCACAAGTGATGTCACTTCCGCCAAAAAGAAAAGCAAGGCATATATAAAGACGAACGCAAAGGATAGTTTTCTCTGTTTTATCCTGGATTTTTAGCTGACGGGACGCTTTGACATATGGGCACTGCAACCCACACAGCATGCAGTATTAAGATCGACAACAGAGTGTCTTATTTGTCCATTTTGTCGATATAACGTTTCGTAAAAAAAAAGCTGCTACGGAATATAACAAGTACTAATTTTATTACGTAAATATTAAAGAGGAATTCATTAGAGTCTGGTGAGAAGTTAAAAAAAAAAACACTTAGGAATTTGCGAGATTTTCTAAATGTCAAGAATAAAAGCTTAGTTATTTTTTTTTAAATTTTTCAAAGTACATATATTTTCCCATGGACAAAACGGGCTGTGAAAAACTACAATGAAGTTCATAGTTTGAAGTTACGGTAAAATTATGGACTTCCATTGGAAAAAAAAGCAAATTTTATCAACTTCCCTTTGCAGTTATGCAGATTTAATATCCGGAAACGTATAAACACACACACAGATATATATATATATATATATATATATATATATATATATATATATATATATATATATATATATAATACATAAAAGGTTAATGGCAAGAGCTCAATCAGACCAGGAAGCAGTGTTATTAAAAAGTGCTCAATACACGTGGGAAAAAAAAAATAGAATGAAAGTGAAAATAACATGGAGAGTTTTTAATTTTAAAATTCAGCTGATCAGTTGAATCCGGGAACTTGGTTTCACATTTGCGGTATGCTCAGGTGATTTTATCAATATGATGTAATATATTCTGTGTTGAGATGGCGGCTATCATTTATATATATATATATATATATATATATATATATATATATATATATTATGATAAAAAATAGTTTGAATGTATGCTATATCTATTGCTTAAAGTCCTCCATATCAGGGATAGAGCGTAGGTAAATATTAAAGTGAATATTGATTTTATTTTTTAATCATAATTTTTATTGGTTGCTTAATTATTTGTTGTTATTCTTTATTATTACCTTTATTTGGGTGTTATATTCTAATTCATATTTTGTTTATATGTTAAAATTTGAAAATTGAAAATAGATTAACATTATAAAATAACTATAAATAAACACATTAGTATCCAAAATCATTTCTACTCAATTGCCTGAATGTCTAATTTGTATCATATCCGTTAGCGCCCACCCAATGACCGTTAGTATAATACAATAGACCTTACTATCCATAATGCACCACTGGCCATTTTATGAATCATCGACCCAAAAAACACCAGGCAGGGAGTTCAAATATGTCTAATCACTAAGAGTAACGTTCAAAGGAATAAAAATAATCTATCGTATTGATAAGTAAAAATTCAAGCTTGATTGCCTTCGGATACGATACCCATTACTGATCCGATAAGTCATTCCCAGGTATATCCATGAAAATGGAAGGCTGTAAAACACACTGGTGCCAGTTTTCTGTGTAATAAAATATGTAGGTTGAAATTTGGCATTTTCTTTAAAAATGGCTGGCCGGATGGGGGGCAGCACTGGGCAAATGAGTAGCAGTGAAAGTGTTAATAATTCTAGCCGAATTCAATTAGAGCCTTTTCTTTTTCTTTCCGTCACTTTTGTCAGTAGGTATCTAGACCGTGCCTTGATCACAAGATCATCTGCAGTAATTTTGCGCAATGGCTCTTATAACATTTCACTAGATCCTAGCAGATTTTTGTATACTTATTAACAAAAAGTTATGGAAGAAAAAAGAACACTAAACGAAATCGACTAGATATATATATATATATATATATATATATATATATATATATATATATATATATATATATATATATAAAAATCTAAATCCTATGTGTAGTCATACTAGCATAACAGATTTAGTCTGTAACAAGTATGCTTTTTTCCACTTTGTCATGCACATACATAAATATTGTTCTTGATATATAAAAATATATATATATTTCGTTTTAATATTTTATAATATTAGTATCCACCTGGATTATATAACAACGGATCTATTCACTTTACTATATATATATATATATATATATATATATATATATGTGTGTGTGTGTGTGTGTATGTGTGTGTGTGTGTGTGTGACTGTGTGTTTATGTGTCTGTGTGTCTGTGTGTGTGGTGAACTTGATCAATTGTACTTAGTTTTATAAAAAATAGATTAAACTGTTTACACAGCAGTAGCGATCTTGCCTAACAATAATCCTGACAAGGTCATATTCGTTACCAGTCCATAACTATGAAATGTCCATATTAAAATTGAAAAAAGACTATAAAACTGTTTCATTCACAATATTTCTTCAATTGACAGCTCTCCATATCTCCAAAGGCTGTAATTTTAAAGCAAACAATCACTTGTACCTAATATTAGCTGTTCAAACAGCTTTAGTAGTAGTAGTAGTATTGGTAGCAGTGTTACTAGTACTATAAGTGATAGTGTAAAATGGAATTATAGAGCAAACGTTGGTCCTTAGCAGTTTATCGATTGTCCCTAAATATGCTTCAACGCATTCCTATCATTAGCGAGTTTGAAACTACAGAAGAAACAGACACAACTGAAATAAAATATCTATAACTGTAAAAACACTAAGCAAGGAAATATAACATTAAGTCCACGGAGAAACATGTCCGTCGGTTGTTCTGGACAAAACAAAAGGATGAAATTGAGTGTTTACAATACGATTTCTTGCTTTGGGTTCAGCTGTACTATTAGTTTGTATTTTATATGCAGTAATGGTTTCGGCTATGCTTTTTATGTTTTTATAATGTTCTGTAATGTGCCGATAAATATTGCATGCTTAAATAAACTAACGGTTCCATTTTTGAGTTTAATAGGATGCGAGGATATTAAATATAGATAGTGGCTCGCAATGAAAAACCGGAGAGCTGTGTTCGAATTGAAGTAGAGTCTGTGAAATTCATTTATGCGGAATATTTGGGAACATGTATAAATTTATTTGTTCTTCCTCCAACTTTGGGTTGAATAGAGTGATTGTATATCGGAAAACTACATTTATTCTAAAAACAAGTGTTAACGCAAAAATTAATATTCTTACATTCCAAAACAGGTTTTGGCTTTAAGAAACACACAAAGAGTTGATAAACCGTAAAAAAAAAACAACAGATCATTCGATTCTATTTTAATATGTATTGCTGTAATAGGTGTGTTTCTAAAATGCTTGTGCATATTTTATGCCAGGGAATACTGTATGTAAGTATGACCCGAATCCTTATAAACGAATGGGTCAAATTGGAATGGGGATTTTCGTTCTATCAGAATGTGATACAAGTAATTTCCTTTTTGGCTCACCATTTGCAACGAAGAATATAACAGCCAAACAACTATACGTGGTTGTTTAGAATAGATTTGAAAACCTAACAGAGGACAACGCATTTGATTGACAAGGAAAAATCTTCACATCCAGGTGTGCCCAAAAACGAAAGGTAATGTTGTCCGTATGATACCCAGGGTATTATTCATTAACATTTACTAAAAACACAAAAAAAAACAAACAACATAATGCACATTTATACATCCATCAGCTTTAACGTGTCCAGAAAAAGGATTTGTCGAAAAGCGCCCTGCTCTCGTCAACCGGGAACTCTTTTCCTCTGTATGACCGCATACCAACAAGATTAAAACTTGACTATTCTGTTTCTAACACACCTGTCATTGCACCGACTGATTATTAGCTTTTTTTGTTCGCTGCAAAACAGTTTGGTGAGGAAAACTTGCTCTAATGGAAATTAGATTAAAGAGTTCTTAGTAAAGTTTTTCATGTTAAAAACTATAGCATTTTACTCAAATGGTATCGAAGAACTGAAAATAAGCGGCAACACGTCGTTGCAAATAATGGTGCATATATTTGGATAAAATGTAATTGTACTTTATTTTTTGAAGAATAAAACTGATTAAAAATTAACGGAAATTGTTTATGACTCAACCTAACAGATTCAACGAGTGAATGTAATTGAATTTTATTCGTTTGGGTTGAGTATATCGAGAATAAGTAGAAATGCACATGACAATAATTGATAGACTAAGAAATAGGTACGGTCACCATAGTTAAGTAACGTCGAACGTGGTCAGTACCTAGATAGGTGACCGCTTAGGGATATCAGGTGTATGAGCTTAGATGTTTGGCTGGTTTAATAGATAATATATCGGGATTGTTAATCGGAGAATCGATTTCAAATTGATGTCCAGTTCATTATATTTCCTTACGCACAAATGGCAAAGGTATGAACCCACGTCTTTCCTCCTAAGCTATGGGTTAATTAGTAAATATCTGTATCAATATAAATCACTAAATCTCATCCGTAAAATAATTCTTACAATCTAAACATATTTTCTTGATTTAAATAACATGAAAAATGTTGATATACTTCATAGACTATCAAAGATATAACTGAAAAGAATTTATCTAAGCTTAAAATAAAATTTGTTATGCATGTTAGATGTAGCCGTAAGTTCTATGCTAACTGTTTCTTTTCTCGAACTTCTCGCTTGTGGAATTCCCTTCCCTCTCCATACTTTCAAGCCACCCTTAATCTGCAAAACTTTAAATACAATCTACAGTCTTCCTGGTTATTCTATTCTCTTCCTTCGTATGAATGTATATGTCCCTAATTTTTGTATCTTAGTGGCTTTACTGCCTTGCATGATAACGATTAAAACAGCAGGAATAACATAGGGAAAAAATGCAGCTCGATTTGTCGGTTTTACTCCATACGACATATTCAGAGGACC
>CAHIKZ030000058.1:2370000-2385000 GCA_903632075.3 Acanthosepion pharaonis
TAATTCCAAAAGCTTATGCGCTCAATAAGAACAAAATCAACAACGTAATACTTTCTGTTGAAATATAAATGAGCAAAAACAGTTATTTAAATCCTTCGAAATATATTTGCTAAACAATATTAACAGCATAGATTAAGAAAGGTTTCCTATTTATCCTTTAGCATTTAGTGGCGACCTGTCTAGGGGATTAAGTATAAATTCCTTCTGAAAAGTGCCAGGAAAGCGAATACAGACACCCCTCGATTAATGCGCATCAGTTTAATGTGCGATTTGTGCACTAAAATTTTTATATGCCAAAATTCGATTGGTGTATAAATATTACTTGGTTAGTGTTGTAAAATATTCTTCAGTTGTGAGTTGATTTTTATTCTTAGCGATGTGCCCATTAGCTGCATTAATCGAGGGATTGCTGCCTATTCCATTTTATAAGAAATCATTGCATTTCGCAGATATATCCTGAAAAGGACATGTATTTAAATATGTTGACATATTAATAAACATACTTTAATATAACAACGTAGATATGTTGACATAATATAGATACTTTGATATAATAATGTAGTTACGTTGATATAACAATGTAACTGCGTTGATATAAGAATGTAGAAGCTTTGATATCACAATATAGATATGTTTATATAACAATGTAGATACGTTGATACAACAATGTTGATATCAATATATAGATACTTTGCTCTTTATAGGAAAAATAATATAGAATTATTATAGATATTATAGAAATTAATCCAACACATAGGATAATATTTTAGCGATGTGCATATTAGCTGCATTGATCGAGGGATTGCTGCACTTTCTCTTTTATGAGAAATCATTGCATTTCGCATATATATCCTGAAAAGGACATGACACTGAAATTAAAATTGAAAATTGGCGACAAATGTTCATTTTTTTATATTGTTGTATTTCAATCTGTAAGAAACTGAATATTTCCAACGGTAAAATGTGTAGACCGACGATGAACTACCCATAAATTTAACCATTTGGGACCTAAAACATATTCCCATTTTAACATATCCATAATAAAAAACCAAAAACATGGTACCCATTTGTCAATAGTCGACGATGATGCGTTCTTCCCCATCCATCTACTCAAGCTCACTAATCGTTGTATGGGTAGACAGTTATTTAGTTATATCAAAGTAGATATATAAATATAATCATGTAGATAGGTTGATATAACAATGTTGATAAGATTGATATAAATATATAGATACTTTGATGTAAAAATATAGATACTTTGATATCTCAGTGTAGATATATTGATATATATTTAGATATGTTGACATAATAAAAGACATACTTTAATATACCAATGTAGATATGTTGATATAATATAGATACTTTGATATAACAATGTAGTTACGTTGATATAAGAATGTAGAAGCTTTGGTATAACAATATAGATATGTTTATATAACAATGTAGATACGCTGATATAAAAATGTTGATATAAAAATATAGATATTTTGCTCTTTATAGGAAAAATAATATAGAATTATTATAGATATTATAGAAAATAATCCAATTCATAGGATAATATTTTCTTTTAGATATATACTCCTGTTCAAAAATTTAAGACGACTTGAAAATTTTTTCATAAGAGACTGTCATACATACATTATAAACTTTTTCTTACTTAAGGTTACTAATTCTATAATTAAAAAGGTTATGTAGACAAAAAGTTATAATCCGATCAATTTATTCAGAATTTTTTATAAAATGAGGCGTTTTACACTTGATCAAAATTATAAAAGCAGGGTGTATAAATTGTTAGATCTAGGGTTATTCCAATGTTTTTAGTTCAGTTAGATATTAGCAATCACTGCGTAAAGGTGTCACCATGCCTAAAGCAAGCGAACTTACCGATGTTGATCGGGCTCGAATTCTAGATTTCTATAATCAAGGTTTGGTACAGCGGGCGATCGCAGCTGAGGTAAATCGCAGTAAAACTGTGATTTGCAACTTCCTAAAGGACAGTGCGAATTATGGAAATGCAAAGTCTACTGGTAGGCCCAAAAAATTATCTCCGGCATTGAGTAGGAGAATGAGACAGGTTCTTGTGAAAGCCAATGGACTTTCTTCTAGTCAAATTAAGGCAGCCACAGATGCTGATTACAGTCCAGGAACCATCAGACGACACTTACGACAAAAAGGCATGGTAAATAAAAAGCGCAAACAAATTTCTCGGCTGCTTCCACCTCACAAAGTAAATCGTTTAAGATTTGGCCGTGAATACCAAACATGGGTTATTGAGAAGTGGAAGAAAGTCCTGTTTTCTGGAAAGAAAAAAAAACAATCTAGATGGTCCAGGTGCCTTCCAAAGATATTGGCATAACAAAAACATGCCTCCTGAATTTTTCTCCACACGTCATAGTGTTGAAGCGTCCCTAATAGTATGGGGTACCTTTTCTTACAGAGGGACGATGGAGCTCCAGGTGGTGCAGGGTCGTCAGACGGCGGCTGGTTATGTTAGCATGCTACAAAAAATTATCCTTGGTGACGGAGGGCCATCGTTTGTGTCGGGATGGGTGGTTATTCCAACAGAATAATGCTGCAATCCATGCTGCAGGCCGGACGTTGACCTTTCTACAAGAAAATGGGATCTATCTCTTGAGGCATACTGCATGCTCGCCGGACTTGAACCTAACTGAAAATGTTTGGGGATTGATGGCAAGAGATGTTTATCGAAATGGCAAACAATATTCAACAAAAATGAACTTGTGAAGCTATCTTCAGAAGCTGGAGCAATATTCCTCGCAAGCTTAATGGAAACACTAATTTCTAGCATGCCCCAAAGAATTTTTGACGTCATCAAAACCAGTGGAGGTAGAACTCATTATTAAATTTGGTTGTTGAATGTTTTCATACACTTTTCGTACAATTTTGTAGAATTTTTTTCTCTGGTCTCATAATTTTGATCAAGTGTAAAATGCCTCATTTTATAAAAATGTTAATTTCTCAATAAAATGTTCGGACTATAACTTTTTGTCTACATAACCTTTTAGATTATAGAATTAGTAACCTTATGTAAGAGATGTTTAAAAAATTTTCCTTGAAAACGTCTTTTATAAAAATTTCCAAGAGGAGTGTATTTAAGGTTAATTTGCAAATTGTTTATATATAGGATATATTCCCGGAATGTTAAGTAATAGTAAAATTTACTTGACTGGTATCTATGAACTGCTGTCATCGTGAAAGTACTCTTCTTGATAAAATATACATTTCATGAGATGAGAGGGAAATTTCAGTAATAATACTATTTTCCATGATATATTTCAGCCACGTAGTCAGTTGTAAGGAATGTCAACAAATCTTTCATTTTTATTTTGTCATTTCAGGATTTTTTTTTAAATTTGGAAATTACCGAAAATCAAATGGAGATAAATTTTGAAAATTAAGGTGTATGGTCGATTTTTCTAATGGCATTCTTAACCAGGATCTTACGAATTTGAAACACGTCATTAATCTCATTTCCAAATCCTCTGTTAGAATCTGCAATACTAATTCATATTAATTTCTTCTCTTATGAGCGGTGCACTTAATCTTCGATCTAAGTGCACTAAGCTTCGACAATCGCTTACCATTTAATTCCGTTCATTGTGTTTTTTCGATGAACACTTTTTACACTATCGTGATCATCATTCCTTCTTCTTTGAATCGAATTTTTCGATCAACTGTACTCGGTTCCTTCATAGCATATCTGCCATAGGGACGTATGTATATTTTAACAAACAGAAGAAGAAACCAACTGAAGAGGAAGAAGAATTGATGGTAAAATACTAAACGATTTACGGAGAAAATTTTAAAGATATTTCGTTAAAGCTCTATGACACTACTATGTCGGAAAAATTGGACATCAAATTAATGAAGCCAGTCAGTATGGACGTTTTGTTGAAATGTCGATCGTGATGCCATGCTCGAATCGGAACCAAAGAGAAAATGTCTCTAGTCCTGAAAAAAACAAAACAAAAAAAAAACAAAACAAAAAAAAAAAAACACTTCGTGTCACTTTTCAACCCTGACTGCCCTAAGCTGAAGATACTGGCGGAATTAGAACATAGATCAATATACATCCGAGTATTACAATGTCTGTCTCCAAACATAGACAATAACGAACCTAGGGATTAGGAAGTAAAGGAAATTTTTTTAAAAAAGCGATAAAGAGTAATAATGCATCACTTGACATAGAGGCTGACTTTTTAAAAAATAGCGTACTCATTCTCTAGAATTTAGAAACAGCTTCACAAATTTAATGAAGATGTCTAGAATAAGAATCACATCGTAAAACAGTAGGGTATATCCCGCAATAATGCATTATATAAACAAAAGCACCCCCAAGACACACACTCATAAAGATGTATCACAATTAGATCAATCACGTTTAAGGTAATAATGAAAATTGTATTCACTTTGTATTGTCACATTTCTATGAAAATCAACTCCTTGCGGTCAAATTTGTCCTTTATTCTTGGTAAGAAGTGTAACGATGTTTTACATGTCATCAAACAACTTCAGGAAATTGTTTACCTTTCCAAAAAGAAAATTTCTTACCTGCTATTTAGAGCTCAGAGCAGCATATGAGCACATCAATACAGACACTCTTCTCATTCGTCAGAATCTGCTTTTCAAACTACGATTCCATTGAATATCTACATCTGATAGGAGAACTATATCGATCCACAAAGCCGTACAAGTTGGGCGTGGATCCCAATATAGGAACATTTTAAACATTATCAGGAGTACGTCAAAGTGGAAATGGAGAACCCAATCTATTTAATCTCTTCCTAGACTAGGTTCTGCGCATATAGAAGCAAAGAAGTTATGTGCACTGATCACATAAACATTCCATACCGTATCCGAAATTAATTTATTTATAGCCAAAAGCATTCCTAATTTACGGAGGATGAGAGGGCCATGTTAAACGCATAAACATTCCTAGCCTGGATAGGAACGATCTGGAACAAAAAAAAAATAAATAAAAAATCAGCATCCTCTATCAAATATCCCAAAATGTAGGACTTGAAATAAACCTTTTGGAAACAAAATCTATGATCTGAATTTGGAATGGAAACAGTGGACCCGCTGAAAATGAATGCATCATAAAAACGAATTCAGGAAGTGTAACTAGTAAATACTAAACATTTCAAATACCTCGGGGCATCGATCACTCATAACAAGTTTAGTATCGGATATAACGAAATTGAACAGAAAATAAGCTACTCTATAGTTAGTTTCGACCAGCTCATTAAGCTACCATTAGACAAAAAAACATTAGCCTCAAAATACAAGCAATATACTTAAATAGATTCGTCAAATCGGGTTCTACATATAGATGTCATTCAGGGCGACCAGCTAGTTCAGAAATATCTAAATCCTCGTCTGTATATATAAACAGATCGATTGTTAAAATAACTTCGAGAGAGCAAAGCGTATAGGTCTCAGCATAGAACATGTTTTCACGAACCTCGTGGACTGGCGCTAGAGGACATAAAACAAAGAACTATACCAGATAAGAAAAAGCACATCAATTGAGGAAAGCTGCAATTTAAATGTGGAAAGAAAATAATATATTGACGTTTCACACTACCCTAAACAAAGGGCAAAGATTGGAGCCGCCATCGATACAGGAAAGAACGATAACAATTTCATGTAAAAATCGTTTTAAGAGAATGATTTCATAAATTTCAACCAACTGCTCGGTCAATGGGTGTTAGTTTTTTCTACATAAGTAAGCGGTTTCTAGTACAATTATAATAAGACATTTTTAATAGCGGTCACGTCTATTTCGATCTTATATTAATCTTTACACGGAACTGATTTTAATCTGCTGCGCCACAATCAGCTGACTCATTTCCGCCAACGGTATAACATGAACACGTGCAAATTTCTCTCCTGATGCTCAACGAATGATTCATCTGCTGTACGCCTCATTAAAGAGGAAGTTTGAACATGTTTCAACCTGCGTGGGTATAAGTTCTTTACCTGATTCATTACTGCACCAGCAAACCAGTCATTCTGGGAATTAAATTGATAATTTTATTCACAGAACGATTCTAATAAATACAATTCATGTTTTGTTCTTCTTGCATAATGTGAGTATGAATTCATTCTATTTAATATCGAGGAATTTTACGCTTATATATCAGAAAACTTATGAATGCGAGCGCTCGAACTAGCCAGTGTGTATTGTTGCATTGATCATTGGGAGATATTCAACGATTGATTGACTGTTTGTTTAAAGGAATATCATCTCCTTGTGGGTCATTTAATGCTGAAATTTAATTTTCTTTGAAGCTTTGAAATGATATATATATATATATATATATATATATATATATATATAAGGTGTCCATAAAGTTCGTGAAACTTTAAAAAAATATGACTATTTGTATTTTCGATAAAAATAATTTGCAAAAAGGATTAGAAAGAAGTAAATCTATTATTTTTTAAGGTTTTATTAAAATTTTGTTTAAGTTTCTACATGTCCTCCATCATTAGCAGTACAAAGTGTAATACGATTTTGAAGTTCACGGAAAACATTTGCCAACTGATTTACAGTAATGCCTGAAATCACATTAGTTATTTTAGCTATACTTAAAACTAGGTGCATTAAAGTTTATAATATTTTTCCCAGATTATTTCTATCGCAAATAGTTATAAATTTTTAAAGTACACACAAACTTTATGGACACCCCTCTCTCTCTTTTCCTTCTCTCACTCTCGCTCTCTCTCTCTCTCTCTATATATATATATATATATATATATATATATATATATATATATATATATATATATATGATACACACGTTATTATACTTTAATATTTGAAGACATGGTAGATGATACTCTGCTTTTGTGGATATATATGTCTGCGTTTTTTCTGTAGTAGTATTTTGGGATACAATTCGTTTTCATGTTGGTTGATTGGCTTATTTATTTTTAAGCGACACATCAACCTCCATGGACTATCCAAACACGAAATCTAAATATTTTGAACAAGTTTTTAGGACTTCAACTAAATGTTGAATGCAGTTGTATACCTTCAACTACAGATAAAATGTATTGTTGGTTATTTTACTTTAAATATATAATGTTTGCAATTTTTTTAGATGAAAATATATTGCTGGTATTTTTACGATAAAAAGTATTTTTATACTTTCATAGACTTTTGTTTGGGTGGGGGGTCGCTATATGCCCATATTTGAGAACCTCACAGGTGCTACTACTATGGTTCAGATTGGACCTGGGACCAACGGTCATTAAGAGGTGGTTCATTGCTCCTGAAAACCTTCAGTTTCCCGATCAGAGGTCTTGCTGCCGGGTGTGGGTTACGGGCATACCCAGGACTATGATAATTAAGTCACAAAGGCCGATCCCGTTCCATGATGGCACGTTATGGATGAAGAGAAACAACAGCACATGGTACACCACAGATATTTGAAGTTGTGAGGATCTACTTGACGCATCTAATCGATCTGAGCAACAAGGGATTGTACCGTGACTCCGGCTTAGAGACATTACATAATAAAATAACACTGGAGAAATTGGAAAAGGAAGAAGTCAATATCCACGATAGGCCGTTTGTATAGCACAATGGGATATACAGAAAATATAGAAAAAGCGTTATTATTATCATTATTATTGATGTATTCATTTTTACGACTTATCAACACTTTGAGTGTTATTTAAAGCCATAAAATATCATTATTCTATTTATTTTTGGGAGAGAATTTTTAAAATATACCTTTCCCTCACGTTGGAATAATTATAACCTCTTCCCAATATATATATATATATATATATATATATATATATATATATATATATATGAAGAAAAAATTTGGAAAAAACAAAAAAAATCCTTAAATGCAATTTAAACCGTAAAAGTTATTTTACGTAAAAGTTATGGGGGTTGTGCCTAGCTAGCTGTTTTTTATTTTTAAACAATGGTTTTAGAATAAAATAGAATACGTGTGGCTGTATGCCATCAATGTTGGATGAGGTGCCCATTAAACTTACCTTCGCCATTGCTGTAATTATTATTTAACTGGTGATACGCGCGTCCGCGCTGATTTTCTTTTAAGACCACTGTCGATGTTTCACAGGTCATGCTTATATTTTAGTAGTATTTTAGTATAATTTTAATATATTAGTATATATATATATTGAAAAATTAATATAAAATTGGAATAATAATCAATGCCATTGATATAGTTGAATATATATTTATTTCGTAAAGATACAATATATAATAGAAGCACCTTGCCTGTGATGAAGAAAAGAATTTAACTGTTAATTTAACTGTGAAGCTGTAAAAAGAAAGTTAGAGGAAGAGCTAAAACAAACATGCTACCAAGTCCGGGATGTGAAATAGACCATAGCAGAGACAGCCAGTACTGTGTAACACATAGACGTAAAATCAACAAATGTTGGATACTTCAACCGGTAGAATATACACCGACACGAAAATCTATGAGACACGGAGAAACTCCACCGACATCACCGGCATCATTCATTGATGAACTACCCGACATATTAAGTGTCAGTGATGACGGAATAGGCGAAGAAGACAATACAGACTGTGAAGAAAAAAAATAAAAAATAAAAAAATTTACCAACAACGAATACATTCACATTACACACAGACAATATAGAGGACACAAAATACAAGACAAGTTACTTTATTGTAACGAAGACATTGAGGAATTGCTACTAAAAATTAGATTTCAAGGGGAACACAAATGTCAACAAAATTTCATCGTTGCACACACGCATTAACAGTTAAATTCTTTTCTTCATCACAGGCAAGGCGTTGCACACACGCATTAACAGTTAAATTCTTTTCTTCATCACAGGCAAGGTGCTTCTATTATATATTGTATCTTTACGAAATAAATATATATTCAACTATATCAATGGCATTGATTATTATTCCAATTTTATATTAATTTTTCAATATATATATATACTAATATATTAAAATTATACTAAAATACTACTAAAATATAAGCATGACCTGTGAAACATCGTCAGTGGTCTTAAAAGAAAATCAGCGCGGACGCGCGTATCACCAGTTAAATAATAATTACAGCAATGGCGAAGGTAAGTTTAATGGGCACCTCATCCAACATTGATGGCATACAGCCACACGTATTCTATTTTATTCTAAAACCATTGTTTAAAAATAAAAAACAGCTAGCTAGGCAACCCCATAACTTTTTACGTAAAAAGTTATGGGGTTGTCTCTAGCTAGCTGTTTTTTTTTTAACGACGCTTTCAAAACGTATACCTAAAATTTTTTGGATTATTTTGATTGAAAAAGTAAATGAAAAGAATTCTATTAGGATCTAAAATTTTTATGTGTATGCTTGAAAAAGGTTTATTAAACCGAAACGTCAGACGTCGACATTTCATTCATTTTAAACAACATAATTGCATTTAAGGATTTTTTTTTTTTTTCCAAATTTTTCTTCATTCTGTCGGATCTATATCCATTTACATTTTTACACACACACACACACACACATATATATATATATATATATATATATATATATATATATATATATATATATATATATATATATATATATAAATGTAAGGTTTAAGTAATACATACATACATATATATATATATATATATATATATATATATATATATATATATATATATATATATATAATTATGTATATATAAATAAAAAGAAATAACATTAAGATATATAATCCGGTGTTCTTATAGATATTTTTATTTTTACAAAATAGTGCTCAATGTAAATTTACAGAGCATTAATATTATAAATTAATTGATTTAAAATATGTTTTTTTTTCGCTACACAGTTCTAACCCTGTTTCAAAAATGGAAGCTAAAAGCCCTGAATTTAATTTTGTAATTAAATTAAAGACATTAGTTTCATTTCATCCTCAAGCGAATTTTGGAGTAACTTTTAAAATTACTGGGTTTTAAAGACAAAATTAAATTCGGACCTTCCATTTTTGAAACATAGTTAGAACTGTGTAGCGTAAAACCATATTTTAAATCAATTAATATATATATATATATATATATATATATATATATATATATATATATATATATATATATATTTTGTTTAGACAGTATTTTAATTCGATACCTATATTTGGGTAGACGCTCGGTTTATTTATTAAAAAGTATATTTATTTATTTTCGTCGACCGGCCTGAATGTTAGAGGAATTTTATTAAAGCAAAATATGCAATTTCCAGCAGGATTCGAAACTGCGTTCTCTTTTATATAATGGAGTGATGGAGTTTGTTTACTTTAGGATACGAAACTGGGCGGATATGTATGTTGGAGAGTCTCAGAATCATTTGTGTTTATATGGCCCTCTTCCAATTTGCTTGATCGTCGAAGATCTAAAGAGACGGGCTAAACGCACGTCGGATCTAACGACAGTATCTCCTGTTAAGGGGTGGGGGCGGTTGAATTAATCCAACGATCACCTATTCAGACCGATCGATGAAAATAAATATACTGTTTAATAAATAAGGCGAGCATCTCCTGAAATATGTATATCCAATAAAAATGACGTTTAATGTGATAAAATAGGTTGGCTTCAGTCAGTCATGTTCCATGCGTGATACATGCTTAGGCTATTATGTATCCTTCGATATATGACTGACGAGACAGATTTTTCCCGCAGTAGGTGTCATTTCTTTCTGCGGTAGACCAGTTGCCATCCAAGGCTATAGAACCCGGTCTGTACTACTATTTACACATAACTGGGGGCAGAAGAAGAGGATTCATACCTGTCCCAAGGGTATTAGCACGTAAAGGAATGTAATTGATTAGACTGGAATTTGAACTCGGCACTCCGATTCCTCAATCCGAGCCGCTATACATTACCCTACCGTAAACAAAATTTCAACATTTCTAGATAAATAAATGCGAATATCAGTGTGTCACACTCTTTTAATAGCATTTTGAAATCAGGCCGACCCCTGAGCAAATTAAAAATATTATGGTCTGGATCCGGACCCAAAATCCTGAAATTTTGGATTTCCAAATTTTCATCACGGCTACTGTTTTCGGCGATATTTTTTACGTGAATTTTTTGCGATGAATGTTTTTGTGCAATAACAATTTTTATACATTGGAAATAAATTTGGGAATAATTTAAATTAATTGGGAAATTCAGCAAAAGTCAACCATGAAATCAAAGTAATTGTTTTTACGGAAAGTACCTACGTACACCAAATTGTCTTTAAATTAAATGGCGGCAGAAGAATTATTGATGAATGCAAGCATAAATATTAATGCAGTACTTAATTGCAGCGATCAATTTTGAGGAATTCTGTAGTTTATTGTTGCTTATGGCATACGGCATCAGTATGTCTCGCCAACAGAAGACCAGATTGCAATCAAAGAGCTGCAGCCAGGAAAAAATAAATGAAAACCCATATCAAACGGCAGCCAGGAAAGCTTCCAATGCTGAGAATATGCATAGACTTAAGGACTCTCAAATTCCTGACCAAGCTGAAGGCTCAATCAAGTGACCTCCGCAGGAGCTGGCTTTAATGCTACCCGATAGGGCGGTTTTTAAGATTGTATTATATGTTTATATTGGGCAGCAATTTCCCTTGTATAAAAGTTTCATTAAAAACGACTGACAAGGTATTGCAGTTAAGTGTTATATTTAATTTTTCTTGTGTTCTTTAGATTTTTTTTTATTTTTATCTGAACATAAATTGTGTAGAAATTGTCCGAATGTTATATATGCCCGAGCTATAATATTAGGCATTATGAAGGATGATTTTATTGTTTTCATTTAAATGGATGGATTTTTATGTTTATAACTTGAGTTATAGTAATGTCTTATGATTTTTAATAAAAAAAATACGGGTTCAAATGGGCTATTTTTTGGCCGAGTCTAATGGCTCGGGAATGCCCACGTTAAAAAGGCCTTGTGCCACATGACACCCTCGTGGGGGGGGGTGAATCAGTATCGATGAGTAGTAGTATTCTTAATTGATTAAACGATTACTAGACAGAATCTCTTGTCTTGTTTTCATTACATTTTATTGCGACCTGAGCGACTTACCACAGATCCAGAAAGCGATTCAGCCGACAAGTGCTGGAAACATTGGCGGGAGACATTTACAAATTTCATCGAGGTTCTACATTCAGAAAGACCGGGACGTCCCATCAATAAGCGTGCGCTCCTAACCAACTACCTGTCTCACACAGTCAACGAAATTATCTCGGATTGCGTTACCTACGAAGAAGCAATCTATGTACTGAACGCTACATACATAAAGCCCCAAAATGAGATATTTTCTAGACACCTACTTGCGACTCGCCGACAAGAATCAGGCGAGACATTGGGCCATTTCCTTAAGAGCCTTCGGACACTGAGCAAAGATTGCAACTTCTGCCCAATGACGGCATTAGAGGCCCAAGAGCTACACATTTTGGACGCCTTCATTAACGGCTTACGAAATACTCAGATAAGACAACGTCTTCTTGAGAATAAGACCCTTACACTTAGAACAGCTTAAGAGCAAGCCTATATCTTCGAAAGTGCTATACAGCAGTCTAGTTCTTATTTACAGCCAGACACCGTGGGCGCCGCGTTAAACCCAACTGTTCTTACTGCCCCACCTCATGACGATAGTCCGACGAAGCTTCAAGAACAATCGGTCACTGCCGCTTTAAAAAAAGGACCTTTGCACTTTTTGCGGCTTATCTAAACACCTGCCAGAGATACTCGTTGTCATAAATGTGGAAAACTTGGTCATTTTTCAAAGGTATGCAAGTCTTCTGAAACTCTATACAAATCCACTCGTCAAAATACTTCTGCAACTTTAGCCGCCTCCCCCGACTGCCTTTCAAAAACTATTGTAAAAGTGAAAATTAACGGGAGGTCTACAAATGCCCTGCTCGATACCGGGAGCTCGGGAAATTTTATCAAAGAAAGCTTGGTAAAAACCAACAAATTATATTTTGTCCCTTCCTCCAGCAGAGTAACAATGGCAAACGCGTCATTGTCGGCGCAAGTAAGTGGTTATTGTTTAGTGGACTTACTATTTAATGACGCCTCCTATAAAACCACTAAATTATCCGTAATGAAAAAAACCTTTTGCGAAATAATACTGGGACACGATTTTTTGCAGCAACACTCACAGGTTGAAATTCCGTTTGGCGGTTCAATGCCCGCATTGAAAATTTGTGGATTGGCGACAGCAAAAATCCAGTACCCGTCACTTTTCGAAAACCTAACTGAAAACTGCAAACCCATAGCAGTGAGAAGCAGACGTTTTTCTTATAATAATAAAAAATTCATTGACTAATAAAAAGACTACTTGAGGAGGGTATAATTGAGCCTAGCAAATCACCCTGGAGGGCTCAGGTAGTTATAACCATTTCTAGCAACCATAAAAAGAGAATGGTTATAGATTACTCCCAAATCATAAATAGATTTACTCTTTTGGACGCCTTACCACTACCCAGGATAGATGAAATGATAGGCGAAATAGCCAAATATCGTATGTTTAGCACTCTGGACTTGAAAAGCGCGTACCATCAGATCGCCATTAGACCTAGAGACAAGCCATACACTGCTTTCGAGGCGAACGGTCGACTATATCAATTTCGCAGGATTCCTTTTGGCGTTACGAATGGGGTAGCCAGCTTCCAAAGGATAGTCGACCAAATCATAACGGATGAGAAACTGGAAGGCACATTTGCGTACATCGACAACGTCACAGTATGTGGCAATAATAGAAAGGAACACGACGAAAATCTCAGACGGTTCATGTCCGCCGTCGATAAATACAACCTTACTCTAAACGACGACAAATGCTCGTTTGGACTGGACAAATTGAACCTACTGGGGTATACCATAAGCAAAGGTTTTATGGCACCGGACGCAGATCGATTGAAACCTTTACTCCAGATGCCTGTCCCTCACAACCAGCCTTCCCTTCGACGTGCTATGGGCATGTTTGCACATTACTCTCAATGGATTGCTTCGTTCTCAGAAAAGATACATCCATTGACACAAGTAGAGACGTTTCCTCTGTCCCATCAAGCCGTTGAGGCATTCGAGGGACTGAAAAAGGATATTGCGAAATCTGCAATTACAACAATAGACCAAAATATTCCTCTGGTTGTTGAAACGGATGCGTCAGACTGTGCTATTGCTGCTTCTTTGAAAGCTGATCGTCCTCTAGCCTTCTTTTCAAGGACCCTCTCACAGGCTGAACGACGACACCCCGCAATTGAAAAGGAAGCCTACGCCATAGTCGAGGCATTAAGAAAATGGCGACACTACCTGATCGGACGCCACTTTAAACATATTACTGACCAGAAATCAGTTGTATGGCATCAAGCGGGGACGAACTCCGAACGCTACATAACAATCTCTGTCACCCGGGCATTACTCGAATGGTTCATGCTGTGAGGTGTAGAAACTTGCCTTTCTCAGTGGAGAAGGTAAAAAGAATTACAAATTCTTGTCGAACGTGTGCTGAAATAAAGCCTCGGTTTTATAAACCCCAAACTGGCGTTTTAATAAAAGCAACACAACCGTTTGAAAGACTCAATCTTGATTTTAAAGGACCGCTACCAAGTAAAACAAGGAACAGATATATATTAACGGTTATCTACGAATATTCACGGTTTTCTTTTGCCTTCCCTTGTTCAGACATATCGGCTGCTGCAATTATACAATGCCTCTGCTCACTGTTCGCCATCTTTGGAGCCCCTGCCTATATACATTCGGACCGAGGGGCTTCTTTCATGTCAGAGCAGCTTCGGCAATTTCTACAGGAACGAGGGTAGCTATAAGCCGGACAACTCCTACAACCCTAAGGGTAACGGCCAATGCGAAAGATATAACGGCATTATTTGGAAGACCGTTCAATTGGCTGCCTCAGATAACGGATGTTCACTTGATAATTGGGAAAATCTCCTTCCTGTCGCATTATACTCCATTCG
>CAHIKZ030000058.1:2390000-2432500 GCA_903632075.3 Acanthosepion pharaonis
CATCGTAACTAAGGATTACAAAAACAGAATGTGCTTTTTTATTGGCATGGCAGTCTTTGCAGATTTTAATGTATATTTTAAGAAAAAAAACTATCAAAATAAAAGAATCTTGAAGTGAAAATCTCAAAAATGTGGCACATGAGGACATGAATAATTCGAGTTGCAGTTGAAGCCCTTGGATTGATTGGAAAATGTTCCAATGAAGGGATTGCTGGGAGTCCATGCCTTAAAGAAAAACAAAAAAAATGTACACGTAAGTACAGCGTACACATTAAGTAGAACTTAATCTATATAAAATGTGTGGGAAGATATTCTTTGTATTTTTTTTTTTTTTTACGAAAATCATCTGTGGAAAATGTCATGAACCCATTTCTGACCTTAGGTCTCTGGTCTGGACCTGAAAGGGAGTATTTCTACAACAGAAATCAAAGGAAATAATAATAATAATAATAATAATAATAATAATAATAATAATAGAGTATCAAATAGAAGGCTTTTGAAGTGGGCGTCTAAAACATGAGGACATCAATAATTGCAGTTTCAGTTGGATCCCTGAATTTGATTCGAATAGACTCAGAACGGTTGTCTTGTAGCACATGCCATAATAATGGAGAAAACATGTATATACAAGTAAAGCTAACATCTTACAAGGAGCTTTATCAATGTAAAAAATGTCTAATCTTATGTAGTCTATTTTTCTGTTTTATTTTTTGCAAAAATGTTTAGTGGAAAATATCATGATGCCATTTCAGACCTTGCTTGGGATCCGGAAGTAAATTCGTATATTACAGAAATGAAAGGAAACGCTACTACTACTACTACTACTACTAATAATAATAATAATAATAATAATAATAATAAACCCAGTGGCACTCTGTAATGTCACAAAGAAAGAAAGGATGAAAAAAATAAATATTTCCACGAGAAATGAAAGGAAAGTCAAACATCAGTAGAGGGATATTGAAAGCAATGTTTACATAGAAAAACCTTAAACGTGAAACGGAATTGCTTAACATTTCACTCCTGAACGAATACATCAATAACAATTATATCAAATCCAGAAGGAAACAGAAAATGTTATCTTTGTGAGGAAAAAAAAGGCAGTGAAACAAAGTTGTACATATATCCAGAAATCTAATTGAAAAAAAAAAGCTATATAATAACTCATATGGTCTATCTATCTATCTTTCTTTCATGCACCTTGCGAATGTCTCAGTTATCTTCCTTTAACTCATCTCGCAATTTCTTTTGTTCACCAGGTATTGAACTCGCAAATCTTTGGGTAAAGTCACTGAATCCAGCAAACGCTTTTATCCACTGGGTCATGTGTCCTCGAGGTATTTATTCAATCTATATAACGTGACAATCCAAAGAGAGGGTAAATGTTGTGATGTAATGGTTATCGGAGAACCGAGTTCGAATTCCAGTCGAGTTCGTTAAATTCGTTTACACGCAAATACCTCTGGGAAATTTATGAATGTATGTCATCTCGCCCAGCTTAGCACTTGATTGACAGCTAGTTTACCACAGAAAAAAAAGTCAAACTACCGCGGGAAAATCTTTGGCCTACTGAGTTATGAATGAAAGGTGACATGATCGCTCAAGAGTGTATCACGTATGGCGATTAAATGACTGATCCTAAAGCAAAGTAAATAGGTACTTGAATGTATTATTGATGGACATCATCTTAAGTTACGCGGTTCACACTATGTTGTTCACAGAAAAGAAAACATAAAGAAGTCTTACAAAAATTATGGAAAAAAAGAAGAAAAACAATTCAGAAGTTATAAGAAAACAGAATGTAAGTTCGCAAGCAAAAGAGACAGTCCAAGGTGAACGTTACATATTGGGGACAACAGATATCAATCAGGGTAACGTAGTAAAAGAATACAGAAAATGCTAGAGTCTGAAAACCCATAAAAAAACAGGGGCAGAAGGCGATACAAATGATCAGCATGTTTGCATGTTTGACTCAACAGGAAGTGTTAGGTGATGAGAAAAAGACAAGTACTAATATGGATAAGAAATTCTTAAGGCTGCTATATATTGATCGTCAATATTCTAAAGGGGCACATCACATAGAAGAAGAAGAAGAAAAAGAAGAAGAAGAAGAAGAATATTGCGTTGGAAACTAAAACAAGATGGCTGAACTGATATGTAATTTTCACTCGCCTAAATATGGAAGAGAAGCTGGCGTACTTTCGCTGATGAAGAAGAGACATGAAAAAGATAATGAAGTTTCACAGGTTAAGAATTCAATGAACGCACGATGTGAATAACGATTAATTACTAAAGTTACAACAACAACAAGTAAATTTATTCTTACACAGACATGGAAAATGTTTGTGACAATGAGGAAATGCCACTGCATAAAATATGGAAAAATAATACAGATGAAAGCCGATGAATTAATATCGATTCAGTCAACAAAATTTAAAGCGAAAAGAACCAAGCATCAAGTGCAAAGAGGCAGAAAGCATTGATGTTAGCAAAAGGAACAACTCAACGTGCAAATTCAAAATTAGAGACACCAAAAACAATTTAAATATATGGGAAGGCGCATTAGGATAGCCAAAGATGCTGTCTAAAATCGAAGCAAAGTATAAAGAAAAAGAAATATTTCGTTATAAACAAAGAAAGGAGTCAGTTATGTGCTATGCGAGATACACGCTTAGGCGATCATGCATCTTTCAATACATAACTGACGAGGCAGATTTTTTCCCGCAGTAAGTTGCTATTACGTTCTGCGGTAGAACAGTTGCCATTCAAGGCTATAGAACCCAGTCTCCCTTGCTATTTACCCATAGCTGGGGGTAGAAGAAGAAGATTCATACCCTTCCCAAGGGTATTATTAGTACGTAAGTGAATGTAATGGATTCGACTGGAATTCGAACTCGTCTCTCCGATTTCTCAATCCGAGCCGCTATCCATTACTCTACCGTAGTTAACTGTTTTGCAGTATCCGGCCTCATATATGACAATGAATGCTGGACAATCTCTTCATAGATAAAGAAGAGACTTCAAGCAACAGAAATGCGGTTCTACAGAAAGGTTCCGAAAATGCTATGGACACGATGAGGTTTTAGAGAAAATGGAAAGTAAAACGAAACTTGACATCAGAAAGAAACAGTTGAAACGTTTAGGGTAGATAGTGATTTTCCAAGCGTAGCTTCGATGTGGCGCAAGGCCCAAAGTATGGGGCACCCAGTGAGGATCGAAGTCACTGCTCAGTCGTAATTGTCCTAGCGAGACAAGCTTGCAAACCATTACAGCACCTCGAAGCGCCCAAGTTTAGAGTAGATAATGAAGAAGAATGGTTTGGAAATTGATAATTACAGGCCAGATCGAAGCCAAGAGAGATAGAGAGAGAAAAATACATGGTATAACTTTCATAAAGAGCCTGGGTAAAGGGGTGACAGAAAAGGGTTTAGGAGAGATAAAAAAGATTTTTAAGATGTAGAATGGACAGGAAATTATGGAGAGCCATGATCGCTAACACCCTGAAAGGACACGGCATATTGAAAAAAAAAAAAGAACAAAGTCTAGCCTTTTTCTGTTTTTCTTTTAGACCATTGACATTCTCAGCGAATATAAATTATATAACTTTCACTTTCTTCCGATACAAAAGTCATAAATTGCAAATGCATCATGATTTCGTCAAGAAGGTTTATTATGGCTATTGTTTTTTCTTCATTAAATCGCTTGACCTCCTGAGAGATCAAGACGTGAATACAGGCCTGTGCGAAAATGTATGTCAGCTTTCTTGAAGAAATTGTCAGCGGTGTATGGAAGAAATGTCCAAGTACGCATCGAACGTAAAGGAAAAGGAACCGCATGTAACAAGACATCGATCTGCAAGTCTGAAAGATCGAACTGTTGAAATGTTGTAAAACCTGAAGAGAGAATTCGCCGAAATCAGGATAAAAGATATTAAATATAATATTTTATGCAAAACATTGGTTAGCAAACACTTCGTGCAGGCTAATCATAGTCATGAGTTCGATCCTCACTGAGGGCCCAATAATTGTGTTGATGCATCAAATTAGGCTAAAATTCTTGAGAATAAAGCTTAGTTGGAGAATTAACTGTCAGCAACCTGTCTCAATGTTATGGTGTCCTCCCTTTAATGAGTCTATTGTGGACTCTTCCACTTACTATAAAATTAGTAGGAAAGTAAGCCATGGTGGAACAATCGCCCAGATTGTTCGTAACTGTCGAACTATATGTCTTGGGTAGAGAGGAACCCGGATGAGACTTTGCCGAAGGGCAAAGTTTCGTCCGGGGAGGTAGACAGTCCCTGAACACGTTTTTTGCGGTTTCTATGGGAATATTTTTGACCGAGGCTACGGGCTCGGAGAACCCACGGTAAACTCAGCCTTGTGCCACATATATTCCTCGTCGGGGGCTGTTAAATATTAACAGTCGAATAGATTGAACTCTGCTCAACCGACACGCACTCCCAAGTAGTATAATACTCTTCTGTTGTATCTACTGTTAAATATTAACTGTCAAACAGATCTGTTCGGACAGAGCTATTGAACTCTCTGTCTTTGGCAAAGAGGAACCCGGGCGAGGCTTTGCCGAAGGGCAAATTTTTGTCTGGGGAGGTAGATAGACCCTGAACCCGTTTTTGTGGGTTCTAAGGGAATATATTTGGCCGAGTCTACGTGCTCGGAGAATCCACGGTAAACTCGGCCTTGTGCCAAATATTTCCTCGTGGGGGGAGGTGCTGTTAAATATAACAGTCGAATAGATGTTCGTTACTGTCGAACTCTCTGCCTTGATCAGAGAGGAACCCGGACGAGGCTTTACCGAAGGGCAAAATTTCGCCCGGGGAGGTAGACAGTCCCTGAACCTGTTTATGCGGCTTCACTGGGAATATTTTTGACCGATCATACGAGCTCGGAGAACCCACGGTAAACTCAGCCTTGTGCCACATACATCCCTGTTGGGGGGTGGCTGTTAAATATAACAGCCGAATAGATTGTCCTACCGGGCTGTCACGGTTCGCAACTGCTGTCAAACTCTCTGCCTTGGGCAGAGAGGAACTCCGGGTGAGATTGTGCCGAAGGGCATAGTTTCGTCCGGGGAGGGAAAGAGACCCTGAACCCGTTTATTTCGGGTTTTAAGGGAATATTTTTGGCCCAGTTTAAGTGAACAGAGAACTCACAGTAAACCTGCCCTTGTGCCACATCCATCCCGCGTGGAGAGGGGGGGGCTGTTAAATATAACAGTCGAATAGATTGAACGCTTCTCAATCGACACACACTCCCAAGTCGTACAGTACTCTGTTGTATTTACTGTACAATACACGATTTATCTGCAACTTCTTCTTTTCTTATTTCTTAACCATTTACTTGGTTACAATACACAATAATCCTTTAAATTGAGGAAATAATAAATTTGGAAATATCTGATAAAGTTGTAGATTTTTGTTTAAATCATTTTACCTTAATCCTTAAGGCAGTAAAGAAAATATGCCATTTAGATAGAAGGGATTCTAGAAGTGGAAAGGAATTAGAAGACTTTATGGAGGAGAAAAGATAAAGACAGAAAGATAAAAACTGGTGATTGATGATTTAAATAACCCTAAAAGTGTTGGTAAGCCGTAAAAAATCAATCAGATCTCCATCTCCTACATATCCATACAATTCTTATTATTAGTAGTAGCAGTAGTATTATTAATAATTATTTTATCATTTCACCCCAAGCAAGATTATAATGCCACCAGGATCTAAGGGGGTTCCAGGGAGTGAAAGAATGAAAACACCTTAGAAGATACAATATGGCGATTGACGTTCCATTTAAATTTTTGAAAATTGTAGGTGGCATGGAAGTAAAAAAAAAAAAATGAAGGTAATTCCGCAGACGAGAAATGTGAGAAAAAAAAAACTTTTAGAATAGAAATGACGGTTGCATCTAGCAAGTGCAACGATAAGACGGTGAAACCGTCTAGCCAATCTAGTTTTACACATGAATTCACGCGGTCGAGGTCATTCTTTTTGTCGACAATCACAAAATATATAGCCGGAGCACCACACAATACATGAGCAGTAATATTCATTTTTTAAAGCAAATCGCTCCAAGAAAGGCAGGAATGCCACTAGCTCGCAAGGGGTTACAAAGAGTGAGAGTAAGAGTAAAGTGGAATGTTTTGGAAAAGGATAAAAAGAAGGACAATGATCAAGGTCATGCCATCAGAAGATATCGATTGACATTACTTTTGGGTAGTTGACGATTATAGCTATCAGGGAAGCAAGTGATAGGAACGGAATTCCTCTGAGGGAAGGTGCGATATAAGAAGCTGTTTGAGTAGAAGAGATGGCTATATTTAACCTCTCCGACAGTGAAAGGGTGAGGCCGATTTGCCAACCTTGTAGCACGCTTAAATTCATGCAGTTTTGGTACCACTGAAAGTAGCTCGTCGAAGCATTTGCTATGAAAGTACTTGTAGAAAAGACAGAGGGAGGCCCCATTCTGTCTCTGGGATGCCAGATCAGGACCAATCACGTTGCATATCCGTCTCTGGATTATGTCGAGGAACTCAATATATGGCAGCCGTATTCCATGCAAGGATAAATGGTTGATTTGTAGATTTGAAAGAGACTGACGAATAGCATATTTATAAATCTACAAAATAGGTTATGATGAGAAAAATGGAATGGCACGAAACAGTGAACCATTTTTCTTATCAGCAAACCTAGCAACTGGTTCAATACAATCACCCCACTTCATGTCAATAGATAATCTGAGACCAAGAAGAAGCAATAAGCTGCTCTCCCAGAGGTTAGTATCAGCCTTGCTGGCGGAGGTGAAGCATTTTTTTCTGTGATGATTAAAGTATTACTGTTTCATTTCGAAGGTGTTCAAATTTACAAGCCGTTTCGTGTCGGATTTAACAACTGAGTGGATGCCATTTTCGAGAGAAGCTACCAGTTTTACTCTCAGGCCTAACGGAATTACTCTTGAGACAATCGTAAATAATTGCGGCATCATCATAAATGCCTAGGTGGTAACTGATGAAGTTGATGACGATAAAGTTCTACATAGGTCCTAGGATAGAGTCACGGGGGAATCTAAAGGAAATGACCTAGAAACGTAGTCCTTCAACACGTTTCCCATTGCCCCGTTTCTTACACAGACAAATATGCCAATAGAGACACCACATCTCATGGGCTTGAGGTAACGGCTAGTATGTCAAACGACTTCGAGATATCTAAAACCACAGCACGAACTTCGCCGTTCTCATCTTAAGCCTTATAAACAAATTCAATTAAAATATTAGCCTTTGATCGTGAGAAACGTGAGCCCTACTCTTTATCTGAGAGATGCTGCATGAAGTGGGATGCTTAACCAATTCGGAGTTGATAAGAACCTACTAGTTTTCCAAAAAGAGGTAAAAGACTTATGGGAAGAGAATGTTCACCAGATTTAGGAACGACAGAAACTATTGAAGAAGATTTCCAACAAGATGAAAAACAAGAAGCAGTAAGCTATTTATTGGAGAAAACAGAAGCCAGTTCATTAGAACATTTACATGTCCGCAAGCTATTCGAAGATCTAGTCTGAAACTATGTACGAAACTATCTTCATATCACTGAAAAAATATATCGTACTAGTGAAAAATAAGGCAAAAACACTGCTGAAGATTTGGGAGTGGAGGTGTAAGAGAATTTTCGAGCAAAAAGCAAATAATTCAAACTCATTAAAGACAGGAGGAATTAAGGATTTACTCTTACTTGACACACTTTACTGATTCAGGAGTAATCTCTGGAACCAAACTTTCGATAGCTCATACGGTGATTCATTCTATCAGCGAATAACAACTTTGTTTCGTCGAGGAAACAAAATCAACGTTTGTAGCCGAGGATCATTAAGAGATGTGACGATGAAAGGCTAGAAAAACCTAATGATCCTTCGCTAAAAAATGTCACTGATGATGTGCGCCAGAGTATTCAACAGATGATCTTTTTTTCACGACATATATATATATATATATATATATATATATATATATATATATATATATATATATATATATATATACACACACAATATTTATTTAAAATTATGACATATATATGTTATAAAATCATTACAAAAATAAACATTTTGGTTCCATATAAATTGACTTTCTCCGATACGCTGGCGTATTTAGTATAGAGAAAACCTTAAAATTCCCTTCCTTTTTGCCGTGCGATGATGTCCTAGCGGTCAGAAATCAATCGGGTTTCGATACCGGTTTAAAGCAATCGAACGTCTAGCCACACTGAGGAGTTGTGATACAGCGATACGGTTTGTCTGGGCATGACTATATATATATATATATATATATATATATATATATATATAGGATTATACAAATGTTGCCATGCCGTTTTCATACCTGTGTAAGTGTCTATATTTATTTCGATGAACGTACAAGAGCACTATAAGAATGGAAGTAAGCGAAAGGCTTTACTTGCAATCAAGCCATGTAAAAACATGTATCCCTGGAGAATAACTGACTCATCGACTTGGACAATTATCCGAACACTGTATTGGCACGAGTAAGCAAGATAAAAATAGATCTTCTTAGAGTAAAGTTGATGAGAAATTATGGTCTACACGCCAGAAAAAAAAAAAAAAAAAAAAGATAGAGAAAATTATTTTTCAAGGAAACTAATTCTCTTCTGCAATAAATAATAAGAAAATATTTTTTACCGAAACGGATGATAAAATTTCGTTTCACTTATCTATCTATCTATCTATCTATCTATATATATATATATATATATATATATATATATATATGTATACCCGTGTAACAGCAAAAATGTCCAAATCCTGTAACCGAATGGGATAAGTGTCCATCCCACAAAATGTTTAATATCTAAAAATCCACTGAGCTAGCGGAGTTTCTTTTTTATTTCCCGGTTTTCAGATAGAACAGTTAATCATCTTGACACCATTTGTCATAAGAATCGCTGAAAAACCCTTTGAGTCATTCAGCTAGAGAGAGAACATGTTAAAATGGTTTTGTGTCAATCCCACGATGTCTTCCAAACTGAGTAATGGTGAGAGGAAAAAGATCATTCAGTCCTTCAGTAATGGTACCGACATTCATACTCTGGCTTCCATCTTCAAAATCTAATCAAGCACCATCAAGAGAACGGTGAATAAGTTTTGAAAGAGCACAGTAGTGAGGAAAACTGGATCAGGTTACAACAGGAACATAGATCATCTTTTCAACTTCAATGTTAAATACATTCTTATTGTTCAAAATATGCCAGATAGTTTTATAAAAAAAAAACCCAAAAAATAAACCCAATAGACAAACTCGGAGAATTTCAGAAAGATATATTTGATCATTTCTAAGATACAATGATTCAAAGCTTAATTTAGCAATTGGACAATTTTAATGTTACCCGACATAGACTGGAACAATTTTAATGTTAACCGCGGGATATATATATATATATATATATATATATATATATATATATATATATATATATATATATATATATCCTTCCCTGCCCTCCGTTAGAATGTCGGACGCTCAACTTCTCGAGAGCACCTCTCTGCGGCTGCTCGGTCTCACGTTGACTGCTGACATGGGATGGAACAAATACATTGAGTCAATTGCTTCGTCCACCGCAAGGAAAGTTGGCTCCCTGTGCCGCACCAGGAAATTTTTCTCCCCAGAGTCGATCCATCACATCTACAAATCAACAATTCGACCTTGCATGGAGTATTGCTGCCATATATGGTGTGGAGTCCCTTCTATTTGCCTCGGGGTTCTTGATAGGCTTCAGAGGCGGATATGCAATATAATTGGCCCTGTTCTGGCATCTCGTCTACAGTCACTTTGTCACAGACGTGCCGTCACCTCTCTCTGTCTTTTTTACAAATACTTTCATGGCAATTGCTCCGAGCAGCTGCATTCGCTGGTTCCCAGACTTCATGCGCCCTACGAGGCTGGCATCCCGCTCTCACCTTTTCACTGTCGAAACTACTAAATGTAGCCGTCTCTTCTACTCCAATAGCTTCATGTCTAGGATCTCTCGCCTGTGGAACTCCCATCCCTACTCCTGTTTCCCTGAGAGCTATAACCTCCAGCTATTCAAATGTAATGTCAATCGACATCTGCAGTTGCCTTGAACTATCAACTATCCTTCTCCTCATCCTTTCCTCTATCACTCCTATCTGATCTTGCTCCAAATCTTCTGTAACCCCTTGCGTCCTAGTGGCTTCTCGCCTTGCTTGGGGTGAAACGCTTAATATATATATATATATATATATATATATATATATATATGAAATAAATTGTTGAACTCTAGATTCGTTAGAGGTTACTTCCAATTATAAAAATAATTGCTCTGTTTAATGGAAATTAAGAACTTATTTCAGATACTATTTTGTGTTAATAGAATACCAACAGATTACTAACTGTACACACACACACACACACACACACACACACACATACATATATATATATATAGTTTTAATGTTTGCTATATTTATGGGATAAAGTGCTCAATATCAGAGATAGAGAGTATGTAAATATAAATATAAATGTGGACATTGAAGTCAACACTCAGAGGCGACAGGCGAGACGCAAATCAGGGCGGCCTTACGACTGCGTCGAGCATGAAACAGCCTGTCGCCTCTGAGTGTTGACTTCAATGTTCACTATTATATATATATATATATATATATATATATATATATATATATATATATATATTAAATAAAGTGTTGAGCTCTGTATTCATTGGAGGTTACACGGATCGGAAATAACCTGATGAAGCCTGTAGAGAACAAATCCAGAAACGTTGTGATAACCAAGGCACAAATCAGGACAATGATCCACATGTAATTATGTTAAATAATGATAACACATCCCAGAAATTTAAGCAGTAATTTTCCTTGAACATTATGAAAATTACCTGATACGGCAAGATAGAAATAGCAGTCTAAAAACTGCAATTCTCCATTTTGAAAATCAGTATATATATATATATATATATATATATATATATATATATATATAATTATTTATTTAAAAATATGATTCCATCGCTACATAAGAGTTCTCATGTTTCAAAAACAAAAACATGAGAACTCTTATGTAGCGATGGAATCATATTTTAAATAAATAATTATATTTATGCTCTACTTTTGTATCGGTCACTATTTTAAAAAAATAATAACAAAAATACTAAACAACTTTGGATTATTTACCTAACGAGTTCTTTCCTATTTTCTATATATTTTACACACACACACACACACACACACACACACACACACACACACACACACACATATATATATATATATATATATATATATATATATATATATATTAACTGCTCTTGAACCCCGACCACTTTCTTCGTTTACTTATCTGGCTTCCCCACCTTCAATTCCTGTCGTGATCTCTTAGCAATCCGAACGATTTAACGAAGTCATAATACACCTTCTTCTGATGATCTTGGATAAGAAAGAAATGATAGTGGTATAATTGATATTGCGCTGAGGAAGACAATGGTTAAAAAGCAATACTAATTCAGTAAATTAGCGTTCATTGCTCTCCGCAATTTCCAGTATTTTGTAGCTCTTAATAACATTGTCTTTTTCCATCTCTCCCGAAACTTGCTCCACCATCTATTTGCTGAAACTTGCCAGGCAGGTTGTGCGTTGTTGTCTTCTGCCCGTCTTACCGTATGTCTGTCATGTGAGTATCAATTTTCCAATCCTACTTTCCTCATTATGTGTCCGAGAAATTGCAGCTGTCCCTTCCTGGTGTTAATTATAAGCGTCTTTTTTGTTATTCTCTCTAGAACCTTGTCGTTTCTTATATGTTCGGTAAATTATATCCTCAACATCTTTCTGTAGAACCCCATTTCTGTTGCTTCAAGTATCTTCTTCATCTGTGAGGAGATTGTCCAGCGTTCACTGTCGTATAGGAGAACGGATACAACATAACTGCTCAATACTCTTTTCTTTGCTTTAATGGTATTTTTATGTTTCTTAATACTTTGCTTAGCTTTTGGAAGGCATCTCTCGCGATCCCAATGCACTTTTGAATTTTAGTGTCCCCCCCCTCTCTCTCTTCTTCCTCTGCATACACACAAAAGTTTAGACATAAATCTATATATATAAAACAGATGATGTCTGTGTGTCTGTCTGTATGATCCTTTTCAATCGAGATCCGTCCGAAAGATTTTAACCAAACTTGTCAAAAACATTTTACAAGGTAAGTGATACGTTGTTAGCGTAAAAAAGTCGGTAATTTAAAAATTCAATAATTGATAAAGCCGGTCAAAAATCGATACCTTCAACTTTTTCTTCCGATTTCGTTCAAACTTAATATGTAGGTTACTTCATCGTGACGAGCTCAACGATACCTCTTTATATTTATACGCCATTACGTTTAGCGAAAAACCACCAAAAACAAAAATTCGATTTCAGCACATATCGATTTCAGCTCAGATTTTAAACTAAAGTCTCCCTCAATTTTCAAGCAATCTAATACAAACATCACTCAATTGTAATCAACAATAAGTTGATTGTTTAACAATCATTTAACTTGATAACTGAATCCACCCATATAGTGAAAACCCGCCTAAATACTGAAAAATCGCGATTTTTACTGTTTTTTTTTCTTATTTTTCGTTGATCTTTCAACCAATTTTTATGAAACTTAAAAATTCCTGTATAAATATATCCTCTTTTACATCTCTGGTAGCACACTGACAAATTGAATTTCAAAAACTCCAAAATAATTGTCACCTGAAGTGGGTCTTCATGTTTTACCTCTTCGTGTCTTCGGCTACCTTCGTTTGAATAAATACAGACTATGTCTGTTATATCAGTAACTGCATTAATTCAAAATGTTCTTTTCATGAAATTACTTTAAAGTAATTAAAGAAGATAGATTCTGTTACATCTAAACATGATGCTAATTGAACGCTTTTTCTAATCGACTTGATGTGTATATAGCTGCTTGTTTTTAATAAATTGATGTAAAAAAGTCACGTCTGTTTGGCTCTATATACAATTATATATGGAATAATGAGAAAGTTGAAACTGAATATATATTGAAATATATTGTTTTTTTTTTATTCAATATTATTTCTAGAACTTTGTAAATTATACAAGAACATCGTATTATTAATATAAGTGAATCTGAAAAGGATTTTCATTCATCCAAAATAAAACTGGTCTCTTTTAATCGTCCAAGATAAACTTTACTTCCCTTCTATTTAATCTTGTTGATGCTAATCTCCAGATGACATCTCTGGCTAAATGTCCTCAATTAACATGAAGGAAAATTTGGTTTGGTTTGATCTGGTTTGTTTTACGGCATATCAACCACAATAGCTTATTTAATCCCGACATTTTTTATTGCTGGCAAGTTTTTTTGTTTTTTTTTAAATTGTATAGCTGTTAATTTTTTTTTTACAGAAATGTATAGCTGGTAATTTTGTTTTATTCAAAAATGTTTGGTTTGGTTTGGGTTTTTTTGTTGCATATTAACCTTTTATTGCTCTTATTTTTTTTCAAAATTGTATTTCTGATAATATTTTCCTTTTTCAGAAATTTTTTGCTGGTAGTAATTTAAAAAAAATATTTCTGGTATTAAAACCTACTTTTATACTTTCATAGTGCTTTGAAACGGGCTGGGGATCAAGTGCTTGGCCATAGCTGGAAACAGCAGGTGCCACCACCCCGGGTCAGAATGGACCCAGGAACACCAGTAACTAAGAGGCCTCTCTGTTGGATGTAGTTTATTGTCTTACCCAGGACGCGGATGAGGTTTATCGTCATACCTAGGACGGGGAAAATTTATTCTCGGTTCCTGACTATTTTTCTGGAAAAAAAATGTTTGTTACATCTTTATAATTCTGCTAATCCTCTGTGCATTGAATATTACTGTCACCCTTGTCAAAATACAAAAAGAATCTGCTACGTTATCAGTGTTGACATGGCATCTCAACTTTATTCACTTTCTCACTGCCATAAAGTATCTTCCGTGTGATTTGTCTTTATAAACCGTTTCATGGCCAATGTTCTCATGAGCCTTTGTTTTTTTTTGATTACTCAACTTTAGAAATTTAAACGCAGTACCAGATTGGCAGATAGGTCACACCATTTTACAGTTGGAATTGCTTGATATAAGCATAAGTTCTATGCTAACATTTTCTTCTCTCGTACTTCTCGCTTGTGAAACTCTCCTCTGGCTTCCTCATTTTCTAGTCAACTATGATCTTCAAAAATTTAAATGCAACGTCAATTGTCATCTTCTGTCACTTTCATTTCTGTCATTTTATTATCCTCTCTCCTTAATAAAACTGTCAGTAATCTTTTTGCGTTTTTAATGACGTTATCAACTTCCTTCGGGTGAAATGTTTAATAAATATACATATGTATATAAATGGCAATATATCTTATATCTATTTATGTATATGTGTATATATATGTGTATGTAGGTAAAATTTCTCTTCGTCAACAAAGAATTTACTACAACGTGATAGACAATTCGCTCATCTTCTGTAAGTAGTGTCTTCATTTTCTTGTGCTGATATATATATATATATATATATATATATATATATATATATATATATATATATATAATTATTCAATAATGAATACAATATAACGTCATTTCCAAGAAGAACTGAACTTGAATTTTAAAATTGTGTTAATATATTCGTAGACTCGTATACATAGAGAGTGAATAACGTTTCCGAGCACAGGCGTCTGCCTGAGCGGCTAGCTAATCCGTGTTGCAGGCCCCTGCCAAGGCAATTTGTATTCGTTCAACAACCATAGGGCCCAAGTGTGATTCATACTGCAACTATGCTGAGCAGACCTTCGTCACAATTTCTGACAGAGTGTACCTAATCTGGCGTTGACAAGAACAAGAACCATACGCGCAAATTCTCGGTCACGGAATGTTCGTGCTAGCAAAATCCTTTGAGTCCACCAAGGAGTTCCGTCTACAGCATTTGACTCACAAGGCATTGTATGGTTTTAATGGACTTTCAAACTGATTCGCATGCTGGTTTCATCGACACAAGCCAGTAGTGCCAAGGTCACCTCTGTGACAAATCGACCAAGGTAAGATTCGAACCAGAATATCATGATTGGAAACTGTATATTCTAGCCACGCAGCCAGTCAAGCACGCGCTAATATACATACATACAATTCCTGTGTAATGGCTTGTATATTTCTAATGTGCATACACGATTACGTTTTGAGACTATAGCTATCATAACTAATAGATGCTTGCAATTGTCGATTCCAAGTTACTTCAATAATTATTATATAGGGGGTATTTTAATATTGTTAGAGAAGCACACTGCTTAAAATACATAATACATACATATATATATATATATATATATATATATATATATATATATATAAAAAAAAAATCAATTAGTTACGATAGCTATAGTCTCAAAACGTAAGCGTGTATGCCCATTAGAAAAATTCACACCATTATAAATATATATATATATATATATATATATATATATATATATATATATATGGAAAGTAGGGTCGTAGGGGCACCATGTGTGCTGCAGTAGTGTTTCTTGGGCAAGATGGCTTGACGGAGCCAAATCCTCTCCAGGCCAGTTTTGAATTGAGAGTTTACGTTCTCCGAGATCAGTTGCCACCCAAGTTTATAGAACCCAGTCTATCCTGCTATTTATCCATAGCCGGTGGTGGGAAGAGAAGGATTCATACCTTTCCCAAGAGTATTAGCACGTAAGTGAATGTAGTGGAACCGACTGGATTTCGAACTCGGCTCTCCGATTCCTTAACACGAGCCGCTATCCATTACTCCAAATGCATTATATACATATAAATACATTACTTAAAAAAAATTAGATTATGCATATATTTATTTGAGTAAACGTTCTGTTTTTATTAAACACTATTAATTACCTTTACTGGCCTGAATGTTTGAGAAATTCCGTAAAAGATATGAAGGTCATTGACAGGAATCGAACCTGTATCGTATTTGGAGCCATCTTTAAACCTGGCATGTTGTGACAGTTCAGAACTTCCGGTTAGCAAAGCTCGAATTATTGCTTTGAAACACACACCTTCACCGATAGACAGAAATTATATTCAAACATTTGTCGGATTTAATCCATTTCATATAATATGTTGTCATTGTTTACGTTAATCTAAAATTTCAGAGCAGAAGTGATAGATCGTGAAAAATCGGCGGTGTGTGTGTTTAAAAGCAGTAACTCGAGCTTCGTTAGCCGGAAGTTCTACGTGGCTGAATGGCCATACCATCTCACGGTAAATGATGGTTGGATTCCTGTCAGAAGACGCATATTTTCTCCGAAATTTCTCGAGCACTCATGTGTCCACCGACAGGAATCGAACCTGTATCCTACACTGAACCGTCATATAGCCTGATGTGTTATACTATTTAGCTACGGAGGAAGCGTCTAGTTAACATTTTGACTTTGCGAACCAAATTTCTCCGACATTCAGACCGGTAAATGGAGTTAATACTGTTTATTTTAAACAAAGCATTTACTTAAATATTTGTATCTCTAAAATAAATATAAATAGAAAATATAATATATATATATATATATATATATATATATATATATATATATATATATATATATATATTTGTGTGAGCGTGCGCGGGCGCGTGTTTGCACAATATACATATGCATATATAATGTATATCCAGAGAGTAAGATTTCAACAAATTTAATTAATTATGCTGTTTATCGTCGGACAAATGTAGTCCCCTCTGTTGATACAATTTCTGCTTTTGTACCCTTTATACTTGCCAGTTTCCCCTGACAATTAATTATATAGATTTGATCAGAGTATAGTAAACATTTCAGCCTGAAATTCGTCTTATAAATTCATGGCTCCTTGCGAACATTGATCCACTCTGGTCTAGATTTGTTCAGTACGAAACTAGCCACTAAATTGTCCTCTGTGGATCTATGAACTCTTTGTGCGAGAATGGATGATTTCAATTCGTACTTCTTACATGAATAATGTATTTGATTATTCATTAAATTATATTTCATTTCCATTAATTCTACCAGGTTATGGGCGGGGGGTAAGTATAATAAAAAAAAGACATTGGAATCATAATTTTGGCCTTTGATACTTGTATGGATTCAAGCTGGGCTATAATGGAGCCGAAGCTACGAGAAATATAAAACCCACATTTGGTTACAATACAGCTAATGAACAAACATTAAGTTTTGGTCGAATAAAATAAAGAAAACTGCGGTGATCACAGTTTAAAAGACCATGTTAGCGGTCGGCTAATGCCATCAATCAATTATATATATATTTGAAGATTTAGCGAGAAAATGGCTCAGAAACCTCACTCTGCTAATTCGTAGCAAACATTATTGTATCGATTTTATTCCATCATGGCGTCAGTTTAAACTGAGGTTCTCTTTTCTTTTTCTCACATATCGAAACGATTCGCTGGTTTACAAAGGCAAGCACGAAAATAAAAAAAAATGACTGACTTTAATTCTTTCCATGCTCTCAGTTGATTTAAGGTAAACAGCTTCGCAAGTACCTCATTATTCAGCACTTCTTGGATCCTTGCTCCGACGAAGATGACCTCCTTGAGCCAAGGAAAATTGAGAGCTGGGTATGGAGTGCACAGGTTTTGAAAGACAGCACCATTTTTTTTTTCTCCAGAGCCTTCATTAAATTCTTCATTAGACCAATCTGGATAATAAGAGAAGGAAGAAGCATCATGTTGATGTTTCTTTGACACTATTTTCATCAGACACGAAAGTGTACCTAGACCCGCAGTCTTTCTGCTTGTAGTGCGTAGAGTCCAATTGTCACAGAGACAGAGAAAGCAACAGTATATTGGTTTGAGACAAGAGTAAAAATAGTTGCTCTGACTTAATTTCGGGGTGCTGATTTCAGACACGACAGCCGTTTTCACCTATGTCCTCTAGATTTTAGATATTTATATACGAAAATGTACATTAATTCAAGGCTGATCGATGTGTCCTATTTAAACTTGAAATTTTAGGAATTGATTTTTAAAAACAAAAACAAAAAACAAATCTTACATAATGGCCGCCTGCTGATTAAGTTTAATTCCAGTGAAATAAAATCATCTCTAAATTCGAATACCCGATACACACATATATGATCAATGATTATTTTGTTTGCCCGATACACACATATATGATCACTGATTATTTTGTTTGCCCGATACGCACATATATGATCAATGATTATTTTGTTTGCCCGATACTCACATATATGATCAATGATTATTTTGTTTGCCCGATACGCACATATATGATCATTGATCATTTTGTTTGCCTGATACACACATATATGATCATTGATCATTTTGTTTGCTTGATACACACATATATGATCACTGATTATTTTGTTTGCCTGATACACACATATATGATCATTGATCATTTTGTTTGCCTGATACACACATATATGATCACTGATTATTTTGTTTGATTATTTTGTTTACTGATACACACATATATGATCATTGATCATTTTGTTTGCCTGATACACATATATGATCATTGATTATTTTATGATCATTGATTATTTTGTTTGCCTGATACACACATATGATCATTGATCACATATATGATCACTGATTATTTTGTTTGCCTGATACACACATATATGATCATTGATCATTTTGTTTGCCTGATACACACATATATGATCACGGATTATTTTGTTTGCCCGATACCCACATATATGATCATTGATTATTTTTTTTGCCCAATACACACATATATGATCAATGATTATTTTGTTTGCCCGATAAACACATATATGATCACCGATAATTTTGTTTGCCGGTACGCACATATATGATCACTGATTTTTTGGTTTGCCCGATAGGCCCAAATATGATCACCAATTATTTTGTTTGCCAGGTACGTATATATATGATCAATGATTATTTTGTTTTATAGATTTTTGTGAGCGAATCCATATCACTGAAATGTTTCCAGATTCTTCAAAACATCAAATAGGCATCTACAAGACAAATTTACGTGTGTGTTGATTTCCCGACAGTTCAACAGCGCACAACAAATGCTCTCCTCCAAAGAACTACTTACTTTCATTATTTTGACTGTAAAACTAGAGATCAGTTAAAATCCTAGACCGCACATATCTGTTGTGAACCCAGTTACAATAGACTAAGTGCATGATTTCAAGGCAAGAAAACAGCCTTTAACTATGATGCCCTGGGGGTCTGGAGAGAACCACAAAGCCATGCAAATCATTGTTATTTTTTTTCCTAACATATATAAATGGTTTCAATGATTCTTTCCTAAACATGAAATATTCCAAATTGAGACGTGGTTCCTACTCACATGATATCTCTGTGACAAGACCTCAGCATAAAAAGATTTTATTCTTTAATCATATGAAAATAGCTTTCAGAGGAAAATTCTGTCACGTCGTTCTCTTCAGGAGCAAATGGCAGTGAACCCAATTGGATCATTCAGGAAGATCTGAATGTTCTTGCATCCAAAGTTAAGCAGTGGAACCTGATCAAGGCAGCTTTAAGGATCCCCAGTTTCAGGACATGAAATAAGGACTTTAACTCATTCTTCGACATGCGAAACAGGTTGTGCTACAGCACAAAAGTCTCTAACGTGTTCATCTTCTTTGGCTTCCAACACAATCCCTTGGATTGGCGTTTTGCATAGAGTCTTCGAAGCGACCATTTAAAGACTGTGCCTCTACACAATGAAAATAGACACGTCAGTATTCCCATTACCTACTCTACCTAACCTGAAGAAATCTGTGACAAAATAGAGCTTCTTTTGGACTCTTTCAAAGACAAACAGTACCAACGGAGTCTCTGTTGGAATTTCAGTGACATTGGTCACTTTATGGGTATGCAAGCGATATTCATGAAATATAGTTGCTTTCCCTGTCTCAGCAGAAAGACTGGGAGTCTAGAAGCACTTTCATGATTGCCAAAGAAAATCCCCCGGTAGAGAAGAACATGGTGCTTTTTCCCCCATATTCATATCAACCTTGGTATTATAATTTATGTATTTCGTGAAGGCACTGGAAAAATGGTGCCGCCTTCAAACACCTGTGCACTCCATTACGAGCTCTCAATTCTGTTAAATTCAAGTAGGGCCTCTTCGTCAGATCTCAGATCCGTAAAACGTATTTAAGAAGGTTCTTACTTTAAATGAACTGAGGGCATGGGAAGAGTTTAATTCAGTCAGTCAGAGTTTCCTTGGTAACACACGGGTACCAGATTCCTAAGTGTGTATCGAGAAGTTTTTACAGGCTGATTAAGATATGGAAAGCTGAATATCACTAAAAATTCATTTTCTCCACTTCCAACTGAACTTATTCCGTCCGAACCTTAGAGGAGGGAATGATGAGCATGGAGAAAGGTCCCAGAAATATATAACTAAGAAGGAAAGAATCTACTAATGGAAGTGGAACCCATTTGTGACGGACGACTTCTGCTGGATGATCCCGCGCGACATAATCTATAGAAAGTGCACGAGATTATCCATAAAATCACCCTTCTGATTGTCTGCTGTACTATGATCTGTATGTATGGTATTATCCAAGTGATTTATTTCAGTCAAGTCTTTGTGTCTATGCTGTTTTTTTCTGTAATATGTTTGTTTTAACGCAAATGTCAGTTTATATTGACGCCATAAGGATCAGTATTTAATTTCTTTTTTTTTTTCATATGTTGTGATCATTTTGCATAAAGTTCGTATTTTATTGATTTCGAATAAAAACTTGCTGATTTGCCAACATATGTTAATATGAGTCCCATTTCCTAAAATTATAATTTACAATTATAGTTTTTGTTGGATAAATACAAAAACGTCAGTTTAAACTTATGCCAAGAGGATATCAGTACAGGACATTGTCGTCTGTCTTCTAATCGTATCAATCTGTATTTAAAATTGAGTGAAGGCAATACTGGTGAAAGAATTGAAAAAGTCGTATCTGGCAGTAATAAATGGTTTATGATTCAACATTATTCTAAAGATAGACGAAAAATGTTCCTTTCTGTTGAATACAAAAAACCTTTTTAACTTTATATCAGACTCGTTGTTCTGCAGTTATGGAAAGCGATCTGGTTTAGGGTGCTGATTTAACAGCCAACTTTAAAATGTCATAGGACCCCAAATAATGACTTGGTTTCCGGTCATATCACGTTGAACCACTGGTATCATTATCGAAGTTAAGCAACATGGACTCTGGTCCATACCTAGATGGGTAACCACTTGGATGTGCGGAAGGTTTCATGGATAATAGCTCAGAATTGCTGATCGGCCTGTCCCCTTCAGTTAGATTCTTTATATTCGTTTACTCGCAAATGCCCTTGGCGAAGGTTTGGATCCACATAACCCCATCTATGGATTAATTAGTTACATTTGAATCACTAAATCATTATAATCTAAAAAAAATGATTCTTACAATCTAAAAATATTTTCTGGTTGTGAATAACCTACAAAGGGTTGATAAGGCATAAAAAACGAATCTATTAAATCAATCAAAGATGTATCGTGTGGACGAAGCGCAATGGCTAAAATAGTTTTTCCACTTGTCTTTTTATTCATTGAGCTCCCTCACAGAAACACACTATCTGAACATTATATATATATATATATATATATATATATATATGTGTGTGTGTGTGTGTGTGTGTGTGTGTGTGTCGCCTCTAAGTGTTGACTTCAATGTTCACTATTATATTTACACACGCTCTATCTTTGATATTGAGCACTTTATAGCACACCTTAAGAGTATATATTTTATATATATATATATATATATATATATATATATATATATATATATATATATATATATATATATATATATATTAAATTGCTTGAAATTTTCTAGGGTTATTTTTTTAATGTTTATCTATTAATTTAAATTTTCTTATTTTTACTGCTTACATTGTCGCTCTATTGAAAATCTAAAGTCAGGTGATTTTCTAAAAAAATTTCTTAATCGTTAAATCAGAAAAAGTAAACTAACGTCAACAATTATGAGAGAAAAAAGAGGATAAAAGTGGACTCACTCTACTCACAATAACACTTAAATGAATCCCAAAATAATTTTTCCGACGGACCAATTTTAGAAGTTTCAAATTAATACCTCAGCTACAGAATGGGTAATATCTATTGAAATCACGGACAACCCTCAAACCGCCTGAATGGAATATGATTAACGATATTTGCAAGTTCATTGTTGTTATATAATATCAAATCATTAATGTTGCTATGCATTCTTCATTCAAGTTATATAGTTCTTGAATATAAAACGAAACTGAAAGATAATAAATAGATCCTCTCCTTTCTCTTTTCGATGTGAATGAAAATATTTACAATAAATTAATCTCTCTTTTAATACAGAGATATATTTAAAAAAACAAAAACAAACAAAAAATCTCTATTTAAAAGATCATTTGTTTACAAAAGCAGCTGCATTTTAAGATTTCAAGTGCGAAATATTTTCAGAAAAAACATTCCTACCACGTGAGTTAGAGAGCCAGCACAGATCCACCAGGAATTCTTCTTGATTATGTGGGCACCATCAAGATACACGTGGTTCAGAGACTGGTGTCTCCCGTCATGTCAGATTGGGAGCCAACATTATGCTTTCCGATGGAGATAGAAAAATGTTAAAACACTTACAACATTATCTGTTTATGTCAACTCAGTATGACGTACCATATATATATATATATATATATATATATATATATATATATATATGCACGCACACATACACACACATTCACACACACACACACACACATATATATATATATCATTGAGGACGAATGAAAAAGACTTCATTTACAACTCTAGAATCATAGCTACATTAGGACACATTACAAGACACATGACCTACCAACTTCTGTCCGCAAAACACTTGTGGAAAATATTGACATAATAAAAAGAAGCCAACGCTCAATAATATCAACTTGAACACGTCCAAAAAATGCTGACCGTGTTCAGGAATGAAAAACGCAGGCACAATTACTGTAGATAAATAGATATCAATATCAATTTCTTCTTTGTTTCTAATAATTTTTTTCCTGTTTCTTAATACCTAGCGTAGTTTTTTTAAGGCATCTTTCGCTATCCCAATGCGCTATCGGATTTTGGTGTCGGAGTTTCCGTCCTTTGTTAAAACACTTCTCGGTTTCAGATACACTCGTCTCTAAATCGCTTTGCAATCTACACCCTGATAACTAATAAACACGCTCGTTTGACAGACACGTACGCTTAAATCAACGTGAAACATCTATGATTGTCTTTCTTATATCTCGTATTCCATCTAAGTAACATTTGACACTTTACCATCCTTTCGTGAGCTAGCTGTGCCATCCATTTTAACAAACACGCCAGGTAGGTCACGATTCTTTCATGGGGCCTTCATTATATTCTTTAAATTTTTAGCCCTTGAAACCCTTTTTTTTGTTAGATGATTAAATTATGCTAAAAACTCAAAATAGCAGTAAAATATTAAACGTCGATGTTTAAGCATGAACAAGTAAACAGTTCACCATTCCTCCGTTAGGTGCGATGCAGGACGCAGACTTAGGCAGTAATACCCTTTTCGATTCTTGACTCATCTGGCAGGGGTTTCGCAGTAGGCTGCCGTTCCCTTTTGCATTAGGTTGGTTGCTACCCAAGGCTATACAACCCTATTTGTCCTGCTACTTGAGTCTGAGCAAGGGTTGGGAGAGAATAGATAGATCCATACCTTTGCCTTTGTGCATTGGCGCCTCAGTGAATGTAGCAAACTCGATTGGAATTCGGCTCACAAGTTTTTCATATCGCATTGAAACGCCGCCTGTCTTCCAATCACCGAAGTGAATATATGGTGACCCTAAATGGGTGACCACTTGGGAATACCCTGTGCTGTAATTTAAATATTACCATTTTAAAAAGATATTTTTTGCCGAATTCTACTTTTATGCTCAACGGCAATCGTTCGGTTACCGAACTTAAGCACCGATGAACTTAGTCTCTCCCTAGATGTGTGACCGATCCGATAGAGAATAGCAGATGCTGTATGTTTAAAATTAGCATATTTTCTTTTTAATTTTAAAAAAAATAAATAAGGAATTGCAGATACCTAGATGGGAGAATAGCATGCACTGTATGCTTAAAATGAATGGTATGAAACCGTTCCCATGGTTGTTTTTTTTTTTTTTTCGTTTAAGCCAATATAACTAATCCATCGCGAATTGAACCTGGATCCACACGGCTCTCAGTTGAAACCAAGTTCTCAGTTGAAACACACTTCCTGTAACATCAACGATGTTAAGCCACCGTGTATGGTGGATACCCGTTTGGGAATACCATGTAACGTTGGATGTTTGATGTAATGGATAATGGCCGGGAATTGTTAATCGTAGAGACGGGTTACAATTCTCGATGGGTTCGTTGTACAGTGTAACCCGGATATAAGAGAGTTGTCGGGACCGGAGAAGAAGTCTCTTATATCCGTATTTCTCTTATATCCGGGTTTGGTCCATTTTGTTTAGGTAAGTATGGGAACACTTTGGGACCAGAGAAAATCTCTCTTATATCCGGGTTTCTCTTATATCCGGGTCTCTTATATCCGGGTTACACTATATTCACCTCAACAGAAAGAACCCCGGAAATGGAATGAACGCACAACTTCTCTACATAGCTATGTGTTAATGAGTAAAACCTGTATAACTAAACCGTATTAACCTAAAAAAAGGGAGTTGAAGTGGATAATATCTCAGAATTATTCATTTTAGAGTCGGATTAAAATTCCTATGGACTCGCTATATCCACTTAAGCGAAAATGCCATTCGGAATGGTATGCCCCGACACCTCCTCTCTACAGAAATGGGCTAATTAGAAAGATCGTTATAATCTCAAAAATAATGTAGTGTAATGGTTGCTTGGTTGTTTATTTTTATGGCATATCAACCTCAGTGGGTCATTTTAATGCCAACGAAATTTCGAAATAGATTCATAGCGATATTTTGGTAAAAAAAGGTGTGTATGTATACATATATATTTGAACCATTTTTCAATTACTCATATTTTTGAGTACAATCCAAATTCTTTTAGGAAATTTACAATCTTGGATGGTTTGATTTGTTTTGTTTTACAGCATATCAACCTCAATGGGTTATTTAATGCCGACAAAATTATTATTGCTTGTATTTTTTCTTCAAAAATCTCTTTCTGGGAATATATTTTCTTGAAGACATCTATAGCAGGTCATATTTTTTTCAAAGAATGTGTTGCTGGTATTTTTTTAAAGTGTTGCTGATAAAAATTTTACCTTCAAAAATTATTGATGGTTATAATTTTCTTTTATTACAAAGTTTTTCTGGTATTAAAAGCTTTTTTTACACAAGTTTGGGTGTTAACTATTTGCCCATAGCTGGGACCCTAACAGGTGCTACCATCCCGGGTAAGTGGGGACCTGGTAACACCAGCAATTACGAGGTGGTTCCAGGCTCCTCAAAACTTCCTGATCAGAGGCCTTGCTGTTGGAGGTAGTTTATTGGATGTAGTTTATCGTCTTACCCAGGACAGGGGTGTAATGGATAATGATTCTGTATTTTTAATCTTAGAGAAGGGTTACATCTCCCGTAGATTATCTATATTCACTAAAGCGAAAATAACCATCTGAATGGTATAAAAACACATATTCTCTCTCCAGCTCTTGGTTAATTAGTAATACTTATATTACTAAGCACAAAAATTTGGTGTATGAGATAATTGCACGTAATTGTTAATCATAGAACCGGCTTATAATTCCCAGTGGGTTAGCCATATTCACAACAAAACAACTCTGGGAATTTTATAAATGTACATCTTCTTTTAATTAGTAAGACGTGTATAGCTAATCCATTATACTCTCTAAAAAATTGTGTAATCGATAAGGACGCGGAATTGTTAATCAGAGAAACAGTTTACAATTCCCGATGCATTTGATATATTCACTAAAGCGAAAATAACCTTGGAAATGTTATGAACATACATCTTATCGCTCTGGCTATGGTTAATTAGTAAGTGCTGTACAACTAAACTATTATAAACGGAAAAATGTGACATAATGGATAATTGCTCGTAATTGTTAATCGTAGAGCCAGATTACAACATCCAATGGCTTCGTTAAATTATCTTAACGACTGGTATGAAACTATATATTCTCTCCCCAGCTATGGGTTAATTAGTAAGTCTTTCATCACCAAACCTTTAAAATCTCAAAGAAAATATAATGTAATCGATAATGCCACGAAAATATTAAACGTAGAACCGGGAAAAATTCAAGAAGGATTCGTTATTTTCACTTAAGCGAAAATAAGCTTGCAAATGGTATGGATTCATATAGTCACTTAATTAGTAAGACTTGTATCAGGAAAATAATATTGGGAATCGTTCGAATCAGCATCTTCTCCCCTCATGTATGGGTTAATTAGTAAAACTTGTATCACTAAACCATTATAAACTCAAAAAAATGTGGTGTCATGGATAATGGCTCGAATTGTTAATCATAGAGCCGATTTACAATTTCCGATCGATGCGCTATATTCTTATATACTTGGGAATGCTGGGAATACACATCTTTACTTCCCAGATGTGGGTTAATTAGTAAACCTTGTATCTCTAAACTAGAATAATCTCAAAAATGTGATGTAATTAAAAATGGCTCGGAATTGCTAATCGTAAAACCGTATTACAGTTGCCAATATATTCGTTATATTCACTTAAGCAGAAATAACCTGGTGAAGAGTATATGCCCACATCTTCTCTCCCCAGTTAGGGGTTAATTATTAAGAGTTTTATTACTAAACTATTATAATATCAAAAAGATGAGGTGTATGGGAGAATGGCTCGGAATTCTTAATTGTAGAACTGGGTTAAAATTCTCGATACGTTTGTTATATTCCCTTATGCGTTAGTAAACTTACGAATGGTATAAAGCCATATTATATCTCCCCATCTATGGCTTAATTAGTAAGACTTATATCACTAAACCTTTAGAATCGCAAAGAAAATATGGTGAAATCGACAATGCCTCGGAATTGATAGACGTCGAGTCGGGATGCAATTGAAGAAGCATTCGTTATTTTCACGTAAGTGAAAATAACCTTGGGAATGGTATAGATCCACATATTCATTTAATTATTTAAATATTAAGACTTGTATCACTTAGCAATAATAATCTAAAGAAATGTAGTGTAATGGATAATTGCCCTTAATTGTTAATCGTAGAACCGGATTAAAATTCCAGATGAATTCGCAATATTATCTTAAGCGAAAAACAAAACAAAACAAAAAAAAAAAACAAAAAAAATATCTAGCGAATAGCATTAATCCACATCTTCTCTCTCCCTCTATGGATTAATTATTAAGATGTGTATAACTAAACAATTATAATCTAAAAAGTGATAATGGATAATGACTCGGAATATTTTTATCATAGAACCGGCATACAATTCAAATAGACTCTCTATTTTTCACTTTAGCGAAAATAACATTGGGAATGGCATGAACTCACATAGTCCCTCCCCAACTATGGGTTAATCAGTAAGACTTGTATTTCCTGTAATGGATAATGGTTCTGAATTCGTAATGTTAGAGCTGGGTCACAATTCCCGATGTATTCGTTATATAAACTTAAGCGAAAATAACCTTGAAAATGGTATGGACCTACATCTTCTCTTAATTAGTAAAACTTGTATCGCTAGAATATTATAATCTCGATAAATGTAATGGATAATGACGCGTTAAATGTTAATCATAGAGACAGGACACAATTAGTTTAATGATACAAGTCGTAATAATTATAAACTCATAGGATTATGTGGTGTAATGGATAATGCCTTGGAACTGTTGACTGTATAACCGGGTTACCACACAAGATGGATTCACTGTGTTCACTAAAGCGGAAATAACATTGAGAATGATATGCACCTATACGTACTCTCTGCATCTATGGATTAGTTAGTAATGTTTGTATCACTAATCTATTATAATCTCAAAAAAAATATGCTGTGATGTATAACAGCTCAGAGCTTATAATCGTATAGCCGGGTTACAAATCGCGATCGATTTGCTACATTCACTAAAACTAAAATAACTTTGGGAATCGTACGAATCAACATCTTCCCTCGCTATGTATTGGTTAATTAGTAAGACGTGTATAACGAAACAAATATAAACTAAAAAAAAAAAATGTGGTGTAATTGATAATGGCACAGTTAATGGTAAAGCTTAGCTACATTTCCCGATGGTTTCGCTATATTCAATTTAAGCAGAAATCTCCTTTGGATATGAATACACATATTCCCTCTCCAGATATGGATTAATTAGTAAGAGTAAAACATTATAATCTCGAAAAAAATGTGGTACAGTGCATAATGGCTCAGAATTGCTAATCGTAAAGCCATGTTACAGTTCAGGAAATATTTGTTATATTTATTTAAGCGGAAATAACCTTCGGTAGATTATGAACCTACATCTTCTCTCCCCAGCTACGAGTTAATTATTAAGACTTGTATCACTAAACCATTATAATATGAAAGAAATGTTTTTAAATAAACGGTTTTAATTATATTTAACGCCTAGAATGTTCGAGAAACTTTGTAGAAAATATGTGATCTCCAACAGGAATCAAGCCTGTGTCCTATACGGAACCGTCATTTGATCTGACGTGCTATATATATATATATATATATATATATATATATATATATATATATATATATATATATATCGAATATATTCGAATATATATATATTAGAAGAAGATAATATATATAGTTATTAGAACATATATATATATATATATATATATATATATATATATATATATATATATATATATATATATATATTCGAACATAATATATGTATATAAATAAAAAGAAAGAACAGTAAGATATATAATCCGGTGTTCTTATACATATTTTTATTTTTACAAAATAGTGCTCAATGTAAATTTACAGAGCATTAATATTATAAATTAATTGATTTAAAATATGTTGTTTTTTTTTTCGCTACACAGTTTTCGTTTGAGGATGAAATGGAACTAATGTCTTTAATTTAATTACAAAATTAAATTCGGGGCTTTTAGCTTCCATTTTGAAACATGGTTAGAAGTGTGTAGCGAAAAATATAAAACATATATATAGAACATAATATATATATATATATATATATATATATATATATATATATATATATATATTAGAGCATCTAATTTGTCTAATTACTTAATAATGTACACTGAATTTTATTATTATTATTATTATTATTATTAGTAATAGTAGTAGTATGTAATGTATAGGTGCATATCATGAATTCTTGATGCATGCGTTATCTTTCGAGTGATATGAAGCCTCATCTATGTATTAATTATTAAGATTTGCATCACTAAAATATTGTAATCTAAAAAAATCTTACAAAATATTTTCTGTCATTAAATAACCTGAAAAATGTAAATAAGCCGTTGAAAACGAATCAACGAGGGTATTGCAGTAGATCAGTAAAATTCTGAGAGCCACTCACACCTGAAGATGTGCTGCTGTTTGTCTGATCGAAGCTGAAAACTGAAGAATTCTTACGATTCCTGTTTCGCAAAAGAATTGGAAAATTCAGTAACAAATACTGACGTCTTGATTCCAGATTTGTGAAAATCTGTCCAATGATCTGTTTGGTTTAAAAGTAATCATTATACTGAAAACAAATGCGCAAGGACTTTAAGTTTTACACAGTAAATGAAGATTTTCCTTTTCTTATTTATATCCACACTCTAGATTTTGCGCGACTTAAACCTGAACACATTTAAATGGGAAAAAAAGACAGGAATTTACAGTTAGGGAAATAAATGGAAACTCTTTCCATTTGAACAGAAAATGAATTCGCTTAGCGTAATAATGCAATTTTATAATGAGTGTATGGTCTGGCTTTTAAAGAAAACAGACAAACAATTACTGCAGTTGTGATAGAAGTTTTTTCTTTCTTTTTTTTTAGTTCGTTCACGGAACGTTGCTTCCAGTGGAAGAATATTGAAGAAAATGTTTTGAAGTATTAAAAGAAACGAAATAAATTAATAAACTGCGCCATTTAAATTCACTCGATAATACATACAATTATATATATATATATATATATATATATATATATATATATATATATATATATATATATATATATGATTCCGTTTTTCCCATTTTTTTCTTCTTTTATCCATTCATTGTATGTCTTAATTGATTAATTGATATGAATGAAAAAGTGCGTGAATGGGTTTGTAAAAAAATAAAATAAGTCGGGGAGAAAACAATAAATGTCGACGCCAACAGAGAAATGAGCTTGAATATTATTTGTATAAACTAATGAATGACGGAGAGAGAGAGAGAGAGAGAGAGAGAGAGGGTGGGTGGATCGAAAGCTAGAGAAATAAAGAAGAGGGGGGAAGTGTAAAAGGACCTGAAACACTCTACGTACATCTGCAAAGTTCTTAAGCTATCTATGTATCTATCTCCTTTTCTCTCTATCTCTCTCTCTCTATATATATATATATATAGAGAGAGAGAGAGAGAAAGAAAAGAGAGAGAAAGAGAGAGAGCTGTATCAGTTTTGTCATTGAAAAAGACATAAATATAATAATAATAATAATAATAATAATAATAATAAAATTGAGTGTACATTATTAAGCAATTAGACAAAATAAATGTTCTAATATATATATATATATATATATATATATATATATATATATATATATATATATATATATATATATATATAGCACGTCAACTCAAATGACGGTTCCGTATAGGACACAGGCTGATTCCTGTTGAGAACACATATTTTTTATGAAGTTTCTCGAACATTCCGGGCGGTAAATGTAATTAAAACCGTTTATTTAGAAACAGAGGATCTACTTATATCTATTAAAATTGTGACACTATTTAGCTATAGTAATTGGCTAACTAATTAACCATAGAAATTAAAACAGGAAATACTTAAGTTGAAAGATATCCCCATCGATGTTAAAAGAAAATAAAAAAGATTTTATTTTACTTACGAAAATGATACTTTTCACAAAAGGCAGTAAACCCGTGGAAAAGGCCATATGTGAGGTTTTGTCAGGTTGATTAATGTCTTGTCGTGGGAGATGGGAAAAAAGGCAAATATTAAGATATCCGCCAGACCATGGCGCTCATAAAAAGTTCGGCTTGAGACGATCACCGACACAGACAGGGAGAATCAATGTTAATTATCTTTCCAAGATATCGTTTAGTTATTTATTAATTTTTTGGCCACAGGCGAGGAAAAGCAATGTGGCAATTATAAAATGTTGGCATTGTCTCGACATAGGCTAGAGTATTGTTATTATTTACTTTATTAACGTGTCACTTCAGACGCTGAAACGTTGAATAGTAATATGGCGCCTCTAAAATTTTGGTATGAGATAGAAAATAGAGAGGAGAATTGAGATTTGGCGAGATAAAAGAATTTAATTTCTCAACAAGCTAAGGACTCCATTATAACGCTAACTTCTAGAAGGGACCAGATGGCAAACTTTGACAAATAAATAGAAATTTAATTGGCAATATGGAATCCGTAAAAATTTGTGCCAATGGGAAAAAGGAGAATTTTGTAAACAAAAATTCTAGATTATAATTTTAAGGAGACCACCTTAGCCACACCCGCACGGCCGGGATGCCATTCGTCGAGTGGTAGCAATGGTGATAGGCGGAGGTTAGTGGATGAGAAAGACGAAGTTATTAACGCCAACTGAAGGGTTTGGTATGAGATATCATTGTGAGAGAGAAAGAGTCTAGGAGGATAGCTCTCCTCCGACCTTCCCTCATGGACGACGGAGACCGCCCCCGAAATGGAAAGAGATTAATCTTTCCAAAAATGAGAATTAATCAAATTTCCTGGCCTGACAACACAGTGGTTTCTTGTCAGAAATCGAGATTTACCGAGAACCCAAGGCCGTGACTGCTCCTACACCGGGTTTTGGTCGGTACCCATATAAACTAACGTCCTCGGGTAGTTCAGAGATTTCAGAGTTGCAGTCGCAGTTGAGCTGGTTTTAGAGGTAGAGTCAGAGCTTAACCAGAGTGTTGCCTCGCGGAAGCTAGCCGAGAGATTCCACGACCATCCTTCGCCTATCTATCTTCGCCTATCCTACCAATAGCAAGCTATACTGACGAACGAAGCCAAGGCACCACAGAAGAACCAAATCAGTTGATATAAGATACCACCTTGCTGAAACATTAAAAGTGTCACATTTCGTAGAAAACAGGCTGGGAGAAAAACACATTCATGTATATAACCGAATGATAAAGATTATTTGTTATTTCTTAACATACTTGAACTTATGGGGTTTTCTTTTATTTATTTTTTTTTCATTGCGCTTGTGCGATACCACCTTCAGTCCGAACTCAGCCTAAACTACGGCCCTGCGCCTGATTGATCTCGTCTACCAAAGATCAAAGTCACAACGTGGGTAGGTTAGACTTGAGATCGAAGCAGTTACTCAAGTAACCAGACGTTGCAAGTGATCTGGGAACGATAGAGCTGGAATTGAACCGGTACAGCTGGTGAAGCCGTTAACATAGACGACCAGAATACGACCCTGGACGGGCCAGTGTCCCATATTGGTATCCTGACCAGGGGATTTCGCCGAGTAGCGACGACCACCGATCGACCGGGACACAGGCTGGTGGCGGCGTTAAAGAGTCAACCAAAAAACGCCGGTAGAAGAAACATTACAGTATAATCGCAGTCGCAATTCAACTTTTCTCATTCAGACTATTCTCTTTTCTACGTATCTCCTTATCTCAGATTACTTATCATTATGAGAACTTTTAGCAATCTGTTATTCCATATATCTCAATATTTTCGTACATACATATACACAAAAACACACACACATGCACACACACACATACACACACACACACACACACACATATATATATATATATATATATATATATATATATATATATATATAGATAGATAGATAGATAGATAGATAAATACAGAGAGAAAGATAGAGCGAGAGTGATTCCGCCCCAAAAATATATACGCACTTCAAGAAATGAAAACTTGTATAAATATTGTATTGCTAAATTTATTCAGATACAACAAGATAAATGCAATTTACCTTTGGACTCTACAATCACGACAGATGTTCAAAATAATGTCTTTTAGTTTCCAGAGATTTATTAGTACGGCGATCTACTGTTTGGGCAACATTTTCCAAATCTCCAGTGGGATTGCTGCACATGCATTTTCAATTTCTTGTCTAAAGAACACCAATGTAGTCTGCATTTTGTGATGCACAACATCCTTTAGGACTTGTTGATTCTAGAGCCAAAGGGATAATGCCATCTACCGTATATAATCGTTATTTGATAAAACTGCGAAAGACAAGAATTCCTTTCGCGAATTATGTATATATATATTTTTGTGCAAACTCTGTATATATATAATAATGATAAAATATATTAATCCGTATGGAATTTCCGGGAGGATATAGATCTTAGATCTAGGGAGAGCTCTATGTGATAAGACAGAGTAAAATTAATATTAATTAAAGAATATCAAAAAATTAAAATGCCAATAATTTTTATTTCATGAGAGCTCTACAAAAGCAGCTCTCAAACTTCAAGGAATCTTCATTGAAATTTTAGCCATTGACTTAACCAGACGAGATTATTTCCATTTCACAATGAATTAACTACACTTTATGCCCTTCCTTAAATGACATACTAGTGTCAAATCTGATAGGTCAACATTCTTTGTCTTTTCACACTCTCTAAATAAGATAGCAATATCTCTTCATTTTAACCCGCCTTATTTTTTGCCGCTTCATTTGTGATTTGTTTGTAAGTCTTGAAGATTTAAGATTGATTTTTATTTGCGTATGGTTTTTTAAGTGTTTGATAATCTTTAATTTATTAATTAAGATATATATATATGAGATACATGATAATGAAACTCAGCCAATTCACATCCGGCCATCTATCTATCTATCTATCTATCTAACTATCTATCTATCTATCTATGTCTGTTCATATATCTATCTATCTATCTATCTATCTATCTTAAGAGACGTCAACCCTGCACCAGTACCAAAATGGTGACCGCTTGGAAATACCAGATGACGTAAACTCGCGTGTGCTTGTGGTGTAATGGATAATGGCTCGGAATTGTAAATCGGAGAGCCGAGTTCCAATTCCATTTGGGTTTGTTATATTCACTTCGCCCAAATACCTTCGCTAATGATATGTTTCCACCACTTCTCTGCCCAGCTGTTGTTTATTTAATAACTTGTATCAGTAAGTCAAAATTACCCCTCCCAACCACACACAAAAAAGTTAAAAATAAAATTCTAAGAATCTAAAAAAAAATTTCTGGTAAAGGGTTGATAAACCGTAAAAAACGAATCAATCAAACAATCAATATTTTTTGTCTATTTATCTATTAGAATATGTTTATATCACTTTTATTCATCTACTTGTTCTTCACTCTACCCGAAAATAAGTTTTTTATTATGTCCTCCCAAGTTATCAGCGCCGAAACATTGATGAACAGTGGACATTAAACACACCAAAGCTATAAACTAAATTTTGTTTATTTCTAACAGATAGCAGCATAATATAATAGCATTTGATATGAAATTGTGTCTCTAAAATTATCCAGGTCAAAAGAAATCGCATATATTCAAATTCCTTTACGCATGCTGAACGTTTCTTGAAACCAAACAATGGATGTGAGGACAGTCAGGTGGTTCGGAACTCGATTCAGCTATGGCGGGATTAATGTGTGTGGTAAGATAACCTTCCGCTGTCAGTGACACGGAATGAAGCTAACATGATGAGTGGGAAGTAATTGTCTTCTCTAAGAAGAGGTTCGATAATGTTAAATAAATTTCGTGGAGCTAAAGGAGAGGCATTACGTTCGGTGTAATCGCAGAGATAGGAAAACAATTCTATCTATCTATCTATCTATCTATCTATCTATCTATCTCAGCTAGTTCATATCTATTTATTTATTTAAGTTTGTTAATATCTATATTTGTTCAAATCTATCTATTTATGTTTGTTAATATCGATCTCCGTTTGGTCAGATCTATCTATCTATCTATCTATCTATCTATCTATCTATCTATCTATCTGAGTCTGTTCATTATCTATCTATCTATCTATCTATCTACTCAATTTTGTATCTCACTGTCTCAGATTATCTATCCATCTTTTTTTGTCATTGCCATTCTCTTGTCTGTATCTGTCTGAGATTCTGTGAAAATATATGGCGGGCCTCAACTTTGGCGCACTTTTAGTTTACCCACACACACACACACATACATTATGTATACATAATTTAAACAAGACAGTGAGTGTTCTGAATATATATAAACGATAGCCAGTTGCCAGTGTTGATTTATAGAACAAATAAATCATCTTTTTCATAACTGTATTTCTGTTTCGCTAGAATTCACAATGCTCCTAAATACATGTTCGCTTGAAATCAGACACAAATAATGCATTAGGGTGTTCGGAAAATAATTACTTTTTCACTGCAGTAAATTACGGCTCGACCAATCAAGCCAGTGCAAATGTTCAATGGTAGGAAACTGGGTCTAGTGTAAGTTTACCATCTCTTCTAACTGATGGCGTGTAGTTACATTGTGGATTTGTGATTTAAATTGGGAAAACTTGCAAGGAAGGAATTTAGTTTCCTCGTAAACTTTCGCTCTAGAACCGAACAGTGCGTTACACCATCTGCAACAGTCTTGTAATTTTTTGCATCGCTTTCTTAGAAATGATGAAAAATGGTTTTTGGCATCTCAAACAAACTCGGGAGGAAGACCTGCTATCAAGAATCAGAAATACCTATATAGCTCATTCATGTCTCCTACAAAAAATAACATTTCCCTGAATGCATACCACATCAGGGGGCAGATACTGTAAAAATGTTCTAACCAATTATAGTGATATTGCCTCTATACGTCATCTACTTTTTGTATGGTTTTTCGCATCTCAAACAAAAACGACGACAAAAGACAGAGATCATCAAAAAACAAGAAACCAATGCCAACACTAAAACCACGATTGAATCGAGAAAAGTCCTTGCTTTGTGTCTGACGGAATATGAAGATGCCTTCCATCATGAAATACTTCCTCATGGAAGGAGCATGACTAAAGATATTCACTATAGGATAAATGAAAATGTTATTTCGTAGATAATGAAGTACTATTGAAATTATCAAGACAATGTTTGGTTGTTAGCAAAAGAGGAAACCTAATGTGTCAGGTCCGTATTGGGGACATCAAAATTACGCAAGTGAAGAAATTTAAATATTAAGAGAAGCAGAGAAAAGTGAAATCAAAGGTGAACAAGTAAAGCGAAAGAAATAAGAAAAACCAAGAAGTGAGTGTCGAAATGCTATTTAATATAAAATCATTTGTAGAGAATTGAATGCTAAACTATCACTGAAGTTTTAGTCATATACGTATTTTAGACATCATAACAGATAATAAGCGAAGCACTTTCGAATTCTTCTCAGATTCACTATTCGTATTTATATCACTTAGAAAAAAAGACAAACAATCCCTTATTTACTATTAAAATCCCTTTTTTAATTTATTTAACAGAATCTATGAATAGATAAATATATATATATATATATATATATATATATATATATATATATATATATATATATATATATTCCTAACTTCGTAGTTTACATACACACACACACACACACATATATATATATATATATATATATATATATATATATATATATATATATATATACACACACACACACATACACACACACACACGCATATATATATATTCTTTTGTATATATTAATATATTAATGCTCATTAAGGAATTGTATTCCTGATCAATCAAATTTCGTAAATAATTATATAGGCCATACTACAACATGTTTGAAACGAAAACTCACACTACACCTTTCTGACCATAGCACAATTAAGCCCCATTTAAATACTCTTGGAGACCTACCTACCTATTCGTAACATACTTGTTGTCAACACAAAAATACTAGCATCATCTAAATGCAATAGGAGGCTAAAAATATTAGAGGCCTTATTAATTAAAAACAAAAAAAAAAAAACAACACCCAGTAATATCAAGTATGAACATGGAGACAATATCTTGACCGTGTTTTGAAAAATGAAACATTATATAAATACATAAATACAACAAACTATTTCTTATTTAAAAGTTAAAATATATCATCCTTAAAAAGGCTATGTGTATAGCTTGAAAGCACTCGAAAAAAACAATCAGACAGTTTTTATATAATTTATCATCTGAAAAGAAAAAAGTTATTAGATCACATGACAAATAGTAAAAAAAAATCCCTTATATACTACTAAAATACCTTATTTAATTTATTTAACAGAATCTATCTCATCTTCAAGAAATAAAAAAGAATACCTGTTGATTAAGTAAGCATATCAGCAGCCGCAGATAAGTAATCCATAAAATTGAACATTTCAGATATGAAAATCCATTCTATAATCTTCCTACAAACGCGTATATTCTAAACAAATATCATGAGATACCATTTTCACGGTCTCAGACTTTCTCGGGAGGAAGACCTGCTATCAAGAATCAGAAATACCTATATAGCTCATTCATGTCTCCTTCAAAAAATAACATTTCCCTGAATGCATAGCACATCAGGAGGCAGATACTATAAAACATGTTCTAACCAATTATAGTGATATTGCCTCTATAGGTCATCTACTTTTTGTATGGATTGTCTAGAGGACGTTTTCCAGAAGATAAAAGTAAAGACTGCTCTAATATTATTGGGGGACTTTGGTCTATAGAAGGAATTATAAAAATCAACATACGATATCACCGCGTCTGGTAATTATGTCTAAACGAACTGGTATCTGTCTATGTTTCTAAGATGAGGTATTATGTGCATTATTTACATTATTCGGAGTATTTTCTTCATCTTTGTCGCCATATTTATTACAATGTTTCGGCCGTTTTACACTCTAGCCTTCTTCAGGTGGTTGGAATGTCAAACTGAACCCTTTATTTTGTTTACTGAGGTAGACTGTTCTAGTTCCACTAGTTAGCCACTGTAGATAAAGGCGTTAGTTAGATCCAGTGACAGGACCCAAAGAGTGTGAGTTCAATACTCGGTTAAGGCAGTGCAGAACTTGGAGAGGGGAATTAACAGGAGATAACTGATAAATGACATACATTAAACATGGCACGTGGAATTAGAACAGTCTACCCTAGTGAGCGAAATAAAAGGTTCATTTTGACATTGCAGCTACCTGAAGAAGACCGGAGCGTACAACGGTCGAAACGTTGTAATAATTATTGCGACAAAGATGAGGACAATGGTCCGGATAATGTAAATCATGTACAAACTGGTATAGGCAAAAAAGCTGAATTATGAACTCCATCCAGCAGCAATTTAGGGTTATAGCTATGGGCAAATAGTGAACTCCCAAACTCGTGTAGAAAACTGAAATTAAAGATTGTTAAAAATTAATTAATGTACACCCAAAACAAGTCTCATGAGCCTATTAATGTAGAGTGTTAGTATGAGGTGTTGTATGAAAGAAAAAAAACAGCAATAAGCTTTACAATGAGAATAAAGACTAGAAAATGAATACCGCCACGAAATCGCTAAAAAATCAACATACCCCGATGAAAATCTACTTAAAACTTAATGAAAATATAGTTTTATCGTGAAAATCTTTGTTATTATTAAGAGGAAGTAACAACGTATTTTTTGAATATTTAATTAAATAGTTTATTTCTTTTTAGAACTTTCTAATTTTGATTAAGGAACTTGTTTTTCTTGCTTCGGCGGTTCTATTATTAGCATAGCAAGTTTTCGCCTATTTTGGGCCCGACAGACACATTATTTTTGAAATTCTTGCAAAAATCAAATAATTGTCACATTTAAATGACATTTTCTTGATTTATTCACAAATGAATTATACTATCTGTGATTTTTTCTTAGAAAATCTTGGTAAAAATATTGTTTTTTTTAAATTTATTATTTATTAATTATTATTATTATTTATTTTTGAAAACTTGAGAAATTCATCGAGATACTTTTTATTATTTCCTAGAATTATCTCATTGAAAATGAATTTTCAAAGATTTAAAAACTTTATAAATTATTCAATTTAAAATTGTAAAAGAATTAAAACAAATCTTGTACAAAATCATTTTTCGTCAATTTTTTTTTATTCCGACGATATTGTCTTTAATATTCAAAAAAGGAACTAAAAGTTTCCAAAATTAAAAGCTACATTAGTTAAATTCCGTTTTTTTTTAATTTTTCTATTCAGAAAAGATATATATTTTTTTTCAATTTTAAGTTAAACATTTTATAAAGTTTTTAAATCATTAAAATTTATTTTCAATGGGATAATTCTTAGAAAATATTATTATTATGTAAAACTATCCCTCCTAATAACATATTGTAATATTTATTACAATCAGTCGACGCCAAATATAATTAAAAGAATTTCGATTTGTTTTTTACGTGTGTTTATGTTCAGAATTTCTGAAATATGGATGTACAAACCGATAAATCTAGCATTTAAAGCTCAGGGGTTTTAAGGGTTCTATCCTCTTACGTCTGCTTCACCATATTTAACTATGTACACGTCTGCTTCACCATACTTAACTATGTACACGTTCGGTTGTCAATCTAATGTAAATAAATTGATTAACCCGTTAGAAAAACAAGACAAATGTTGTAATTTTTTACACTTTAATGAACACAGTAAATTGCCCTTAAATTGAAGGCAAGGAAAGGACATCATGTTTAAAAACGAAATATAATTCGTTTAAAATAATTTCGTTTACGATAAAACAAATTTGGTCAGCAAGAATGAAAGGGTCAAGGTTTCCGCGGCAAGTCGTATTCATTGAGATCACTTCAGGGAAATGAGTACGGGATGGCCCTTTTCTAAGCTACAAGAACCCACTCAAAACAAGACTGAAATACACTGCATTTGAGCCTAAATCGCATGAAACACAAGCTGGAGACAGTACCATCTGGTGGTGTTCCATCATCATCGGAACCAAAATATTCAAAACCACCAGAAGAGAAAAGAAAGAAGTCAGACGACAAGAGAGAAAAAGTTGACAAAATCAACGTCGTCCTTCCTCAACATTACCATGCAGTCAATGTCATCGGCGATTTCATGCAAGAATTGTTCTACTTAGTCATCAACGCCATAAAGGAAACGATCGGCAAAAAAGAAATTAAATTCTTAGATAGTGGCTAAAACCGACAACACCAAAAATTAAATTTCTACTTAGAATCAGCTACAAACAGTTGATATTTCAAGGATATCCAATGAGAAAAGAGTGTTCATTTCAGTCATTTATATGCCATGCGTGATACACGCTTAGCGTACACGTATCTTTCGATACATGACTGACTAGGCAGATTTTTTTTTCCGCAGTAGGTTGCCATTCCTTTCTGTGGTAGACCAGTTGCCATTCAAGTAGCCGATCTATCCTGCTATTTACCCATAGCTGGGGGAGAAGAAGCTTCATACTTTTCCCAAGGGTATTAACACGTAAATGAATGTAATGCATACGATTGGAATTCGAACTCCGATTCATCAATCCGAGCCGCTATCCCTTACTACATAGTGCCTCCTTGTAAGAGTACTAGAAAAAAAAAATCGGGTGATCTAAAGCACATGATGTGTTAGGACCAACTTAAGAGAGGATCACCAGACGAAGCTATGTTGAAGGGAAAAGTCTCTTCTTGGGAAACAGCTACCCGACCCCGTTTTATTCGGGAAATTTTTGGCCGAACCTTCGGGCTCGGATACCCCTATGTTAAATTCGGCCTTGTGCCACATCTGACCCCTTGGGGCGGTTGGTAGATATCCTTGATTAGGGAATTACTAGCCTGTCACCCGATTCCCTTTCTTTTCGTAGTGTATTTTTTACAATAATCCTTTCATTCATCTTCGCGCGTCTTGCTTTCCTTCACTTCAGAACCAAATTTGTCTGTTTGTAACCTTTTTAAGGATACAAAAATTTCCAACATAACACCACTTTCCCATAAAAGAAATATTGTAAGTCTATCGCTGCATTTCATCGCAACACCGGACGTTAAATGCTGCAGTATTTCATATACACGGGTTCGTGATATTCACATTATCTACATATTCCATTGGTAAGGAGGAAGTTCCAACCAGAATATCTCTTCCTCAGAACTGTTACATTGTGGTACAGATCCCAAGAGGATGCTTTCCTGATTACTATGATCTTATCCTCTTCAAGTCCATAACAGTTATTTATTTTACATATCCTTATAATATACACTGTACGTCTTAATTCCTCCCTTTAAACCTTTATAAAACCTCATTATATAACCCTATGCCTTAATATGATTGTTTGATTCGTTTTCTGCGGTTTAGAAACCATCTACATGTTATGTAAAGCCAAAAAATATTCTTAGATTGTAAGAATTGTTTTTTTTTTTTTTTTTTTGACTAGAAAAGCTTTGGTGATGCAAGTCTCTGCGGGCAGGAAATCGCTTGCATACGTATACTAAATGTGTTCAGCAGATATACAAAAATAGAAAGTGGTGTAAAAGAACGTGTCTTTTCACTGGATTTATTCAACTTAAACAGCGTGGCGATTCTGAGAGAATTAGAAATCCTACCAGGATTTAATTATTTGCGGCCACAATCTTAAAAGCTTAAGATATTCAGATGACACAGTGTTGATGGCAGACACGAATAAAAAACCACAAAAATCTCCTACAGAAGATAATGAAGTAAAGCGAGAAGATTAAACATCAACGACAAGAAGACAGAATTCATGCTTGTTAGCAAAAGGATAATCTCAAATTGTAACAAGTACAAAAATATAAATATGTAGGAAGTGTTTTTTTTTAACGGAGAACGGAAAGGCGAAAGGTGTGTTAGTATAGCCGAAGATGCTCTCCAAAAGCTAAAGCAAATTTGTAGGAAACAGGAACAGTTCGTTACAAACATAGAAAATAATACTTAAATTTTATATGATATATGTCATCCTATATGATAGTGAGTGCTGGACAATCTCTTCAAAGATAAAGAAGGAACCTGAAGTAACGGAAATGTGGTTCTATAGAAGGATGCTGAGGAGACCAAAGAGCGAATATATGAGCAACGACGAAGTTCACGAGAAAATGGGGAAAAAACAGGAAACATACTTAATATCAGGAAGAAACAGGTGAAATTTCTAGGAGATATTAATAGCAAAGATGGGCTAGAAAATCTGATATTCACAGGGCAGATTGAAGGCAAGAGGCGAGACGGGACATTTCAAACCGCCGACTCAACACTGCCGACGCAACATGGCCGACTTAGCACCCTACTTAGCGCGAGGACAACTCA
>CAHIKZ030000058.1:2437500-2450000 GCA_903632075.3 Acanthosepion pharaonis
AATCTACGATGCCTTCTTTTTTGAATTTCATCTTAAACCAAATAATTGATTAAAGAACTGGAAAGTATCAGTGTAAGAATTAGCATAGTATGTCTATATTATTCAATGAAACATACTTAAATGAAGATAATGCGACCTAAAAGGCACACAGACAGACACAAAGTCACAGACACACACACAAACACACACACACACACACACACATATATATATATATATATATATATATATATATATATATATATATATATATATAAAAAAGGAACATAGAAGTCAACACTTAGACTTTGTTGATTTCGATGTTTGCTTTTATATTTACACACGCTCTATCTGTGATATTGAGCACTTTATCCCATAAATATATCACATCAAATGTGAGTTAATTTCAATAATCAACGATTACAAATACGAATAATCCTTCCCTAGTCAAGGAGGAAATTATGTTAACAATTGCCTGATAGATAGATAGATAGATAGATAGATAGATAGATAGATAGATAGATAGGAATAGGTTGTGATAGATAGATAGATAGATAGATAGATATATAGATAGATAGATAGATAAATAAATAGATAGATAGATAGATAGATAGATAGATAGATAGATAGGAATAGGTTGTGATAGATAGATAGATAGATAGATAGATAGATAGATAGATAGATAGATAGATAGATAGATAGATATTAAGGGAATGAGATAGATTATCTGAGAGACTGGTGGAACGATTTTAAACCGAAACAGAACGTTAAAAATGTAAAAAATTCGATACAAAATTTTCTTGTTCGATTACGAAAGGAGATCAAATTTAGTAGAAAAAATGCGCATAAAATCCAAATCTTTCAAGAGAAAAAAATTAGAAAAGAACACGAAAAAATGGCGCTGACAAGAAAAAGATGACAAAGTGTGTTAAAGAAATTAAAGTCCAATAGAAAATAAAACGATGGTCAAAGGAAAGCCCGAATGAAAAAAAATATTGAGAAAAGATACGAATACAAAAAGTAAGAATAGAAACATACCAAAACATAAAAATAAGACCCAAACGAAAACCTTCAAGTGTTACCCAACACAAGATCCCTGTTTGCAATCAGCAGTTTTGCTTACATTACGTCAGTTCCACTCAGGCGAAAGTTGCATTCAACGTCAAAATGTCCCTCTTGGATACGCGTCATGTTCGCCTGTAGTTCTTCCTCGGCACCACCTGCCATTCTGGCAGATATTTCAAGACCCAATTTCCGTACACACGGACCCTGTTTGATTTCCGGGTAGAACGCTCAGCATTTTCGCTTTTGGCAGTTTTCAGTGTTTTTCTTTAAAAAGATAAGAGAAAAAAAGAAAAAGAAAAAAAGAAAAGGAAAATATTGAACAAATATCTGGAAACTGAATGTAATTTCTTCAGCGACCATATATTGTTGATTACTATCTCCACGCTGTATATATATATACAAACGATCTATTTCCCAATATGGCACACGGTACCTCCATAACTATAACACAACATTTTAAATATATATATATATATATATATATATATATATATATATATATATATATATATATATATACTACTAGCAGCATGGCCCGGCGTTGCCTGTGCTTGATTCAATACTGAGCCGTCAACTATTACAACACCCGCACATTCTTGCTTACAGCACGTGGTCATCCATCTAGATACTGAGCAGGATCATCATTGCTTACCCTCAGTGATCGTACGAGAACCTGTGATATGGTTTTAAGACAACAGTGGCATCATCTGAAGACGGACTTATTAACGAATAGCAGCATGACCCGGTGTTGCTCGTGCTTGATTCAAAAATCGTACAGCAATCGCTATCACTTGACTTAAAATATTTTTCCCCTTCTTTGCCTTTAAAGGAGTGCCTTTTGCCGTACTGATGTTGCTACATGCCTTACTTCTGGCCTCTCTCACATTGCGAATTCATATATATATATATCAAAGTAATTTCCTATGTTTGTTCAATTTCTCTTTATTGGATTAAATTCAACGGACAGATATTTATTTAGTTTTTCCGCAATTTTTCTTTTCTTTTTCGCATCCGGATGAAAATTATGGAATAACTGTTTAAATGAATAACACCATATCAATGAAAAGTTCTGGGGTTCACCCCTGCTGTAATCTGGTAATGAGCTCATAATTCTTTGGGACTGGTCACTGGATCTAATCAACGTCTTTATATAGTGAGTAGATCCATTGATTAGACCCAAATAGTTGTGAGTTCAATACCTGGCCACAGCAGTGGTGAACTAAAACTTGGAGAGTTGACTTAAAGGAAAGTAGCAGAGACATCCAGAAGAGGCATGGCATGTGGAGCTAGAACAATCTACCCTGGTTGACGAAATAAAGGGTTCGGTTCGAAATTCCAATCACCTGAAGAAAGCCGGAACATAGTATTGCCGAAACGTTGTGACTATAGTAATGAAGACGAAGTTAACAGTCCGAATAATGTAAATAATGTAAGTAATTATAATACGTCATATCTGAGATACAGACAGATATTACAACTGATGATGTGAAACTGAAAATGGGAAACGAAATATGTGAAACACGAGGATATATATACAATGCATGTATATTTGAATTGGAAATCTAAAGTTTCAGAGATGTCAGAACACAACTTAGAAGACTTGCCTGTGATAGTGACAGACATTCAGTTCATGAAAATAAGAGTGACGGACGTGCAACAGTTTCTTAATAACTGGAAGGAAAGAATACTAAAGAATTAAGAAGGTAGGTCATGGCGTGTGTCTATGCGATAAAATATATATTTTAAGACATGATCATTGTTCCGTGTCTTGGTTGATATATTAAAAAGTAATTGTCATCTTTGATAATGGCTTATGCAAGCCGAAAGCTTAGATTAAATTTAAGCATATATCAATATGGTGATTTCATTTCGTCCTTTAATGAAAATGTCATTAAGCTTATCAGACAATATGAAAGGAGCATACTTAAAATAGTCAAAACTTGTCTATATTATTTAATGGAACATGCATCAATGAAAAATTACTGCCTAAATATACACACACACACACACACACTATATCTATCTATCTATCTATATATATATATATATATATATATATATATATATATATATATATATATGAAGTTACACACTACGCAATTGAGAAAGTCCTACAATTATCTTAAGATATTTTCTGTTTTACGTTATTTTTATACATACAAACATTTAAAAATAATGCTCTGTTTATAATAAACAGTATTTACAACATTTATTTCTCGGACATTCCGGCCGATATATGTTGTTAATACCATACTTTTTATTATAAACAGAGCATTTTACTTTAATATTACTATCTATGAAAATAACGCATAAACAGAAAAAATTATATATATATATATATATATATATATATATATATATATATGCGCCGGGACGTAGAAGTAACCAGTTTGGTGTCTGGGTGCGCGGATAAACCACTGGGAGAGATGCCCACCTCAGTTCTTGTTATGATAGGCATCTAGGAGAAGGACACTCTGATGAAAAACCTGAGGTCTGTTGTTCATGGTGTCCGTGGCAAACTTTGGCATCGACGTCATGTTCTCAGCAGGTCTAAGAAGTGTGGATGGTGCTACACAAGTCTTCACCACTATAATCAAAACATGTGTGGGTTTCTGACAACTTAATTCACTTTGAAATAACTTATGTGTGTTATCATTAAGTCCGACACGCAAAGCACGTCCATTGGCGATAGGATGAAAGCGACGGGGACAGGCAAAAGAAAATTGCTGGGCGTCTCTGTCTGGATACCTGCACAATGGCAGTCCGATGGATGATGGCCGTTCTCGCACAAAACCTGTGAGCAATTTGTGCGGTTCTTGTCCTCCCTCGGTGACAAAGCAGGGCTATTTGGGATTAGCACTGCTTTCCCCTTACTTGGGGAGGAGGCGAGAAAAGGAGCCCTAAAAATTACATGCTCACTTTAACCTTGACAGTTCTCGAGGTGCTCGGGTTGCCCATTCACAAGCACCAGGATTGGTTTGATGAGAACAATGAAGAAGTGCAGAATCTAATCCAGAAAATGCATAGTTCACACAAAGCCTGGATTGAGGATAAAAACTCTCCGGGCAAAAAGAAAGCTTACACAAGCTGTAAAGCACAAGTTCAAAAAGCCCTGAGTACAACGAAAGAGATATGGTGGTCTGCACAGGCTACCTATCTTCAGGAAGCATTCGACAGAAAGGACTCAAAGGCATTTTACGAAGGAATGAAGAAAGTGTTCGGTCCGCAGGATAACGGTGTCTCGCCGATTAATTCAACAAATGGTGACCTCTTGACGGACAAGGCTGAAATCTTGAAAAGGAGGAAGGAACATTTTGATACTGTTCTCAACTACCACTGACGAAGGTGTTCTTGAATCAATTCCTCAATGCCCAGAAATACCAGAGCTATCATTTTTACTAACCTTTCAGGAGGTTTTGGCAGCTATTAAACAATTAATGTCTGGGAAAGCACAAGGGAAAGATGCAATCTCACCGGAAAATTTTTAAGCACGGTGGTACAAAGCTTGCTGAAAAATTGCTTGAATTATTTATTCAAATTTGGAAACAGGGAATGGTCCCACAAGACTTTAAAGATGCATTTATTCACCATTTGTACAAAAACAAAGGAAACAGGAAGATATGTGATAACCACCGTGGCATTTCTCTTCTTTCTATAGCTGGTAAGATCTTGGCCAGATTAATTTTGAACCGGATCATAAAGAATATAGTTGATGATATCTTTCCTGAGTCGCAGTGTGGCTTTCGTGCAGGTCGTGGCACCATAGACATGATCTTCTCCCTGAGACAGGTTGCCGAGAAAGTTCGTGAAAAGAATCAGGGAATGTATATGGTGTTTGTTGACCTCGCAAAGGCATTCGACACTGTGAACCGTACTGCTTTGTGGAAGGTTTTGCGAATGCTAGGTATACCCGAGAACATGCTACAAGCCATAGTATCGTTCCACGAGGGAATGTAGGCGAATGTTGTTTCTAATGGTGAAACGTCTGATTCCTTTGGCGTTACTAATGGCACTAAACAGGGGTGTGTTATGGCCCCTGTGCTATTTGCCCTATACTTTTCTGTAATGCTGAAGCACGCGGATGGTGTTAAAATTCAATTTAGGACAGGCGGTGGCCTTTTCAACCACCAGAGGTTTAAAGCCAAAACTCAAACTCGAACTAGCATAATTTGCGACTTATTGTTTGCCGATGACGCTGCCCTTGTTGCTACTTCGTTTGAAGAAGCCCAGCGCCTGACGGACCGATTCTCTGCCATTTGCAAAGCATTCGGATTAACCATTAGCATTACAAAAACTGAATTTGTTCACCAGCCTGTCCCAGTACCTAAGCAAATCAGAGGCGTCAAGAGGAACCCTCCGGTCCATGCATTTCCTGAAATAGCAATCCAAATCGACGGACATAATCTGAAGTATGTAAAGAATTTTAATTATCTTGGCAGCAAAGTAATTTCAAGTGGAACACTGGATGATGAGATAATCAATAGAGTAGCAAAAATCTCTAGTGTCTTCGGAAAAATTCGTCATCGACTTTGGAAAGATCGAGGTAATAGGCTTGGAACCAAAATACAGGTGTACAAGGCTGTAGTTCTCACAACCCTTTTGTATGGCTCAGAGTCCTGGACATTATACAGAAAGCAAATTTAGATATTTTTCACAAAGGTTGTCTTCGGAAAATCTGTGGGGTAAACCTAAGCGACAGAATGGCAAATGTAGACATTTTCACCATGTGTGATATTGATGGTTTTGAGTCTTTTCTCATAAAATCACAATTACGCTGGACAGGTCATGTGTTACGTATGCAAGACAACAGAATTCCAAAAATGCTCATGTATGGTCAACTTGACAATGGTCATCGAAACGTGGGTCAGCCTTTGCTTAGGTAAAGGGGCAAGCTGAAGAGTAACCTCTTAGCTGCGATATAATAATATATAAGTCACACTACCTTTGAAAACATCGTAATTGATCGTAATGAATGGAAGACTACATGCTACAATGGCATTAAGAACAAGGCAGCATCAAACATTGTCAAGCTTCGTCAAACTAGGGAAAGGAATAAAATATCTGCTGCTGTTCCAGCCATATGCTCCAAGAATCGACACTCTTGCACAATCTGTGGACTGGACTTCTTTGCAAATCACTAGCAGGACTGAAATGTGTGTGTGTGTGTGTATATATATATATATATATATATATATATATATATATTTGCGTATGTATATATATATATGTGTGTGTGTGTGTGTGTAAATAGAGAGTGAAAGAGAAAAAAACAATAACAGTTATATGGAGGTAAAAGCTAAAAGCAGATAGAAAAATTAAGTGATCCAAAGGCATCTTAATCCAGTTTAAATCCCAGTCGAAAGAGCTGATAATTAGTGGGAAGATTATGTTGCGTAAGTTTGGGATAACGCTTCAGTTAAGCTAACCAGATCCTGATTCCGCAATCAGCGAAACATGCAAGTGAGCCGTTCGCCGAATAGACTCCAGGCTTTTAACCACCCATTTCTCTATATTCAACTGCAGTCAGGACACTACGTCCACCGATTCTATTGAATATAGCATGTGAGCGTGTCTAGCTTCCGTGAATGACGGTGCATTCTTGGAAAATTTCCAGACAATGGCACACTCTTCGCATACAATTCACGAAAGCTTGTTAATAACTTCTACAGCAATTTCGGGTGGAAATACACAATATCCATACTTATTCGCATTAAGAACAACAATTTAAATGATTATTGAAAATGTCTACACGATATGATATTAATTGTTTCAATTCTTTAAACTAAAAGTTTGGCAACATATAACAACCTTAATGGTATTACTATTTATTTAACTCAGTACGATATCAGTTCACATGGAAGGAAATGAGACAAGGAAGATCGTCCTGCGTCAGTTTTATGGCTGAAAGGTTTAGCTATATTCGAGATTATCAGTGTTTGAAATTATTGCTATAACCTCAACTCGAACACCGGACTGTGTCATGGGTGAAGCATAAGTTAATATCAGAAATATGAACACGGGTTCTAAAATAAATCTCTTGTCGGATCACACAAAATTATACTGATGACGATTAAGATAAAAATCTATTCAATCGGATATAAATATGAATTATATCAATGATTTCGAAGGTGAAAGATAATACGGAATTCATAGAGTATCTAAACAAATCAGCAAACAAAGTGTTAAATGAAGAAAAATGAAGAAGAAAAAAGAAGTGTGATAAATGAAAGAGAAGAAAAAACGTGTCAGAGATATATGTGAAGAAGACTAAGGTTAAAAATGGGAAAAGGAAAAAGTCTAGAAAAAGAAGTTAAAAAAGATGATGTGGAAAAGAGGCGTGCGAGAAATAATAATAATAATAATAATAATGTCGTGAAAAAAAATAAAAGTGAAAATGACAGAAATAATGAAGAATGATAAAAGACCTAAAAGAAAATAAGAATGGAAAAAGAAGAACAATGAAAAAGACATAGAAAAAGAAGAAAAAGAAAGAGAATGACAACAACTACAAAAATGTAAAAAAAAAACGTGCGAGAAGAATAAAAAAGTATGAAAGAAAAAATGAAAAATGGTAAAGATGTGAAAGGAGAATAATAAAATTTAAAAAAATACGAGAAAGGAATAAGCCTGAAAATGGCGTGAATGTAAATGATGACAAAAATAAAATAATGAAACGATCATGATGAAGAAGAAAATGAAAAAAATACGTTGAAGAAGAAGAATACAAAGTGTGGAAGTAAATAGGTTCAATGGAAAGACGTGGAATGATAATAATAAAAAGAAGAAAAGAAGTAATATGGAAAGAACGAAAAATATGAAGGAGCTTGAAAAGGACGTGAATGAAAATGATGACATGAAGAAGAAAAAGAATTATTAAAAAAAGACTTAAGAAAAGAATAAGAAGAAGATGAGGAGGAGGAGGAAGAAAAAAATAAAGTGATGGAGGACTGGGAGCGGAAGAAAACTGAAAAAGTGTAAGAAGAAGAAGAAGAAGAAGAAGAAGAAGAAGAAGAAGAAGAAGAAGAAGAAGAAGTTGAGGGAAGTGGACTAGCAACAGAAATAGAATGAAAAAGAGCTAGAAGAAGAAGTATAAAAAGTGCTTGATAAATTTGATGATAAGATAAAGAAAGACGAGAAGAAAGAAAAAATAATATCTACGTGTAGTGGGGAATAAGGGAAATCAAAGCTGGAGATTTACGGCGGGGTGGGGGGCGGTAAAGGGAGAGAATATGAGTGAATAGCAGCGATATGTAAGTAAAGAAGCTAGAAGAATAAAAACTCTGAATTCAAAAACTTGAGAAGCGACATTTGGATGATATGTGCCTCAATCTGTGTCCCACTTCACTGTATTCGGTTCTTCCGAAAAGTGTGATTGGTTCTGCAAAGACCTTCACAAAAAGAATCACATCATATGAGAGGATATTCTACCGATTCGCTACGAAGAACTAAGCTGATGGACCCTCATAGTTCGAAGACAATGGGAATGTTCATCATCATCATCATCATCATCATCATCATCATCATCATCATCATTAGTTCGTTCCCTGTGTCGCGCCAGAAAGTTTTTCTCGCCCGAATACATCCTTCAAATCTATAAATCAACCTTTGGCCCTTTCATGGAATACTGCCGCCATATATGGTCTGGTACCCCCGCTGTTCGCCTTAATGTCGTCGACAAAATGCAGAGACAGATATGCAATGTGATTGGTCCTGATCTGGCATCTTGTCTACAGTCGCTCTCTCACAGATGTGCCGTCGCCTCCCTCTGTCTTTTCTACAAATACTTTCACGGTATAACTGCTTCGACGAGGTACTTTCAGAGAATTTGTTTACATTTGGATACGCCATGAGCAGATATGCATGTACGTGAGAGATTCATGGAAGATTGAAGCTTAAAAGCAGTAAATTCGACCTTACTAACCGAACGATTCTCTGTGGCTCCATCAGTTATGTTAACGTTCGGCTACATGACGATTCCGTATAGGATGCAGGTTCGAATCCTGTCAGAGAACGATTATTTTGTATGAAAATTTTTTGGACATTCAGGCCGGTAAATGTTGTTTAATACTGTTTATTATAAACAGAGCATTTACTTAAATATTTTCTATCTATAAAAAGAATGTATAAACATAAAAATATATATGTATAGATAGATATGTTGTGTATTTTTTTAGATGTGTATGTATGCATGTGTGAAAGATTTTATGTATATATGTTTATGTGCACATATGTGTATGTCTGTCTATATGTATGCATGAGTATATGTGTATTGATATATATAAATATTTGCACACGTATATGTGTGTATGTGCAAGTAAATATAGATATGTTGTTGTATAAGTGTGTATCTACGTATGTGTTTTTGAGCATATAAATAGTAGGTCCTTACTAGATTAAATATTCGTTAATTTGTATATGTTTATGTTAAATTTGTAACCTGTATGTGATATTATATGCTTTGTCAAATTTTCTTGATTACACACCGGTTCTCTTATAAAAGCCCTTCGTTTTTAGTTTGCCACCCCCAATTATTTTTTTCCTCCTCTCTGTCTCATCTTCTGGATTTTAAGTTTAGATCGTATCGTTTTTTATTGTGCGTAGTATCACCACAAATAAATACACACATTTCTGGTGTCTGTTTTTAATTTTAATTTAGGTCAGAGAATCGGTAGCGAATTATGCATCGAAAAATCATTCATATTTATCTGTATCTCTTTCATTTAAACCGTTATTTAACTCCCGTCTTTAAAACTTCTCACTGTTAAATTTTAATCCCCACCTTCACCTTTAGACCTTCCCGTTCTTTCTTCTGTTACATCTTTTTCTAGAGTTTTCATACATTTCCCTCTCATACTTGATTCCCACTCCCACACATACACTCTCACTAAAGTTTTGTTTTTTATACCCGGAGTTATATTTTCCGATTTCTTTTTAAATTTGTAGGTCTGATGAATTGGATCGTGATTACGATTCCAATGTAATAAATTATAACCATGGAATATTAGTGTTTGAACCTTTTTTAATTATATTGTTACTCTGTCCTGGACACTGAGTTCTACCTGGATTCTATCCTCTTGGGAATATATATATATATATATATATATATATATATATATATATATATATATATGTGTGTGTGTGTGTGTGTGTGTGTGTGTATGTGTGGATATGTGGATATATTTTTATATTTTTTATATATGTGTGTACATGGGTGTATGTATGTGTGTATGTGGGTACACGGCTATGTGTATGTATATGCATGTATATGTTATTCTGTGTATTCGCATGTGTTTTTGAACATAGAAATATAGGTCCTTGCTGGATTAGATAATCGTTATATTTATCTTCATATATTTATATTTGATTTGTAACCTGTAGTCGATATTAAATTTGTCAATTTTTCTCAATTACAAGCGGCCCTTTAAGTAAACGCAATTTTACTTTCCTTCGTCCCATCTCTCTCCCCCACCTCGTCTTTCCCTCCCTCTTATTCTAACATTAAATTGTCTATGGTGTGTGTATGTCACCACGAATGTATCTTTATGCATTAGACATCAGTCAACATTCATATTTTTCTCTTAATTAAACCCCTTCCACCCACCTCTCCTAAAATTCTCTCTGTTAAGGTTTAATCTCCCTCCTCCTCATACTTACACTCTCTCTAAATTCTGTTTTTATTTCCGGAGTTGGGTTTTTTCTGTTTTCTTTTTGAATTTGTAAGTCTGATGAATTGGATCGTATTTACGATTCCAATGAAATAAATTATGACCATGGAATATTAGTGTTTAAGCCTTTTTTTATTATATATATATATATATATATATGTGTGTGTGTGTGTGTGTGTGTGTGTGTGTGTGTGTGTGTGTGTATGACACTAATAATATATATATATATATATATATGTGTGTGTGTGTGTGTATGTGTGTGTTTGTATATTGACCACTAATATATATATAAATATATATATATATATATATATATATATATATGTGTGTGTGTGTGTGTGTGTGTGTGTATTGACCTAATATATATATATATATATATATATATATATATATATATATATATATATATGATTAAAATATAGTTTTAAGTCGTACTGCTTTATTATGAGAAAATACTCGATATCAGGGACAGAGCGTCTGTAAATATAAAAATGGACATTGAAGTCAACACCCAGCGGCAACAGTTTCTCTCGTGCTTAAACGTAACCGTCAGTCCATCTGACGATTGCTTTTAACTATGGAACAGATTGTAACTTCTGCGTTAGTGTGTGTGTGTGTGTGTACTGTGGTGACATGTCTTCCTGATCGATTCCAATACTGATGCTACTCCGGCGCGGCGGCAAACACGAGACTTGTAAAATATTTTGCATCGAGAAGGACTCACAACCGGACGGAGCCGATTCCAGAGTAGTTGTTATACAAGCGTTTCTCATTCTTTTTTTCTTTTTATGGCCTTAAGATCACTTCCCTGGCTAAACATAATATTTCTTCCTCATCACAGCGCAGCAAAATTTCAGTCCTTGGATGGTCTTAGGGCATTGCTCTTTGTCAAGAAATATTGGTGTAACCGTTCGGGTAGCCGTTCATAAAACATTTTATAACCCAGTATTACCTAAGGCCACGCACACGGTATTTCGCATGTTCTTACGTATTTGATTTTTTATTTTTCTTGATGTTTATAATTCGATAGTTAAATTCCAGTATTTATTACACAAAGATAAAATGTATTCATTGGAATATATTAATCATGTGAATTTTTTTGTTTACAAGAAATGTTTTAGATTTAAGCAATTTTCTATCGTTCTCAAGACAAACAAATGTACCGAGAAAAGATATTGCTGGAAACGCCAGGCTAGAGAAAACGAATGCTAAATATCTTCAGGGGGTAAACATAAAGGCATATATGAGAAAATTGTGACAATTATATAAGTGTTTGTGTCAATAATGGCAGCGATTTTGGCGTCATCAAAATTTTGAATTTTTGCCAATGCATTAACTGTAGATTATTATGTAAATTACACAACAACTGACACAGTTTTTGAACAGTAAAATGACACATATTTCCTTTACTTTAAAGAGGTTATATGTAGCTGACTTGTGTGGAAATGTTTCTATATTTTTTTTATTATTGCTCCAAAAATGTTTATAATGGTATTAAAACTGTCTGTGCTTTTTATATTTACACATAAAAAGCATTAATAGAAATAAAATAAATAATATATATATATATATATATATATATATATATATATATATATATATATATATATATATATATATATATATATATATATATATATATATATATATATATATATATAATTTGTATTTGGTTAGCAATTCCAATTTTCCTTAAAGACGACAGACAAGATATTGCGATGAGGCTTTTTATTTGATTTTTCTTGTGTTCCTATAACTGTCTTCTTTTATGGAGATAAAGTGCATCAAAAT
>CAHIKZ030000058.1:2455000-2475000 GCA_903632075.3 Acanthosepion pharaonis
TATCATGTTGAATATATTAAAAATATTCAACATTTTAACAAGAAAAACCTCATGTTGTTGTTAAAGCATAAAAATAGTGTTTATTTATTTAAGATGGGATCAATTACAACATGTCCCTAATTTGTATTTAGAAACATTTATTTTCTATTTTTTCAGTTGAATTGCTCACATATATTGTATATGATCAATTCTTGTAGCTAATTAGGTTACTATAAAAATTTTATTTTATATGAATACTACATTATGAAAATATAGATGGAGTAGGTTGATGGCCGCGAGTGTCAGTTGACAGCTCGAAATGGCGGCAGTTTAGGCAAGCTGGCTTAGTCCCTTTACTTGCATCTTCCGTTATGAAAAAAAAAAAAAAACAAACATTGTTGGCTACAAGTTCTTCAGGAAAAAGATAAATCCAGAGGATCGTGAGATTGGCGCGGGGTGGGGAATGAGTTCCCCAACCGAATTGGTGAAGATCTTTCGAGCAAGCATTACACCAGTATTACGAAAGTGAAATGCATCTGTGGAAAGGAATACAAGAATCTGTGTGGTCTTCAAATCTACCAGACCAGGAGGAAATATTTGGAAAGACAGAAGCAGACACAACACGCAAGTAGTTCACTTGATGAGACGGAGGACGATACTTAATACATAACCGTGTCCTTCCATGTGCTGGTCCCTCGGAAAACTAGAAAGAGTAACCAGAAAGTAGATTAAATGGCCAACTGCACATCAGAAGAATGAATGGGAACACGATATTTTACGAACGATATCGATATTTACGCGTCAGAATCATTCGGTTATCTTCAAATGGAACACAAGAAAAACCCTAGAAATAACCGTCGGGAAAATAAGGTTCCCCAGCTGAGACTTGAGTTTTTGATCCCTAAAGAAACAATACAAAAAAAGCAAGTGAGGTGGAATAACCACCGCTTTCAGAACTCCAAGACATATTGAGGAATGAACTTAAAACTCTTCCTAGAGTTGAAGGTCATAGAAAAGGTGCGGAAAAGAGGAATATGGTCAGAATAGCCTTTATTTCTAACCCCTTTCGGTCTGCAAAGAGCTTACTTGGAGATAAAAGAAACGTTAATCTTGGCGGTAGAAATAAGTTCTTTACTACAAGAAACACTCTGTGATCAAGATAGAGAAAAAGAATCTAGGAAAAAAACAGTGTAATAGTTCACCCTGAACGACATAAAACAGTTTTCGACTTAAGGACATCAACCATGAAAAAATTAAAGGAGGTCATATTGGCAGCTAGATCAGCTTCAGCCTCTCAGAAGTCAGTGGTACGCCATATAGTGTCTATAAGAGATGTCCGAATATTCAGGTACATCTGTGGAAAATATTAAAAAGAATTTGGAGAAATAAGGTTGAAAATCAGTGGAGGTTCACCAATGCAGTGTGGATTCCAAAAGAAGAAAACTCTAAAGAAATTGAAACGTTCAGAACGATTTTTTTTTTTTTGCTGGACACTGAGAATATTATCTTCTTCAGCATCATGTCTCGAGGACTTCGAAATTATCTTGATGCCAACAATGACGTAGATACTTTAGTAAGAGAGGGACGGATTGCAAGCATACCAAGTTGCCGGGAGCATATAGGCGTGATAACGCAGCTCCCAAGGGAAGCAAAGGAAGGGAAAGGCGATCTATTCGCACTGTGACTAGACATTGCTAATGCATATATATCCGTTCCACACAAATTAGTCGAGGAAGTTCTAAGACACGACGTCCATATTTGTGTAAGGAATCTCATACACGATTATTACAACGATTTCAATATAAAGACAATCTCCGATTTGGTATCTTCTGATTGGCATCGGCGAGAAAGAGGAATTATCAGTGGATGTACAATCTCTGTGATATTATTCATCTTAACTATGAACAGGTTGGTAAAATTAGTTGAGTGTCGAGGTCCATTGATGAGAAACGGAGTACGACAACCTCCAATCTGTGCATATATGGATGACCTAACAGTTACTAAATCTACTGTTTCTTGATATCAGGTGATATTACATGGTTTGGAAAAGATAATAACTTGGGCAATAATGCAGTTTAAGCCGTCAAAATCGAGGTCGTTATTATTGAATAGAGGGATTGTGATACAAAACCTCTGTTTCAAGTTTTCAGGAACTATTATCCTGTCGTTAAAAAATATAAAAAGAAAAAAAAAACATTTAAGTGTCTGGGTATAATTTTCTGTACTAATTTAAAAAAATACAAATATTACCCAGAAATGTTATACACACCTCTAAGCAATGTTAGGCCGTTTTAAGCCATGGAGATATCAATATGCTTTTTGCTAAAGATTCTGTTGCCCCTGGCGTTATATGGAGTGGTATTAACAAATGTTGAATAGACAGTGGCTATTTGAGAAGATGGTCGGCCCACCGAGGAGTCTGAGCAAAGCAGCTCTTCAGAGGATTAGTGGAGGAGTTTAAGGTGGTGAGGACAAAGGAGGTAATCCTCCATAGTGACGCAAAAGATTTGCAGAGAATTTGCAGAAGCAAGAGTAGAGGTTTGAACTGGCAGAAGCTAGAAGGCATTGCACGAGCTCATTACAGCACATCAAAGGTTGAGACATATGGCACTAGACGAAACTGTAGTAATGGACAGATCAGGCCAAGCTTTCTGTCTCAATCTCCGAAGGTATAGAGGAATTTCGAGCCAGTAAAACGGTGACATTAGGCCTATAGGTGTCTGAACAAAATGGGGAAACCTAGAAAAAAAGGAAGATTTTATGGGTGGATCTCTGGTACACTACTCCCAGTAATAGGCAGTGTGTGATACATTAGTCAACCAAGCAAATCTGCAGACGTTTGTTCATTTTGCAATAAGAGAGGATCCCTCCAATACGTATTCAGCGGTTGCTCCAAGGCATTATGTGAGGGGCGTTACCGCTGGCGTGATGATAAAGTTTTAGAAGCCATTGCAACAGTAGTTTCAAAGAGTCTCCAAACAAACCGATTTGAACGGAAGAAGAGGATTGGGAATTTCATCAGAGCCGGGAAAACGTAAAGACATTAGAGAAGAAAACGTCTGTTCTCAGTTTTCACTCAGACTGGCAAATGCTAGTAGATATAAGCAGGCAGCTAAAATTCTCAGTGAAAATAATACAGGCTAAGCTGCATCCGACCATGATTATTTATTCGGAAAGGACCATGCATATTATATAGTCATATTACAATTAACAGTCCCTTAAGAAGAAAACATGGACGAAGGCGACGAAAGGAAACTTGGGAAATATTTACATATTGTAGGGGAATGCAAAAGTTGTGGTTGGCGGTCCCGATTGAAATCAGACGCAGTGACTTTGCTGGACGGTCACTAGGTAATATGCTGCCAAACTTAGTTGTAATAGGCTTGGAAAAGAACAAGGTCGCTCAGTCAATAACAATAGCAGAAGAAGAAACCTCTAGACGGTTATCGCTTAAAGGAACAAGTGACTAGCACTCAGTAAGGAAGTTTTGGTTGATATTGTTATTATTATTATTATTATTAATAATAATAATCCTTTCGAGGGAACTAGAATGTAGGTTTTGTATATGACCTAAAATGGAGTCTCAGCTAGGGGACAGATTTAGGGCAACCCCCTAAATATTATTACCTACAGGTGATCTCGGATCTAGCACCGATTTATCCCCTTACTAGTGTTACGGTTATACACACACACACACACACACACACACACACACACACACACACACACACACATATATATATATATATATATATATACACTGCGTGCCAAATTATTATCGAGATAACTTTTTTTCTAATATTTCAAAAACCGTCCAATCAATTCACACAAAATTGGCAATATTGACCTGCGCAACCACTGAAATTTTCGTACTGATCTGCACAATGTAAACAAACTGGCGCCATATTTGTTATCAGTACGGTGATTTGAGCGTGCCAAATTATTAGAAAGGTTTAGCCAAATTCCCAGAATTGAGCAAACAAAACGTTTATTAATGGTGCATTCATTTGGCACGCAGTGTATATATATAGCATCATAATTTCATTCAAATATATTTGGTTAAATAATTTTGACGTATTATGTTAATTTTAGTTTTAAGACTTTCAAGTTAGTATTTTTATATAAAACTTTGCTGCTACAAACTTTTAAGAACTTTGTTGATATATATATATATGTGTGTGTGTGTGTGTGTATGTGTGTGTGTGTGTGTGTGTGTGTAAAATATATAAAAAATAGGAAAGAACTCGTTAAGTAAATAATCGAAAGTTCTTTAGTATTTTTGTTATTATTTTTAAAAAATAGTGCTCGTTACAAAAGTAGAGCATAGTACTTTATAATAATGTTTATATACACAAAGCCCTTTCAGAAAAAAATAAAAATAAAATAAAAAAATAAATAACTCTCCATAGACACTTAAACAGACTAGGTGATGTCATCTTCCGCTTTAAATTTAGACACCCCAACCTTACCCTGACTTGACCTCTTTGAATGTAACTGAGATATTGATACAAATTATTAACCCTTACGCCCCCTTTTTTTTAATTAATTGCTCTAGCCGTTACCATAGCAATTTTAATTTTAATAATGAATATGCTTACAAATCGCGTAAATTTCAGAAATAAGTTATTCCAAAAAAAATTCGCAAGAAATAAAGATAAGAAATTAAATGTATTTATACAATAATACACTGGGTATATTGTTAGTAAATCCAGGAACGTGGTTAGTCGTAATATATATATATATATATATATATATATATATATATATATATATATATATATATATATATATATATATATATATATATATATATATAGTCTCGAACTAGGACTTCCTTAGAGTCTACGTGCTTGTAACTGACTTACAAGCGGTTACCTCACGCTATTTCTCTCCTCCAACTCAATCACAATCTCTGCTCACTCTCTATCTTTCTCCATCTTTTGACTAGCTCTGGGTATTTAACGGCAGCAGTCCAAGTAAAACTCTGGTCGAGTCCACTTATATGAAAAAGGGGAGGACTCCATAACACAGAGGAAATAATATCAATTACCACTTCAAGCCGACGCGTCGCTATATTCCTTGCCAGATCGAAATCATTACCGAGTTTGCTTCCATTTTTATATAAAAATGTAGATTGATGGAGAAACGAAAGTTATACGTGATTGAACTATAAATTTCCAAGTGGGATCGAAGTGTGAGATTTAAAAAAAACTGAATGTGAGGAATGGCACACAAGACGATACCGGATCGGTTTCGGCTGGGTCCCCGCATAAAGATTTTAGGATTTGGGAAGTCCCAAAATCCCTAGTGAATTTCGGCTAAAACCATCACTGATAATGTGTGCCAAAGTATCAAACAGATGTATTTTACATAATACCTTATGAAAATTGTGATGAAGTATGGTGGTGTCCCCGTATCATAAATTCGTGGGGTACACGAGGCACTTGCAACGTACCTGCCTTTTCCCATATGCTGCTTTTGATATGTATATTTTTTCTGTAGTCTTCTGCTTCATTGTATTTTAAATATTTATTACTCTCGTCTCATTTTTCTATTTTATTTTGCAAACTGGATTGTTTGCCTGTCGGTCGTGTTTGTCATTGGTCTTGGAAATATGACGGTGTTTATTTTTGTTCCAGTGTGGTAGAATTGACCTTTGACATATGTTTATTAATTTATTGGAACATTTCTATTGACGTGTATGATTACTGCATTGAATTCAAGGTCTTGTAACGTAGAGATGGTAAAGTTTTCTATTTTTTTTTTCTTTTGTTTTATGATCGATTTCTTGAGTATTTCTGTTTGATCGTTTTCCCTTGTCAGCTAGGCCGGTATTATCTGCTTGTCTCTGATTTGTTTTCTGTTGTGGGTTTTACTGTAATCTTATTTCATTCATTACTGGACTGGCGTTTCTAATATATTTGTCTATTCTGTCTAGATCTGATACCCAGACTCTTTTCAAAATACGCTTTTTTTTTCACTGCAATGTGTGAAATTGACTTTGTAAACCAGTAGACATAATAATGTAGGGCAAAGAAGAGCACTTATCCTCAGCAAAAAAAGGTGTGAGACAACAGTGCCTTCTCCCCAGATTTATTCAACATCTACAACGACCCTATCCAAAGTGAACTAGAAATACTAACAGGTTTTATTATCGGTGGGTGTAATCTTAAACAATGTAAGATACGCATATGGCACTGTGTTGAAGGCCGACTCTAAAAGGCAACTGAAGGACCCCCCCACCTAGACAGCTTGCTAGAAGAAATTGAGAAAGAAAAGGGCTAAGTACCAAAAGAAAGGAGACAGGAAGTATGGTTATCAACAAAAAGCCCAGGATATGAGTCCGGAAAGGCGATACAAATACCAAGCAGGAACTGAGGTTTGAATGGCTGGGAAGCGATTTTGGAGATGGGTGATAGAAAATGCGATACTGAATATGCATTGAACTACCAAAGGAAGCATTCCAAATGCTAAGCAAGCTACTGAAAAACTGTAAAATTATATTAATGTTGTATTTGAATCGTTCATCGACAACTGTTCTATTCGAATCTTCGTTGCCAACTGATGTATCTCGTTATTTCGAGATAACAGCGCGAAAAGAAATAAGCCAGACAAACGCGTAGATATGTAATAAGATAGAAGGTTTACTACACGAAGGTACAAATAGAAATGGACCTAATGCTAACTCGGTATTTACCCGAACTCCCCACAGAGCGGGATATGGCACAAGGGCGGTTTAACGTGGTCTTATCGAGCATGTAGGTTCGGGCAAAAATTCCCCGTAGACCCCCTAATAACGGTGACGGTGTGTCTACCTCCCCAGACTAGACTCTGCTCTTCGGCATAGCCTCGTCTGGGTTACTCACTGCCCGAAGAAAGAGAGTTCGACAAGCACTAAGAGCTTAGCGCCCGCCTAAGAGCTAATGCTGACACTGCACAACTCCAATTAACTCCGCTTATTTACGTAAACGGACGATTTCATTCATTTATATCCTATATGGCAATTAGAATTGTTATGGTCCAGGTTAGAACCGAGGAAGAACAACACGAACACAAGAGTAGAAATAACGATGGTATATTACACGAAATAATAATACAATATGTGGAAGGTGTTAGTATGACTGTCAGTCTGGTTTGGAGTGAACTACTATCGGCTCGACTCGATTCGTCCCTCTCTCTTGAGAGGCGTAGTATACATAATATTAGGAAGTGTTTATTCTGTAGTTATAGGTAAGGAGCCATGACAAGAATCAAAGAAAAAAGTGGCGGATTTCTATGCAATATCTACTTTTCTATATGGCAATAAATGTTGGCCAATATCTCTACGGATGAGTTAAAAACTGGAGGCAGAAAAAATATAGTTCTACAGAAGTACACTGAAAATTCCTTGGACAGAGCTAGTAAGCAACAAGGACACCTTAAAGGAAATGGTAAGAGGAAGAAAATTTCGACTCATAATCAGTAAAAGACAGCTGAAAATTCCTTGAACAGAGTTAGTAAGTAACAAGGGAATCTTGTAATGGAAATGGTAAGAAGAAGAGTTCGATTCATAAAAGGAATTTACCAAAGGCAATCAGTTTTTCGCTGTATCGCTCGCTCATCCAACTACACGGAAAGAGGAATATGAAGTAGTCAAGTATGTTCTAGAGAAAAATGATGAGCATGAGTGGTTTATTCAAATTGACCTGAAGATGTTGAACTTTTTGTTTGACAACAGTCGAGGTTCACCAATTATCCATACTTTTTTTGCATGTAGGATAGTAAGGACACTGCTCAGCATTACACGAAAAAGGACTGGCCTGTTGGGGAGGAAGTGATGCCTTGCAGAGCAACAAACGTCATCAACAAGCCTCTGGTGGACAGAAGCAGGATACTTTTCCCACTGCTGCACATCAAGCTCAGCTTAATCAAACAGTTTACGAAAGCTCAGGTCAAAGAGGTTGGCAGCTTCACTTACTTGTGCCAGGCTTTTACAGGATGGACGATGTAGAAGTTGAAAGATGCCATCATTGATGGTCCTCAGATCCGTCAGCTCATCCGAGATCCAGAGTTTGAAAACTCTGGATATGTATTGAAACTGGAAGCACGGAAGGCTTTTGTTCTGGTCGTGAAGAACTCTCTTGGAAACAACAAAGCCAGGAACTCTGCAGAACTTGTCATCAATATGCTGACTGCTTTCAGTGACCTCAGATGCAACATGAACATCAAAATGCATTATTTATTCTCACATATGTATCGGTTTCCTGAGAATTTGGGATCAATGAGTACGAACAGGACATGAAAGAAATGGAGACCCGGTATCAGGGAAGTTGGGATGCAGTCATGATGGCTGAATACTGCTGGATTTTGAAGAGAGACACACTTGTTGTTGATCATTCTAAGGGTTCGAATAAACGGAATTTCAAGTCCTGAATTGTGAACAATGATGACGTAACATGCAATTTACATGTAGTTATATTAATCAACGTATACTATTCAATTTATTGTAATCGATATTTATAACATTTAATTGATAAATTCTGTTAGAAAAGAACCTTTTCTTCTAAAGAATTATTTTGTATGAAAATATTAACAAACTTCAATCGAGAATGTCACAAAGATGTAATCGATTTAGTCATAAGATTGGATTTTAAAAACTCAACATAGCGCAAAAACATGACTTGATCGAGGCTACCCCTTTACACTTTACTATTGTGTCTATTACAGAGAGACCAATACATCTGATTTTGTGCTAATCAACGATAGGATTAGTAAATAACAATTTATATATATATATATATATATATATATATATATATATATATATATATATATATATATATATATATGGGTTGAATACACTAATTACAGCTACCACAAAAGCAATTATTACTATCACTAATACTGCAAGTACTATTACTAATAATTATATGGTCTTGTAAGAAATTGATGCATGAAAGAAAGAAAAGGATCCCGCCCGAGAGCTGATATTTATGGAATATGAATGTCTACATAGTAAATGTATTTAGAATTGTTGCAAGAACCACTTCAATCTAACTTGAAGAATTGCAAAATTCAAGTTAGATTTACGTCTAAGGACGACCTAAAATTTGCATATTGAGAAAAGTTTGGTGATTGGAGAGGACTAGCTCTCAGCGTTTAGCTTTGAGAGGAAGTTACCTGTCGCAAAAATGTAGATGTTGTAAGTAAGTATTATAATAATTGTCATTGTAATAATATTTTCGGTTTTTTCTAACAAAATATCGAGAAAAAGTAAGCATGGTCTCTATGACACAAGCGATGACCACAAGGTGCGAAAAAGGCAAATTATTATTATTATTAATAATACGCAGGTACTTTCTCTTTTAAAGACTGCCATGTTTTCTCTAATATATTACCACTTCCGTAATCCCTTTTGTTGCGTACACGTCCGTCTACTAATCATTTTTATCACATTCTTTTACCTTCATTTTCAACTAATTCACTTTTACTTTCACTTTCACTTTCACTTTCAACTAATTCACTTTCACATCACACTCTTCTGTTGATGTCGTTATCAATATTTTCTACTACTTTTAGACGAGGCTTCAGTTTTCTCTCATTAGATCTTTCGCTTTCTTTTCATTTTCTTTATCCTTCATTTCATTTTGCTACTTTCTGAAAAATCGATCGAACCAGACACATCAATTTCAATTTAACGAACAGAATTATTCATTTAATTTCTTTTTTTTTATTTACCTAATGTAAGCATTTCAGTCTCTCTTCTACGTATTAGTAGCGGAAAATTCTCACTTAATCTATTCACGTTTAAATCTCAACTATTTTTTCGGTAATTTACACGTGCAAGCACTTGTCACACATAAAAAAAAATAATATTTTCTTTTACTCTTTTGATGTTACTCTTTTGCTACAGCAACTTCTTAAATTCATTTTAGAATATTATTATTATTATTATTATTATTATTATTATTATTATTATTATTATTCTCACCTTCATTAATATTTGTACACTTTTGTACCCGTCGGAAAAATATTTCCGAGATAAATTTTGCTCAAATCTAATTTAATTATTTAGAGCTAAAAAAGCGACAAATAAAATAAACTTGATGTTGAACAAATAAAACTTACATAAATAGTAGCGTACAAACGTAAGAAAATTGCTGGAAATCGTAGATTTGCATACTTTAAAATTTGATTTATTCCTGACAAAATTCTGTTACACACACACACACACACACACACACACACACACACACATATATATATATATATATATATATATATATATATATATATACATATGATAAATATAGGTCAAAGGTATGTTATATTTATGGGATAAGTGGTCAATATCAGGGACAGAACTTATGCAAATATATAAGCTGATACTGAACTCAACATATATATATATATATATATATATATATATATATATATATATATATATATATATATAAATATATATATATATATATATATTTATATATATATATATATATATATATATATATATTTTTGTGTAGTTCTATTATATATAATTTCAAATATCAGTGCGAAGCTGAATAATTAGGGCGAATCTATCAACGAATGGAACCTCGATTTGGTCAGTACGTTCCTGCCAGCATAATCCTGGGTAGTTTGAGACATTCTTTGGTAATAACTCAGTCTGCGCATTATTCGGCCATTGGACAGCACTTATTTGACTATCGACGCTGTGCAAATAAATAGGTGAACAATTCTTTCAAAGTTTTGCGCAGAAACGGGTCATCATTTGCCTCCCCTTGACGCGATATATATTAAGTAACATCGACCGACTCTGCGCAAGAGCGACGGACTATTTCATTGGCTCTCACTCTTTTTTTTAGGTGGCTCGAGAGAATTATTTGGATTCCATTTTATAATCACTCTGAATTTTATTCGTAAATTATTTTAGCAATAAATCTATTTTAATCGCGTTCCAAAAATATCCCTCCTCACCTGTCCTTTGTTTTTTTCACTCTGTGAATTGTTCACGTCTTCTTTCTCGTCAAAAATCACACAAACGTATCCTTCTGACTAAATGTTGGCTGAAAGGATTTTTAAGGTAAAAAAAAAGCCTTCGTGTAATTTTCCTACCTCCATTTATGTTCTGTCGGATCAAACCCTTTTCTTCATATATATATATAGAAACTTTTAAATGCAGCCGTCTCTTCTACTCTAATAGCTTCATACATTGCACCTCTCGCATGTGGAACACCCTTCCCAATTACTGTTTCCCTGAGAACTATAATCTCCAAATATTCAAATATAATATCAATCGATATCTCCATTTGCCTTGATCTATCCACTATCCTTCTCCTCATCCTTTCTTCTATCACTCCTATCTGCTCTCGCTCCCTATCTTCTGCAACCCCTCTGCACCCTAGTGGATTCACGCCTTGCTCGGGGCGTAATGCTTAAAAGAAATATATATATATATAAATATATATATATATATATATATATATATATATATATATATGTGTGTGTGTGTGTGTGTGTGTGTGTGTGTATGTATGTATTAAAAGTTTATTTTAAGCCAAACAGAAAAAGCATACTAAAATACTCTAACATATAATCTGACTCTCTCTCACTCTCTTTCTATATATATACTTCTCGGGACTCTAACATGTTAGACAACATATCTGACTCTATGGAAATGTCCTTTTATCTCCATAAATTTGCAAAAAAATTCGTATTTGGTGATTTTAATTATAATCATCTCAAATGACTTAATCTTTCTATTGTTACTCATGTTGCCGATATTCAAACTTTCAATCTATCCATTGATCAAACTCTTAGTCAAATAGTGAATTTCCCTACTAGTTTTAATCATAACTCTGATCAACATGCTTTTTCATAACTTATTCCTTACCACCTCTTTTGGCTGTTATCAAATATTGCATCTCTGCTCACATGTCAATTTGATCACGCTGTAGTATTTCTTTTGAATCGTCGATTAGATATGACCATTTGTTCTTAGGACTTACTTCTGTCACCAGTCCTGGGTATGACTAAAAACTACATCCGACAGCAAGGCCTCTGATCAGGAGACTGGAGGGTTTGAGAAGCGTGTAACGAGATCTTAATTGCTGTTGTTTCCAGGTTCACCCTGACCCGGGGTGATAGCACCTGTTAGGTTACCAGCTATGGGTAAATATTGATAAATTATGAAAGTATAAAAATACCAGCAATATATTTTTATATTAAAAGCATTACCAACAATCCATATTTGTAGTAAACAAACCAACAAGGCATTTATATCTTCTGTTGATGACATACAATTGAATTAAAAACATATTCAGTTAAAGTTTTGTTCAAAATACTTTTGATCCCGGTATGAATTAACCCATAAATCATGCTAAAGAAAATCAAGCAACTATTTCTCTGACCAGCGTACTGATTGGGATTCATTTGATGATTTGCTCCGCGACGCTGCTTGAACTGAAATTTTTCAACCATATGAAAACCATAATCTTTTCCTTGGTTCACACCTGCATGACCATCCACAGAGATCATATTTTCTGGATGTATCCCATGATATGTCCGATCACAACAGATGCCTATCTGCTTGCTTGTAACATTTGTAAACTTGTCCTCAATAAGAAAACAAATAAAGCACCGTATAGCATTGTTTGCTTCTTGAGTGTTAAATAAAATTAAATCTTCTATCTCTTTCATGTTCCCTCAATTTAATGTGCTTTAATCTTCTTGCTGATAAAGCAGAACGTTCTGCTCGTAAATTCTCTTCGAACTCTACTCTTGAAAAAATCTGGAGTAACTTTGCCTGACTTTTCATTTAGATCTGAGTAATCAATGTGTGATATTCATATAACTCTGTCTTGTTTCTGCTACCATCTCTAAACAGGATTCGAACAAAGCACGTGAACGTGATGGTATCGCTGGAATTGTCCTTTAAAAATGGGTTACTGAACAGTCTGCTGTTCTCTCTAAACTCTTCAATAAATACATTCTTCGCCCTTTCTTGGCATTACGTGTTTCTCCTTCATAAGATGGCGAAATACTCTGGTCAATTTTTATGACATTCTTAAAGCCATTTTTGGCTCGTCTCTTGACAACTTGGACAATAGCCTTCACAAAATTCACAAAATCTTGTTACTCTTTTTTGTTTCTGTTGTAGAGTAGTTTTCACAGTGAAGGCTTGTATTTCAGTAAGTCGTCCTGAATTAGATTCGACGTACAAAACGTTAAGAACTTGAAATAAGAGTTAATGACGCAGCAATCTAGTTGTGATGGTTGGTACTTCAATGTCCGATATCGACTGACCACTGCTCACCACCACGGTTTGAGCCCAACTCGGCCACTTTGCCGACTACGGGTTACTTATTATCGGTGGAAGAGTCTATTACAATAGAATAGGTATTATGGTATAACAGTTTCGTAAGACCCCAAGAAAACTTTATCTGAAAATAATAAGCATAGATGACTATATTATCTCCAGTATGTGAGAGGAAATCGATATAAAATGGTAAAATAAAAAAAAAAAAGATTTAAATACCTCTATTTCATTTTAAAAATATATTGAAATTCAAATTAGGATGAAAGAATGAAGTTTATAAATAGAACTACTCTCAGAATGAAGGGCTTTTGAATCTAGCCACGGAAGTTTATGGATACTCTGATTATGAGGCCATCATATCCCGGAGGACATTGCAATATGATCTACGTTTACGTTACATGGCGATTAGTTGCTATACAGACTAGATTACATTTGTCATTCGTGTAAATTTGTGACTTGTCTGTCTTCAACGATTAACGTGTGTAGTAGTGAGTTAACTGAGAAGCGTTCCGTTTAACTAGGGCACGACATTCATATCGTGATCAGACAGATATGATTTTTATATACGGCCGCGTATGACACATTGCAACATGACCTTGCTGTCATAGAGAAACTGATTGCTTTCCCTCTCGACAGTGCTCAGGGCATAGTAGTCCACGCGATGTAAATTCGGAGGAGATTAGTGTGAGCCGATGATAGAATATTCCGATTTCTCACTGGTAGGGCAAGTAAATTATCTAAGAGAGTTCTGCTGTAACGTATACTACCACTTCCACAATCTATGGCTGATCTACCGTCTCTAGTACCTAAATATAGGCAGTGCGAACGATCACGAGGCACCTGTTGGGAAAGGTCGAAGAGATGATGAGAATATTGCGTTCATCTCAACGAATACTGAGATGGACTCATGTCGGCGCCATCTCCGATACCTCTGATTCGCCGGGTTATATTCTGAGTCGCTGAGATTGGCAGTTCTTTTCAGGAGTCCAATTTCAAATTATAAGCAAGTAGTTCATACTCTAAACACAGAAAATAAAATAAATATTTTAAAATTTGCCGCATTCCACGTCACTATTCATCAGACCATCTTCCATTTTTCGGCCGTGAATCACGAGTCCTCAGTTATCTGGTCCAAATAAACTTCAGGTCATATTATAATTTCACAACCCCAAATATGTAAATGTATTAAATAAATATGAATATATCCTGAGAAAAAATATTCTAGCATCGATTAGTTAATCCTGTAATGGAATAACCTGTCACCCCCATAAGTGACTACACTACAGGTAATATCTACCTATAAGTATCTATAAGTCAACGGACTACAGAATATAGCTGGTATCTGTTCCAGCTGTGCTGGTCGAACTCTCTGCCTTCGGGCAGAAAGGAACTCGGACGAGACTCCGCCGAAGGACAGAGTCTCGTTCGGGGAGGTAGACTGCCCCTGAACCCATTCATACGGGTTCGAAATGGAATGGTTCTTGACGGTCCTTGAATAGACGTTGAAGATGAAAACCAGACTATTAATGTTGGTACCATTATTAAAGGCCTAAATGATCATTTTCGTCTCACAATTGCTCAGCTGGCTAACACGAAACGAGTTTAAACTCTTGTGTTTCTAGCTGAATAACTAAAAGGGTTTTCAGTGATTCTTACCACAAATAGTGGCAAGATAGCTAAATGCTTTATCGAAAAACCGGGAAAAAAAGAAGCTCAATACGTTTAGTGGCTTTTTAGATTAAACATTTGTGGGATGGAAAATTATGCCGTTACGTGATTTCGACAATTTTGCTGTTACATTCGTTAGATAGATGTTAGTATATATATACATACATACATACATACATATATATATATATATATATATATATATATATATATATATATATATATATATATATATATATATATATAGAGTTGGTATATTTATTTATTTATATATCTATATGTTGGTATATATCTTTATTATTGCCGTTACAAGATTTCGACAATTTTGCTGTTACACACGGTAGATAGATAGATAGACACATAGGTAGATGTTAGTATATATATATATATATATATATATATATATATATATATATATATATATATATATATTATAGTTGGTATATGTATATGTTGGCATATATCTTTATTCTTCGCGTATAATCAGACAGAATGAATTAAATTAGAGTAAAGTTAAAATCAAATAGAAACAATATACACGTAATAGCTATAATTCGCAACTAGTAATTTCAGATAGGAAGCCATTGACAACCATTAATGCCCGGAAAATGTGTGTAATCGTACAGGTCAACATCAAGGGCTTCCACTTCTATACTTAGCGAAAATTCTTGACAAGGATATTAACTGTCAAATCAATATGCCAGTCGGTGTTGCATAACTCAGATGCAGTATGGGGAAAAGGATGATGAGTAGTGTTGTCTTCATGCCACATTGGATAACCGTGATGGCGATGACATCTGCGAATTGGTCGAGGTTTGCTGTGTTGGAGGGGGGGAATTTTGAACAAGGAATATATTGGATTGTAGTGAGATTATGGACTGATTATCCTCAGCTGTTGTAATCGTAGAGAGATGGACAATATCAGGAAAAAGATAATCTGAATCAAACATCTACATGGACGAGATGAACTTCTTGCATGTTTATTCAGTATTGATAAAGAAACACTCCGAAAACTGGCTAAACATATTTTATCTAGACACCTCGTCCCTCCAAAGAACCCTGTCGTTTTTAGTCCGAACCTAAAATCGGTGGGTGCTAGGTTGTCACTGTGCTTCTAAAAATTTTAACATTTTCAAACCTGTAAATATTTCAAAAGAAGGCTTTGAATTACAAGCTTGAATGAAAAAACTTAACGTGTATGATGATTCGTATTTTACGGCGTATCAGCCATTTAGATGTTATTTAAAGCCAGAAAATATATTTGGATTGTAAGAATATTTTTGAAGCTTATAATGATTTAGTTATCTAGTTACAATCTTACTAATTAACCCATAGCTTGCTGGAGAATAAATGGATATATACATTTCTCAAAAGTACTTACACATTAATGAATATAAAAAAAAACGACTGGAATTTGAACTCGACTCTCCGATATCTAATTCTGAGCTATTATCCATTGCCCACCACGCACATCCGAGCTTACACCACGTGTTACACCCAAGCGGTCATTCTTCTAAATACTGATCTTGCTCGACGTTGCTTAAACTCGCTGGCCGTACTCGAACCGCTTTTTCAATATGATAGGAACATAAACCGATTGGACAAGATTTGACACCAGTATTGTTCAACGGCGTTACCGTATTTGTATCTGCGATTACAAAGTCTCTACTACAACGAGCATTACGAAAGTGACAACGAGTATTCGTTGACATTACAGAAGTGGGAACGAATGTCCGTTGACATCGCAAAACTTTCTGCTATTCTGTTATGTCCGTGTATTTAGGTGTTACTATATCACAAATATAATAATATCTATGACGGAGACATGTAGTTTGGGAATATTCTCTCATTCTGAAGTCACCCATTAATACTTTTAACTCCAGCAATTTCTATAATTCGCGAATTAAAGGGAGCTGTCCTTTGAAATATACAACTTAACAAAAACCACTTTACCAACCTACACCGAAGGCTGACAATGGAACTATTTAGACGTATATTGAAGCCTTAAAATCACGTTTTTAAAATAATTTACGAAAACATTGAATTAATATTTTTTAGCGGCATATGAACCACTATGGTTTATTCAATGTTGGCTTCAAAATATTTGTTAGATAATAATGGTTTTACTGATACAAGTCTTAGTAATTAACCCATAACTGAGGAGAAAAGAGGTGGATTCATACTTTTCTCCAAGGGTATTTGCACTTAAGTGAATGTAACGAACCCAACTGAAATTGGAACTCAGCTCTCCGATTAACATTTCCGAGACTTTATCTGCTGCATCACCCACACATCTAAGGTTACACCACCTGGTGTTAACCAGCGGTCAGTCATCTACACATCGAACAAGCCCGATATTTCTTAAATTCTGTGATCATACGAGAAGCGGTGTTTCAACATGATGTGGCCGATATTTTGCGAAAACAGCACAACACTTTCGACGTATGTCTGAGAAGAGAAACGTGTTGGGTATTTCTAAAGAAAAAGGAAAGAGATGTAATTTGCGTTTGAAGGTGACATCAATTAATTCGGATTGCCTTGGCAGAATCGGAGGTTAAATGAAATATTTTAGAATATTTGAAGTTATTATTAAATGTAAATTATTTTTATTTGATTATACTGTCATTCATCGTACTGGCGATAGGAAGTTACGAAAAGGTATATCGAACGTACTTTTCCCTATTTATTTAATTGTACCTATATTAATGAATATTTAGCATTTAACTAATATATATGATGGTGTGTGTCTGTGTGTGTTTGTGTATGTGTGTGTGTGTTTGTGTATATGTGTGTGTGGTATGTCTTTCTGTATGTGTGTGTGTTGTGCGTTTGATATTTGTGTATTATCATGCTCTTTCGAATATTGTATTTCCAATACTAAGAATAAAAATGTAAATACTTCGCATTAAATTCTTTCATTCGTAACACTAGCACCACATTCACTTGTATATTAACTTGTCATTTATAAAATAATAGCATAAGACAAATACGAATACATCGAAAATACATGCATATCAAATTGACACCCAAACACTCTGAAATGTCCGTATTGGAGCTTCTGGTGCAAATAAAAAGCAGTACAGAATGCCGTTTCCATATTTCTGGCGGAGTGAATTGCGTCATAGCGATCCTTTTCTCACAGATAGTGCCCAACTGACCCTACCATATTGTGCAGTTGACAAAATCTAAAACAAACAAGGCACATGTGAGAAATTAAACATATAATATGGCGAAAATTTACCCATCGCATCCTGTATTTAATTCTTGTAGATTTAATTTTATCCTTGCATATTGAAACTATTTGGATTGTCACTACTGTCCAATAAATTTCAATCCCTAACAGTTGTGACTTTTAACACTTTTGTTCTTATGAACTACTTGTCATCTTATTGTCATGAACGACTAAACACTTTGTTGTCATTAGTCACGCTCACTGATATATGACACTCAGATCTCCTGATAACAAATTCTTATGATTATCAATTACTGGCGCAAAAATTACGATATCAGATCACGTGATGATATTCAATCAGAATGGTTTTAAACAGATAGCAATCCGAGTGACCATTTTCTGTATAAAACAGTAATAATTCTCCATCTTGATTTAGATGCGAAATAGATCATGACATAGCCACAGCGTCTGACTATCATCTTTTAACTTTTGAAAATCATAGAACTGTGAAACCGGTAAAATTACACCAAAATAAATATTCTTAAAGACTCCAATTGCATTTTTGACTTTTTATGACAATATATATTTTTTTTTACATGTGAATGATATATATATAAAAAACACATACTTTTTATAGAAAATGAAGTGAGGCCTTCGGAGATCTTTTTCTTTCCATTAAAGCCTTCTACAAACCTGGTTGCGGTAAAAAAAAAAAAACTTGCCCACGACTACAATTAATAACATGAAACATGCGTACACCCACCCACGCAAAAGTCCTACGTATTTTTTTTTATTTCACAGGGAGGCGTTTTCAAAACATTTGGATTTTAACATCTTTCTCATCATGCTTTCATTTGGTCAAAATACTTAATAATATACAATATCTATTATAATTCTGTATGTCCTCCTTTCTTTAGTTAGTTCCTTAATTAGTACGCACGACCGTTACGCCCTGATAATCTCATGCATAATAGACTATTCCGGGTTAATCCATGAAACACGAAATTGATATATCAGAGACGCTACTTGGTTTCAGTCAGAAAATGAAAGAAAGAAAATAAGAATAAAACACACACATATATATATATATATATATATATATATATATATATATATATATATATATATATATACATATATATATATATATATATATATATATATATATATATATATATATATATATATATATGCAGTTAATGGTGTAGTGAAATGATTGAGCCAACACAACATGTATTTTGACAAAATTAATCCATGCATAAAAACAGCTCTAAATTTAAGAGACCCAAATAGTAATTATTTTGAAGAAAAAATGTCTCAAAGAGGAACTACAACTAAAATTTAAATGACACACACACACACACACATACGCACGCGCGGGCGCACGTACACACACACACAAACTTTCTTAATTCATCATCAGTGTAAGCAGAGACAATTGCTGGGGTTCGTAGAACAAATGAATATTGCGACGTAAGCAAAGTGGGAGGCACAGTGGACTAATTGTTAGCGGCTTGGATTGAGGAATCGAAGAACCGAGTACGAATTTCAGTCGAATCGATTAGATTCACTTACGTGTTAATATCCTGAAGAAAAGTATGAATTCTCTCCCCATCCCTTGCTACTGGTAAACAGACTGGATTCTATAGACTTGGATGGCAATTGGTCTACCGCAGAAAGAAATGGCAACCTACTGCGTGTATCACTTACGGCACATAACTGACTGAAGCAAAGAGTGCCGTGACGTCAACTAAGCGTGACGTGTTTTTTAATTTACATTTAAGGATAAAGATTTGTTACATTTAACAAGTTATAATTGTTGCTATTTATTGATAGTTGTTTTTTTTTTGGAACGAGTATTGCTTTAAGGATTATAAGTTTGTT
>CAHIKZ030000058.1:2485000-2522500 GCA_903632075.3 Acanthosepion pharaonis
AACGAGAACTAGGAGATAAAAATTACACTCAATAGTCAGCTTTAATATATAAAACACACACACACACACACACACACATATATATATATATATATATATATATATATATATATATATATATATATATATATATGCACGCATTCACGAATAAATGCTAAAACATATATGCGCAAACACACTTACAGACACATATGTATATATTGTACATACACACACACACGCACACACACATATATATATATATATATATATTTGTGCGCACATTGCTGAACATATCTTTTTTATTTTCTGTATTTTGCTCTATTAATTCCTATAGAAATAAACGTAAAGAAATTGCACAAATATGAAATATATATCTTTCTCTATATACAACTTGCCTACATGGAATATTGTTTTATTCTAATTACTTGTAGTTAAAAACACATTCCGCCCTGATCAAATATATATTTGAATGTGTAAATTTGTGTAGCATTTATCTGTAAATGCGTTCGTCGTTTTTATTATTTGCACATTAAGAATGTCTGGTCAAATCTGTCGATAATAAATGAATACCAAACCTGAAATTCCACAATTTAACAAATCCACAGAAAAACATACCTGCGTTGTTAAAGACATTTATTATCTCCGTGATCTATTCCAAAGGAGGCTTCCGGCCGCATCACGTTGAAACATTGGTTCTCACACAATCACCGAAGTTATGCTAATTTGAGTCTGGTTATTACCTAGGTGGGTGACTGCTTCGCAATACCAGGTGCTTGTATGTGTAGGTGGGGTGTAATAGATTATGGCTCGCAATTCTTAATTGGAGAGCCGAGTTCCAATTCACGTTGTGATTATTATATTCACCTACATGAAATTTCATTTGGTATGGTATAAATCCACATCTTCTTCACGCCAGCTTAATAAGTAACAGTTGTATCACTAAACTATTAGTTTCTCCAAAGAAAAAAATTCTTACTATCTATAAATATTTAACTTGTAAAGAGCTGATCATTTCGGTGTGTTGCGTCCATAGCAGACTCTAGATATTTCCTTAAGTATCTAACGACAAGGTGGCGAGCATAAAGATTGGTAAAGTACTGAAGTGAATGACCAAGCCAAGTTTTAATGCAAAGAATAGTCTTTTTGTGTTTCTCGACACGTGTACACTAAACCAGTTTGAATTTTGTCTACTACACTCGGTGACAACCAAGGCTAGAATGTCAAGTATTCTCTGTAATTTAATCTGGGTTGTAGCGGTAGAAAAATAAAATCCCACGAGCATCATTTCAAATTGAACCCAACTAAATCGTTTTGAATTATAGCATATTCATTTAGATACATTTTTTACCGGTTGGAAAACCCCAACCAATGTACCAAAGAATTAATTAAATCTAAGTAAAAATCATTGATAAATTATTAATATATGTGTTAGCATTTATATATTTTTTCAGGATTTGCGGTTAGAAATATCCACCAGAATAAAGAAAATAAACAAAGGCTCAATAAGATGGAAGGTGTTTAATTCATTGCCTCGCGCTTTCAACCGATATTATTCGAACCTGCAAATCTCATAAAAAGGAAAACCTTTTTTAGTTAAAAGTAAATCTATGATTTTTTGTGATTTAGAAACTCAGGTAGATAGATCCCCTGTGGGAGCCAGAAATCCAGGTTCATATTTCAGTGCTTCTGATTGATTTATTTATTACGGTTTATCAACCTTTCGCCGGTTAGATATTAAATATATATAACAAAGCATCCAATAATAGATCCCAAACATGAGATAACTGAAGTAATTTTTTTTATGAAATTAATTTTACAGTTTATCAACCTTTTTTCAGGTTAATTAAAACCGAATAATATTTTTACAATGTAAGACATTTTTGGAGCTAATAATGATTTATTGATACATGTCCCGCAAATTAACCCATATCTGGAAGAGAAGAGGTGGATTCACACAGTTACAAAGGTAATATACCGAACCTTACTTGAATTGGAAATCGGCTCACGAATTTCTAGTTTCGAGTCGTTTTCCATTACAACACTCGCCTATGCAAGCTTATATCACCTGGTATTTTTAAAAGATCCCCCCAGCAAGGTACTGACCGGGCTCGACTTGGTTTAAATTCGTGTGCCGATTTAGCAATTTTATACACTGAAAAAGACGTTTCTCAATCAGTATCTCCGTACTCGCAGACTATCTAATAAAATTAAAGGAATTTGAAACATAAAGGATTACCAATGCCTTACAGGAAATCTGAAACGATGGGATACATAGATGACGTCATTACTTCATATTCAGAGAACCATATTCATTTAAAAATATGATTTACCGGGTGAAACCGGCAAATGTTATATTAGGTTGGTGCAAAATAATGACGTAATAATGTCGTTTTTTGACGTTAAAAAATACGTCAAAAAACGACATTATTACGTCATTATTTTTGCACCAACCTAATAAAAACAAGGAAAATATTACTTTGGTTAAAAGTAAGTCTATGATTTTCTGTGATTTATTAACTCAGACAGACAGAGATCCTGTGGGAGCCAGAAGTCCCGGTTTATATTTGATTGCTTCTGATTGATTGATTTATTACGGTTCATTACTGTCAAACCCTTTGCCTCGACAGAGAGGAACACGGACGAGGCTTTGCCGAAGAGTAAAGTTTCTTCCGGGGAGGTAGACAGGACCTGAACCCGTTTATAAGGGTTCGAAGAGAATATTTTTGGCCGAGCCTACGGGCTCGGAGAACCCACCGTAAACTCGGCCTTGTGCCACATACGACCTACGTGAGGAAGGGCGTTAAATATAACGGTTTGTCAACATTTCGCCGGTTATATATTAAATATGTATAGCAAAGCATCTTATAATGAGATCCCAAGAGAAATAATAAAACTGAGAAAAATTATAAATCTCCAGTCAAAGTGAGGGCGATTATGGCTTTCTACAATTTCCTGCATTTTTCCTGAGTAACACTGTTAATTTACTACCAATATATTCTTTTATTCTGCTAACCATTCACTCAAACTAGTAGGAGAGTCCATATTACACCTGCTTACCTTGCTTACGTTATATCTAGTTAATGTTTCTTGTTAGTTAATGTTAATCCAGCTGAAATCTTTTCAGCTATGTTGGTGAAACTCTCTGCCTTATGTCATATAGGGACCCGGTTGGGGTTATGCCGACCCGATCCCGTTTATGCGTGATCTACGGGGATTTTTTGATCGATTCTACTGGCTTGGGAACCCTACATTAAATTCGGCCTTGTGCCACCTGTGAGTGCACGGGGCAGTTGCTAGATACTCTAATTAATGTTACCTTTTTAAATCTTCTTTTCTTCTATGCGCCCCAGTAATTTCAGCCGTTTATTTCTGATTTTCTCCCATTTGTTCCATTGGAGTTTCTGTTCCGCTCAAAATGTCCTCGTCACTTATGTGTTCCACAATAGCATTCGTTGATATAACTACATCTCTGATTTCAAGTTTATATTCGTTTTTTCAAAAATCAGTGGCCGATCTTCAGAGTTCTTTTTTGACTGATTCAAATACCGTTTAAATACACAAATTCAGGAATAAAAACTGTTTCTAAAAATTGACCTGATCTTTGGATCAATCTAATATTTTGTCATCTACAAATGTTATGTTGCTAAACTTGTATCTCATTCTAATTATTTCCGAAATGCTTCATTCTCTAGGTTGAATAAGTCTGGTGAGATTCTTAACTTACATTCCATTCCGCTTTTGTGTATTTAATGAAGTAATTTTCTGTCTGTTTGCAGGCAGTCTTCAGACACTATATGTTCTGGATTGTTCTAATATCATTCGCAGATATGCCATGTATACCTACTAGTTCCAATAATTCTTTGTGACGTACATTAAAAAACACTTTTGCATAATTTTGCTTTGCTCTTAAATATTGAACAGAATCGTAGGTTAGAAGTAAATGGTAAATTAATTAAATATTGTTTGTATTTCGGAAGGAAAAGTGGAAGAAATGCTTGGAATAAAAGAACGGGATAGAAAAAAGTGGAAATTAAAACATAAATGGTGCATGAAAAAGCTGTGGGTACGTTGTAAAAAAAAATGTCATAATTTTAGTAGCCAGCCAGGTCCATGGCGACGAATATATCAATAATGTTTTGAATTCTTGCTTACAGTTGAGCACTGAATTAAGTTTTTCTATGTTTCAACAAACATTGTCGATGCAAGCTTCCCAAAATTCAAACAAGAAGATCCTCATCAATTCTTGGTGTCATAAAGGGTGGAGCTATTGTGGACTTTGAAGGCCTGGGCATATAATCATGTCAAAATCGTGATATAGTCATTTGGATATGATGCACGCAAACGTACAAACATTTCGACTTGCAATGAGAAACATAAAAAAGTCTATTCAGCTGTAGAGAAGGCAAGATCTCATAACTTAGAAAAAAAAACTATCAAAAAGGAAAAAAAAAATGATATCACAAGATCCAGTCTCATTTTTTCCTATTCACCTGTCTTGTAATTTTTTTTATTATTTTTGCTGGATTTTGAGATTCAAACGGAGCAGTCAATCCTGGCCAGAAATACAAAATATGACAAATATTTGACTTCGTTGATTCATCAGACCAAAAAGTTAACAGGAATGTATAAATATATAAATGATAAATTGAATAAATAATAAATAAAAAAAATGTATCGAATAAATAAATACATACGTAAATGGTTAAATACCTCAGGTTTGTTAAAGTGCTTAAATCGTTTTGAAACTTGAAAGGGATGTGATGCCAGTAGTTAACAGATGGCTGGGAACAGGCCTACAAATGCCAGATGAAGGAACGTGACCCCAGAATCCTCCATACGGCAACATTACTGAATACAGCTAAAACTCATATATAGATATATAATAACTTTAAAACAACACACACACACAGACACACACACACACACACACACACACACACACATATATATATATATATATATATATATATATATATATATGAATGAATGAAATAAAGATATATATATTTTATATATCAAGAACAGTATTGCCGAAAAATGTATGACAAAGTGGAAAAAAGTTTACTTGTGTCGGGTTTCGGCCTTCAGGTCTTCATATGACTAATTTTGCTATATTGGTAGGACTGCACATGCGCACGACAGAGGGGTACTGGAAGTTTTGCAAATGTTATTATTATTATTATTTGGTCGAATTTATTAAGAGAATTTTAGTTTTCCTTCTCTTACTTCCGTAAGTAGGTATTCCACATAGTGATATTCGAAGATCTGCCAGGAATGGTGAAATGTTGTAAGAGACAGGGAGCAAATTTACTCTGATAACCGTGTGATTAAGGCACTCTCTAGACATTTACTTTAATCAGAGTAGCATTTTGATGTAAAAATTGGGGTCAGTCTCGTTAGGGTGGGCAGTCAACGCATTTGATGAATTATATTGTAAAATGTCCCCTTTCTGTTCTTCTATTTATATTCCTTGTGGTATGTCTTATGTATTTTTTGTGACAATTATTATAGGCGATGGATTAAACTCCTTCAGGTTTTAGCTTATTTTTTTTTTATTTAATCAGACTCTTGATTCCAAGACATAATACACCAAGAAAGGCACCGTATTTTTTTCGTTCCGCAGTAGTTTCGATCTACTCCAAAATCATCATCAGGGGTGAATTACAAAGACCAACTCATTGTAACTGTGTATCATTGTGATGTTGATTTTTTAAAACAAGCGTGAACGCGCTCTGTCATACTTATTTTTAACAATTCCATAGATGCAACGATTTATTTTTAAAATAATTATAACAGAACGCTTTCATGCCTTCACGCCTTTTTAAAAAAAATCCATTATAACGATCATAGATGCAATGTGTCGGACAATGTTATTCACCCTTGGCGGGGATCTGGGCGGAAATCGAAAGTACTTGGTTAGGTAAAAACTATGTAGACATATTATATCTATATTATTCAATGAAACATATCTGACTGAAGATATATGTATATATATATATATATATATATATATATATATATATATATATATATATATATATTAATGTACAGCCAGTTAGAACAGAGCTACAGGAATGTAGGACGCCCATGGCTAAGATACAAAGACAAGCTGAAAAACAACTTGTCAGCAGTCAATATACCACATAACAACCTTGGAGCGGGTAGAATAAAGATCAACGTGTTTTAGTGGACTCAGTGATTGTCAATCTGCTTGTCTGAATCATCTTCAAGAAGCAAGAGCAAGATCTAAAAGGTCACCCAATCTAACAGTGATATCATCTCGCAATCCTCACACTTGCTCCATATGTGGCCTCCTTCTTAAATGCCACTTAATATTATCGCACAAAATTTCATAACTGAATTAATATGCTGTCAGATCCTCATACGACAAAACCGACAGAAGAGTCCATTATTATTATTATTATTATTATACATACACCTCAGTGTATCTGCATATGAATCAATTTATATGCTAAATTCTACTCCTATTTAATGATGGTAAAATTTGGGAAAGGAAGCTTTGATTATCAAAATCATCTTTACGCCCATCAATTAATATAGATTGCATGGTTATTTGATGTCCGGGAAGCATAATCCTACATTTAAAAAGCAGACACATTAAAAATGTTTTTTAAAAAAATCTATACGAAATGAGACGTGCAAATTCCCCTACATTAAAAAAAAAAACTTCAAATTAATAAATTCAACAAAAGAAATATCTGAGTGAGTTCGTCTCTCGTTATTATTGATTTCTTACTTCGAATTACACGCCTTGGTGTAAAAGTTATTTGTCTTAGTTAAATATAATTAGCAAAAATGCCTAGCAAATTGTATTGACAACGTTTGCAATAACGAATATATATATATATATATATATATATATATATATATATATATATATATATATATATATATATATATATATCTTTAAGATGTGCTACATTTGTAGGGATAAAGTGCTCAATATCGGAGATAGAGCATGTGTAAATATAAAAGTGAACATAGAAGTCAACACTTAGAGGCGACAGTCTGTTTCATGATCGATGCAATCGTCAGACCACCAATTGTCACCTGACGATTGCATCTATCATGAAGCAGACTCTCGCCTCTAAGTGTTGACGTCTATGTTCACTTTATATATATACTTTCCTACCAATAGTAGACTTAGTAAAATATTTAATAAGAACACCATAAAATTGAGTTACAGCTGCACTGAAAATCTAGAAAGTATAATAAAAAAAAAAACAACAATAAAATCCTGAACAAACCCCCATGCCTGAATAGTATTAATAAAAACCCTACACTTAAATTAGACAAAAACAGTGAAAAATTATGTGATTGTAGAAACCCAGAAGACTGCACATTGGAAAATAAATGCTGCGTTAAATCTGTGGTATACCAATGTACTATCTCATCCATTGAGAGTCCTAATACTAATATGATATACATTGGGTCTACGAAGAATGAATTTAAAGCCAGATGGAGGGAGCATAAGTGCTCTTTCAACAATATAAATAAAAGAAATCAGACATCTCTAAATATTTTTGGCATTTGAAGGAAATGAATAAAACACCAAAAGTAAAATTGAAAATTATAAACAAAAGTAGAACTTGTAAAACTTGGGATGACCATGCCCTTTATGCCTACATGAAAAACTACACATTATTAAGTTTCTAGATAATAAAAAAATCTATTAAACAATAAACATGAGTTAACGGTTTTTTGTCGCCATCATCAAATTTTTGCATTGAATAATTAGCATAAAAACAAACAAACAATAAAATAATTTTTAAAATCCATAGTCCTAATAAATAGTTTAAATGCCCTACAAAAAAAGATAACCCTTTATGAAGTCGTTAAAAAACAAATGTTACCGACTTACGGCAGTTTTTATATAAACAAAACCCTTTCAGAAAAAATAAAATAAAAATTAAATAAATCTCCATAGACACGTAAACCAAACTAGGCGAAATCATGTTCCGCTTTAAATTTAGACTCCACAACCTTACCCTGACTTGATATCTGTGAATGTAACTTTATACTTATACAAATTATTAACACCTTACGCCCCTTTTTCTTTAAACAATTGCTCTAGCCGTTACCACACAAATTTTGATTTCAATAATGAATATGCTATTAAAACACGTAAATTGCAGAAATAAGTTATTCCAAAAAAAATTTCGCTTGAAGATGGAACAGAGCTTACTTTAATTCAATTTAATTCAAATAATTATATTGAAGTTTTCGGCTCTTGTTTGAAACATGAGAACTCTTATGTAGCGTGTTGGAATCATATTTTTAAATAAATAATTATATTTATGCTCTACTTTTGTATCGAGCACTATTTGTTTTAAATAATAACAAAAATACTAAAGAATTTTGGATTATTTGCCTAACGAGTTTTATACCAAACTATGTTTTTAAATGTTTCTGCTTCTTTTTTTTTCGCCTCAAGAGAAGCAGAAACATTTTATATTTATAACTATGGCAAACAAGTTAGTTTTGCAAATTGCCGTCAATGAGTTCAGCCATCACTGAGCACTCCACTTTCTATATATTTTCACACACACACACACACACACACACACACACACACACACACACACACATATATATATATATATATATATATATATATATATATATATATATATATATATATATATATATATATATATATATATAAAGAACAGGTTAAAATTTAATGCAAATGAAACAATATGGGAGACAAATGTAGGCAAAGTAACAGCAATCAGGCTAAAAATTCACAACCTTAAAAATGGTATTAACAAAACGTATACAAACAAGAGATGACAGCGTTCTGATTTTAAGATAAGAACGAACAAAAATAAAGCGGCTGAGACCGAGAAGTTATTTGCCAGGAAGAAATCCCAGGATGCATCTGTATGGTTTGTCTATAAATTTTTGGGAGGGGGATATCCTGTCAATCCCACCCATTTTTTGTTTTTGTTTTGGACGAGTCCATTTGATTCTGGTGAAAGACAAAGTAAGTCGATTTTTTTTCCATGTATACTCACTTGTACTGCTGTAATTATCATAGCCGTCATATACTTTTTTTTTTTTTTGCTTTTAACTTTTTCACTGTTTTGTTTGCTGATATGTGAATCCCTCCTATTTAGTGAAATCACCCGAAAAGTAGTCAGTTTCAGAACCATCGGCAGTATCTTCTTGACCATCTAATAGGCCAAAAAGCCTGAGGGCTACGTTGCTCTTTCAGAACAATATCCGCCTTGCAAAAAGTTAACGAATTCCTAACAATCACGGCGGCCCTGGAGGCCATTACCACCTGGACAACTTCCGTGTTAATGACCGAAGAGAAAAAAAGTCGACTCCGTGGCGTCAGCAGGGAGACCATGGCGGAGCTCTCAAAGGCTCCAAATACAACCAAAGGTCCTCGCAAAGAGGCCCATTGCGATGCGGAACATCCTATGACGATGCGTGTGAGGGGTGAAAGCGGTTGATTGATGGCTGATATTGTTGCGAACACTCATTCGTTTCGGATCATTGCGATTTATGCGCCCAACGACCCGACGGAGCCTGTCTCCTTTGTTCTCTCGATCGGAGTCCTGGTGGATTAGTCAAGCTTTTTTCTATTGGGGGAGTTGAATGCATTACTGGATTCCAAAATAAACAAGTTTTGGTGAGCTAAAGCCATCGTATCTTGGTTAATCTGAAAGGTGAGGATCATACGGCTTAACATATTATCTAAACATATTAGTTACAATAACTAATATGTTGGTACAAATTGTTAACTCTTACGTCCCTTATTACAATAATTGTTTTTCGCCGTTTCCATGTAATTAATATTGCGAATGTATATACTTATAAAACTCCGTAAATTTCAAGATTAGTTAATCCAAAATTCGCTTGAGAATGAAACAGAGCTGTTTTTTTTAGTTTCTGTTTTTGAAACATGAGATCTCTTATGTAGCGATGGAATCATATTTTTTTAAAAAATAATTGTCTGGTTGCTATATTACTAAACTGATGTTACTGTAACATCGGAATTCTTAAAGATCTTAAGGTAATGGATGGAACAAGATCTGATTAATAAGATGGATGTTCTATGCCAGCAGTGAGACACATGAGACATAACTCATCATAAGATCGTCCTCGGTATGACGATAAACTACATCTGGCTGCAAGATCGGGAAATTGGAGGTTTTTACGAGCATGGGATCACCTCTTAATTGCTGTTGTTTGCAGATCCACAATAACTCGGGGTGAACGCACGTGTTGGGGTTCTATATATGGGAAAATAGTGAACCCCCAAATAAAAATCAGTATAATATTTTTATAGTAAAATGACCAACAATTCATTTTTATAGAACAATGAAAATCAATACAACACTACAAAGGTATAAAAATACAGCAATATTAAAAAAAAATGCCAACAACACATCTACAACTATATCTAAAAAGCATAATCTACCCTGAAAATATAAAATTATATACAAAACATTATAAGTTGAAGGCATAGAATTGCGTTCGAAATATATTTGTTTGTATTCTGTTCAAAATATTTAGATTTCGGTATTAAATAACCCGTAGAGTTTGATATGCCGCTAAACAAAATCAACCAAACATAACTATATATCTATAAATCATACGTTTACCTTGAAAGTATAATATTATGTACAAAAAATGTAGTTGAAAGCAAAGAATTGCCTACAACATATTTAAACTTCGGCAGTAAATAACTCATAGAGGTTGCTATACCGCGAAACAAAATCAACCAACCAACTTATCATAAAGATGGTCGCTCAACTAAACCATCCAAGCTAAGTTTTTTGGAGGAAGTGCTTCAATCGTTTTCCTTACAGATCCATAAAAAATGAGAAATATTTTCTATAATTAAAAATCATTGTAGAAAGACTTATCTTCTATAATTAACAATTTGAATTATTGACATAATATTGCTAATGATGACAGCATGAGTAACACATGGCGCTGCTTGAAATTTGTTTTTTTACACTCATTTGAAAATGAAAAAAAAATATTTGTTTTCTCATAAAATATATTTCTCTCCGGATAAAAAAAATAATAAAAGTTTACTTATTCTAGAGTATAAGATGTTTACACTTATGATATTCCATAGTGAAAATTTCCAGTTGTTTAAAATGATGAAAAATTTACCGTCAATAAAAGAATGCATACTAAAAGAAGTATTGTACGCAATCATTGTTATGGCTGTGGTTCTGTATGGGAGTGTAAGCGAAAAACTGAGCTTGAAAGAAAAGAGAAAATTTTAATAAACGTTATGTTCCCCATGAACGTGACATTCAGAAAGCCAAACGAACCAAATGCAAGCCGAGAGCTGAAATTTGCCTATGAGTAGTCTATGCCCTCAAACCTGAAATTCTTCAAAGCATCCATCATCTTTACCTCCTCTGTGAGCTGTTGCTTTGCCATGTAAAAAAGAAAGAGAACATCTTTCTGCCATTTCCCCCGGTTTTATTTTTGAATTCGGATAGCAACTGCGTAAATATTCTGTAAAAAAGAAAGAAGGAATATAATTGCAAGGATATTATTATCTTGGATAAATGAAATATATAATTGTGAATGTATCTCTTCCCCCCAAATCCGGAAGTATAAAAATTATATTGCATAGCGTCTTAAACGTTGTAATAAATAAAACAATGATGAGCAAGCAATTCCGGGAAAAATAAAAAGTAACGTCTTGTTTGAAAAAAAAAACAAAAAACAAACAAACGTGTAGAATGAAGTTCAGTATTTATTCGTTATAATATTGTTAATTTTATTCGAATATTTCGTATTCGGTGAAAATAGATAAATGCTTAAAAATTTTCCTTTCACATCCAGTTTTGTGCGTCAGTATATCGCAGGCAAGACAAAAAAAATAATTACTGACAACAGGCAATAAAAAGTGTATTCTTGATAAAATACAAAGAACAAACTGCAATGTTATTGGTCCTGACCTTGCATCTCGACTTCAGTCAGTTTCCCACCAAATAAACGTAACTTCCTTGTACCTTTCTACTAATACTTTCATTGTATTTTTTTTCTGATGAACGTTGCTCTATGGCATTTAGCGTTTGCGAATTTAAGCGCTGTACTAAATTAGCGGTAAGGTCTTGTCAATTTACTGATGAAATATCTAGATGTAACCGTAAGTTCTACGTTAATAGTTCCTTCTGTTTCCCTTCTCCTGTGTGGAACTATCTTTCGGATTTTGCTTACCAGGCAAGTGTGATCTCCAATCTAAAAGCAATGTCAATAGTTATCTGACTTAATTTCTCTTTTTTTATTGTTCTCTCTACTTAATATTGTTTTTTTTTCTTTTTCTCATATTCTTTCAGAATCAGTAAAAAACGGACAATAACTAAACATGTATGGCTTACAGAAGGAACTTTTTAGATCTCATTTCCAGTGAATATAAAATTAGGTGGAAATTTATTGATTTGTTTTCTAAGGTTAACAATCCTATGCAGGTTATTTAACCCCCCCCCCCAATATTTTTAGATTGTAAAGATTATAATGACACTGATACAAGTCTTATTATTAACATAAGGAAACAGCTGGGGAAAGAAGTGGTGGATTCATACGTTACGCAAGGGTATCTGCGTGTAAGTGACTATAACGAACCCAACGAGAATTGGAACTTGACTCTCCATATAGATACTGAAAGGCCACGATGGTGCTTAAGTTGAAATCGTTACAGAAAAGGTGTTTCGAAGCCTATATGGAATTTGGTGGCATAATATCACGCATCAATATCGTAAACCTCAGCATGCTTGCACTTAATAGCTGTGTAAGTGTTATATATTTCAAGAAGGTTCAAGTGAGGTCCATCATTAGTTTGTGTTTTATACTAGTGGCTTCAGCTAAATCTGCGAGAGATGGAATAAATATAAAACAAGTTTTGTGGAATTTCAATCTGGCGGTAATTGTTTCACAAGAGGATAGGAAAATCATTCAAGTGTTCTTGATTTGATTTGGTTTATTTTGTTTTAAGACATATCAATCTCAACAGGTTATTTAATACCGACAAGATTTTGACGAACTATTCGTATGAATAAAATATATACCCTTTGTAAGAACTCAGTTTGTAGATCGGGTTTCATTGACGTATTTTGAAAAGAAGCGTTTATTTGTCTAAAGTCAAATATATTGCTGGTAATATTTTATTTAAATGTATTGATGGAATATTTTAAAAACATGTATTGCTGGTAATATTTTTTGTCAAAAATATATTGATGGTATTTTTACTAGAAACTCTATTTTTAAACTTTCGTAGTGTCTAGACACCAAATTGTGGTTTACATATTTGCCCATAGTTGGGATCCTAACAAGTGCTCTACCTCGGGTCATGGTGAATCTGGGAACACCAGCAATTAAGAGATGTTCCCACGCTCCTCAAAACATCCCGATCTGATACTTGCTGCCAGATACCCACGATAATAAAAATGTTCCTGAGGCCAGTTTCCAATCGCATGTTCATGATGGTAGAAGTGTTTGGATTAGGTTCCTGAAACAAAATATCGGGAAACATCTGATCGTTTACTACATGACTTTATATGCCATAACTATCAAAGAGACACAAATTTCATTACTGGTCAATATGAATCCCACTAAAATACCAAAAACAATTACAGATCACACACTAACTTGGTAGGTAAATATGTTAAATGAAAAGAAACACCACTTCAAAAGCAGTCCATGTTTGTGCGAAACCGAGGCTTTCAGCGTAATCCTTTGTTCACACGGCTGTTCATGCTAGATTAAGCTGTCTCTGCCAAAAGGAGAAGTTCTCTCAGAATAATTGCAGTATAATCCGAAGGGGTTCTCGCTAGATCTAGACCGAAAAAATGCGCCTAATCAAGTGTTTAGGGAATTGCTATCCCCCTTAACTGACGGGTGTATATGGGAAACGAGAAATCGGTCATAATATATATATATATATATATATACATAGATATATACACACATATATATTTATACACACGCACACACACACACACACACACACACACACACACACACACACACACACACACACATATATATATATATATATATATAATGCCATCTACAGACAGACTTTTACGCTGTATCACAGCTCTTCAGTGTGGCTAGACGTCTGGTTGCCTCTAGATAGGATCGAGACTGAATTGGCGTCAGTCGGAGATTCTACCTCTAAGCCGCGGCAGAGATGAAGGTGAATTTTAGCGTATCTTTTTTTAGATAAATACATAGTGACCGACAAGACTCAATTCACTTTACTGAAGAGTCTTACGATATCAGCCGTAATAGTCACTGTTTACAAATCCACACTTTCTTCCCCAGAGAGCTCAACCGAAATTAATTTTTCAGGAGCCTATATAATGATAACTGTTTCGCTGTATCACAGCTCTTCAGTGTGACTAGACATCTAGGATCGAAACCCGACTGAATTGGCATCAGTCGGAGATTCTAAAACTATAATTTCAATTGCGTATATTTTGGAAGCAGCATATAGAATATAATATTTCCCAAATAATTTAATCTTTTATATTTCAGCCAAATACATTCTAATTATAAACAAAACGAACATTAAGACATTCTAACATATCCAGCACGGATCCTAGTAAAGAAAGTAAATTAATTATATACTACACTATATCCTTTATTTCCAATTTAATTATTTGTAATGACTCTTCCCCACCAGCCGACGTGTTGCAGAAAATCAACATTGTATATAAATTTAACTATCATCTGGAACATTGTATCTCCAAAGGAAACAATAATATTTATGTTGGCAACACTACAAGCCCGTTGTCTCGACGGCTGAGTTTACATTTGAATGATGCGTCCAAGATTTCTAAACATTTAAAATAGCATGTCTTTATACATTCGCAATTAAGAAAATTCTATATATATATATCTATATTTTTCATTCAGATAATAAAATGTGTGCATTACACAGTTCAAAATATGGGGTTTGTACCAATAGTTCTTATTATTTAAAAATGACTCTCGACGCCTCATAACTTAGTTACTACCACTGAAGCATTACTCAGTTAATTTGGACTAATTCACGTCACTAGTAAACAAAGATTTAATTCTCAGTGGAACACAGCAATTTTGACTTTGAAAACTATCTTTGTCTGAAAAAAATACAACACCCTGATGAGGACATTGTGCTAATGTCGAAAGTACTCAAAATACGCAATATGTATCAACACGATAATTTTTTTAATTCATTTAATAATGACACCACAACGCTGGTCCGTGATTATGATCAATTTGAAAATTAGTAGAGAAAACTTATCTAAATTATTCAATGAAACGTGTCTCAATATATATACAACCTTGTGCAAATTAATTGAAACAAACAGAATAATTCCGTTATCATTTAAATTTTTTCGTATTTTCAAATGAAGCATGACACAGTGCACATGTTAGTGCTTCGTATACCCATTCTATGAAGTCGGTCCTTGCAGATTCACCACAAATTCTCGATTGGATTTAAATCAGGAGAGTTTCCAGGTCTATAGTACTGTCAGTATGTTCGTGCAGCGTTACAATTTTTGTACGATCCCTTGGAGTAATGCCCATCGCAAGTCAATGGACAACTAATTGACAGTTTAAACAATAGTGTAGGGCGTGATGAGCATCTGATGCAATCACGGATGACCCAATATTTTTTAAGGGCAAACAAATTTCATATACACCCCGAAAATAGATTCATATTAATGCACACCACGACAAATGACCTAATCTTAGGAAAAAGTAGAAATCGATTACTGTCAAATTTGGGCTGATGCTTCTATGGTATGTTTAGAGATTCTTGATAAAATGCAAACAAGAATCCGCTAGGTTCTTGGTCCTGAACTGGCTACTCGCTTTTAGTCACCTTCTCGACGCCGTAGCGTAACCATGTGCCTTTTCTATAAATAATTTAAACGCAATTGTTCTGATGAACGTTGTGTTATGGTAGCTAGCATTTATGGACTTAAGCACAGTACTAGATCGGAGGTAAGGTTTTGTCAGTTTATATTTGAAATAGCTAGTTCTATGCTAACAGTTGCGTCTATCACTCTCCTCCTTGTGGAAATCTCTTTAGCTTCTTGTATTCCAGTCAAGTTTCATCTTCACAAATTTAAATGTGATGTCAATACTTGTCTTCTGTTTTAATTCTTCCTCTTTTATTGTTCTCTCTCCTTACTAATGTTATTTTTGTTTCTTTTTCTCATATTCTCTCATAATCAGTAAATTTTTGCGTATTTGTCATTTTATTATTTTATTTTATTTCAGTTGGTGTGAATATATATATATATATATATATATATATATATATATATATATATATATATATGTACATTTCTGAAAACAGTAATTTGTGCTTACTTAGGTAATATATATATATATATATATATATATATATTATAAGCAAACACAAATTACTCTTTTAGAAATATATATATATATATATATATTTTTATACAAATGTACAAAAATATATATGTATAAATGTACAAAAATATATATATATATATTACATAAGCAAAGCACAAATTACTCTTTTTTAGAAATGTATATATATAAATATATTTATATACAAATGTACAAAATATATATGTATAAATGTAAAATATATATATATATATTATAAGCAAGCACAAATTACTCTTTTTTTAGAAATATATATATATATATATATATATATATATATATATATATATATATTTATATACAAATGTACAAAAATGTATGTGTATAAATGTACAAATATATATATATATATATATATTTATATACAAATGTACAAAATGTATGTGTATAAATGTACAAATATATATATATATATATATATATTACATAAGCAGGCACAAATTACTCTTTTTTAAATGTGTATATATATATATATATATATATATATATATATATATATATATATATATATATATATATATATTACCTAAAAAACACAAATTACGTTTTTTTTAAGAAATGCGCATATCTCGTATCTACCTGCTAAACAAATTATGGTGTCATAAATTTAAGTATCTTTTTTTCTAAGGGATTAACTGTTTTTCTTTATAATCTGACTTGATTTCTTGAACGTACTGCTTAGAAACTTTCATTTTTTAAAAAAACAATATTTCAGCATCTAATTTTGCTGATATCTTTAAAACAAACTTGACCTTCTTATGGTTTCCCCGCTCTAATGGTAACTCAGGGTCTATCCTCGGCAAATGCTACACTTTCTTTATTAATACACCAAATACATCCTAGAGAAGTATATTTCGTAAAATGACTAACTGGATTTTGCTGTGGTGTCTTTCGTGGATGAGCGCTAAACCCCTCCAGAAGATATATAGATAGATATATAGATAGATAGATATTTTCTAGTCCATAAAAGAACCAGCTTTTTACTAATGTTTATCAGACATTATTTCATTTATTATTTATATCATGATTATTATATTTATTTGAAGATATATTTATTTCAAATGTTCTACGGTTACCGGGTTTTTCTGTATTAGTCTTTATTTGTTTTGCTAACTTGAAGATCGTTTGTCTTATTTTTACTTTCTATTATTTCTTGCTTAAACATATATTTATCATTTTCTACTCTCCTTCATTATCAATTCATAGTTTAGGTGTTAGTACTGTCAAAAGTCAATATAAATTCTTTTCTTTTACGTTAAATAATGACTTCATAATCTCCAAGTATTTTAGGCTTAAATCCCGATTCATAGTTTCAGATTTTTTTCCATCTTTTTCTAATATCAGCAAACTTTTCGATATTCTTTTTTATTTTATCCTATTTCGGAATTTGGCTTGTTTCGTGGTTCCTTTCTTTGCCTAATATTTCATATATTAAAAATCATTGTTTTATTTCTAAAGCACGTTATATATATATATATATATATATATATATATATATATATATATATATATATATATATATATTGATTACCTCATCTTTATATTATGTAAGAGGTCAAATTGACTGTACTCTTGACTGAGTACACTTGAACCTAAGTAAATTATAAAGAAGCTTTTAAAAAACAACACTCTCCCTAATTTCCATTTCAGTATAGATAATCCTATAGTCTCTCCTCCCACCAACTCTTTCACCTTATACCAATATAAAATTAACCCTGAAAACGTGTATTAAAAATAAAAGAAACTAAATTCATTTGTTACTAGAGATGTGACCTGAGGGACCATGAAAAAAATATATTTTCTGGGGAAAATAGATTATAGTCATGGAATCTTAACGTTGTCCCTTTCTTATTATTATTTATATATATATATATATATATATATATATATATATATATATATATATATATATATAAAATAAATTAATTGATTTAACATATGTTTTTTTTTACACTGTTCTAAAAACATATTTTAAATCAATTAATTTAAATATTAATGCTCTGTAAATTTACACTGAGCACGGATTATATATCTTACTGTTCTTTCTTTTATATATATATATATATATATATATATATATATATATATATATATATATCTGCTCAGAAAATTTGCGACGTACGGTGGCATTAATGATTAAGTATAACTCAAAACTTTAACATATATACATATAAACAGTATTTAATTACAAACCACAAATAAATACTTAAGAAGAACAAAGAAGCAAAAGTCAACCAAACATAATTAATCATTTCAATGAAGTCCTTGTTTGTAGCGCGGCTCGGCTTAATGTCCTGTAAATCCTAAATCAAAGCCAAAATCATCGATAATAATAATTCACACTAATTCGACTGGATAGTTCCACTAAATCGACAATGATCACTTGCAGTCAGTAGGCTGACACCGCTATTCATACACTTGACGGATAATATAGAGAGACGGTCGCGCTAGTACCTCGTTGTCGGTAGTTACTCCTTTCTTCCTATATGACACAAAGGTTATCATCGCCTCCACTATCTATGGAATGCTTCCGAGGAATGCGTCTCAAATAACATCTGGCAACTAAGTCCAGTTCCATGCCGGAGAATGGTCGAAGGCGGAAATCTGGCATCTCAAAACCAGCTGTTTTGGGTGGATAGAGCTCGACAGGTCGGGAAGACAAAGGGAAAACATAATTTCAAACGCCCGTAGTCATATCCAAAACACGGAAAAAAGACTATGGAAGTAAATCCAGACGGAAAACCCGGAGTGGAAACTCGAAGGCGGTTGACTGTCAGCACTGACATCTTTCCGGCAACTCCTGACGTCAAGCTGTACCCAAATGTAATGCTGTGTATTCCTTTGGATCGTGACGGTTACAAATAGGAAGTGGGTGACATGTTGTCTGGAAGGCCCAAGGCATTGATATACCATCACCCAGGACTGCGCCCTGCAGAGGTTATTCCCGTTTTCCCTTTAAAGGACTGACTTTTGACCATGCATGAAGCTACAGTTATCGCGCGAGATAAACGGATACCTGTTACTATCAGACATTGGGGAAAATGATTTTATCCTTTTTTTAAGGGAATTCACCCCAAGCAAGTCGAGAGTGCCACTAGCACTCAAGGGTTTACAGAGGACTGAGAACACGAGTAAAGAGGCGTGTTTGAAGAAAGGATACAGAGAAAGACATGGAACACGTTCAGGGTGTCAGATGTCGATTGATATTACACTTGAATATTTGAAGATTGTATTCATCGGGCAAGGAACAATTTCCACAGACGGGAAGTGTGAGAGAAGAAGCTGTTTGATAAGAAGAGAATGTTACATTTAAGCGTTTTGACAGTGAAAGGGTGAGACCGAGCTGCCAGTCTGATTGCTCGCTTAAATTCACGGACTCCGGGAACCAGCGATAGCAGCTCGTCGGAACACTTACTGTGAAAATATTTGTAGAAGAGAGAGAGAGAGGCCACATAACGTCTGTGGGATAACGATTGTAGACTAGATGCTAGATCAGGACCTATAATCTTGTATATTCGTCTCCAGATTTTGTCGAGGACCTCGAGACGTACAGTGTGAGCACCAGACCATACATGACAGCAATATTCTATGCAAGGACGGATGACTTAATTATTGATTTGAAGGGTGAACTCAGACGAGAAAAACTTTCTGGCTTGACACAGAGAGCTAACTCTTCTTCCGTTAGGTGATGCTATTGATTCAATTGATGGGATTGCGATTTATATCCTATGCTATTTGCCAGCCCGAGATAAAAGAGCATAATCTTCCGGTGAATTTAACACATTAAAATTAAAGAATTGTAGACCTGCCTTCCTCAAGCTATGTCAGATACCGTGAATAATGGACCCTGCACCGCTAACTTAGTCATGAGTCTTTCACTTCCAGTTTTTTCTGATAAGATTCGGTATAAGAGCACGAGCTACCCGATTGTGTAGCACATAGTTGAAAAGCTAACAGAAATGATATTATGTTTTCCACATGGTGTCTCAAATATTGAGAAAATGTCTCCTATTCTGTAACGTCTAAGTGCTACATCGTTTTATCTGGCGAACCGTTTACACCATATATGAAGAAAACAGAGTTGTAGTCATGTCTTCCACATGAACAATCACACATTGGGAGAAATGTTCTACGCTGGTTGTCTTTATCCGAAACGAGCTGTTAGTCCAAAATTAAAGAGTCTAAACTCTCATCACGTTTAAAATATGTTGAGAAAAATATATATTCAACTTACTGTCTATTAAATAACGTGCACACCAAACTTTACCCAGCAGGTTTACGAACATATTTTTAAACTCTTTTAGTATGAAAAGATTTTGAGCAAAAACGATTTATATATTACAAGAAGTAATCAAGGATCCATAGATGTCAATGAATGTCTAAAAATAAAAGGAACGGATAACTTTCACGATTCATTTGCTTCTATTTTAGTCGTGAATTCTTCCTTATATTGAATATCTATGCATTGTTTCAAGACTTATGTTTCATTGCATCTTGCTATTAAAACTTCCTAACAATTGCCGTCATCTCGAAAGCACCGGTACACTAGTATATAATAAAATAATAATAAAATAATAATAATAATAATAATAATGTCAGCATCATATTTATACATTTAAAATAATATAGGCTTAAGTACAAAATTTCTGAGAATAAAGTTCTCAGTAGTTATCGAGAGCAATAATTATGATAAGAAGTAATTAGAGTTCCCAATACTTATCGGAGATCGACTTAGATTTTCGTGATTCGTCATGAACACGAGATGAATGAAAGTATTAATTATTACCTTATATATATTTTACTACTAAAGGAGATCAATTAATCTAAATTAATTAACTTGTAGCATAAAGTAAACAATTTATTTATATATGCACACACACATACATACACACACACATATATATAAGTGCGGTAGGATAAATAACCATATCTGAATTTTTCTTTGCAATGACAAGGTGCGTAACACGACGCTATCAAGGAGGTGGGCTGACCCTTCTGCAATCAGGTCGGGGTTGCTGTTTGAGCCGATATGATGCAAAACCCGTAATCGGCGATGAGGACAGTGCATCACTGACGACCACCCTTTATGCATCTGAAATGTATTATGAAACACACACACACACACACATATATATATATATATATATATATATGCAATTATGTTACATTATTTCATTTTATATTTGATTTAATTTTACTCAATTTAAATCCTGAAATTCAACTGTATTTTATACAAAACACGTGAGTAGATCAACAACCCTAGAATCAATATATGCGTGTGTACTTCCGCGCATATGTGTGTTTGCCTCTGTGTGCGTGTGTTTGTATCTGTTTATTTGTGTGTGTGTGTGTGTGTGTGTGTGTGTGTGTGTGTGTGTGTGTGTGTGTGTGATGATTGTGGTAATGTTGGTGTTGAGGTGGCGGTACTCGTTGCTGTGTGGTTATTCTTAAAGATCGATAGACAGATTTGAAGAAAAGTCGATCGACCGATGTATAGATATGAACAGAACGCATTCATCCAAAGATAGATTTAATGATATGGAAGGAATGGGAATCGATAAGTTAAACAATGCATTCCTGGATCGATTGTTGCATAGACAATGCGAAGAACGCAACAGATAGATCAATTCAACATGAAATGCCATATATCTTCTTGTCATGAATGTACATAGATGATTATAGGTAAATACACATTTAAGCTGGCGAAGTGAACGCGATTATTGGTTTATCTCTGTACGTAGTTACCGAATTGACAGAGCTGTACGAATAACAGGGGCAGAGGTTTCCCTTCTAAAACAAAAAAAAAAAGAAATGATTCCTTCACAGCACATTTTTAGTGAAACGAAATAAGATTGTACAATTGAAGAATTTTCCCCAAACGACGTTTCTTTGCAATCGGTAGAGATATGATTCTTTGATTTTCACGGTTGAAAAACATTAATTATTTACGATTTTTAGGTTGTTAAATATTCCCAGTGAATTTGTCGTATGAGTTTATTTTTTTTATTTTAATAAGTAATCTGAGTTGAATATTTTCTTGATGAAATATAGGCAAACATGGATCTTCATGCTCGTAAAACACAGTGTGTCAAAAAGACGTTTTTTCCAGTGACACCTCTATTGTTTTAACTCCCTTCACATCTCAGTGATGTTCATTGTTTTAAAAGCGATCATAAACACTATTTATTAATTATATTGTTTATTTACGTGACCAAATGGTTAGAACGTTCGCATCCTGACCATGAGACCCCGGTTCGAATCTCACCATGGTCGATTTTTCAGGAAATATATTTACTGATGTCATCTGACTGGAGGGGTCGATCCCAGAGCGCGGCATCTTAGGAAAGCATATCACAGTTGACCCAAGCCTTGTAAGTGAAATTGGGTAGACGAAAACCTTGGGTGCCATCGATTGCTGTGAAGTCACAGGTCATCGTGGCCGAGGGCTTGAGCGTTCTTGCCTTGTTCAAAATGTTGATCAAGCTAGATAACGCGCTCTTTCCCAGAAACTGTTACTACAGTTTTCTCAGCATAGTTGCAGTATAAACCCCAGTTGGGCTCTGTGATTGTTGAATAAACACAAAACCGCCTGAGCAAGCGTCTTCAATAGGGATTGGCAAACCGCCCTAATATCCTCGAATACGCGTGGCCAGCTATACATACATATATACATTTGCAAGAATAATTTTATAATTACAACAATCTAAAAATTAATGTTAAAATTAATTGTATTAAAACTAAAGTAGTACAGTATTTATCAGTTACCACTTTATAATGTGATAAATATGAAAACTATTTTTTATTCATGAATTTATAAACATTTACAAAATTATTAAAATATCCAGACAAACTGTAAGGAAATCCTTATTATTTACAATTTTATAAAATTCGAATCAATTGGAAATTGTTTTGCTGACTACTTGAATAATATAATAAATACTGAAAATAAATAATCTAATATATAAATAGTATTAAATACTTTTGTAGTCAATTTTGAAGAATAAAAATTTATAAATCGGCTTTCATATTGTCAGGTTTTATTACAATACCGAATGATGACTTTTTAAAACAAGGCAGTAAAGCTTATTAAAATAATAGCTCTATCAAGGGTAAAATCGACATTTTGATGACTAGGAGACATACCCCATCAGTGTTATTTAAAAGAACTTATTTGAATAAGTTCTTGCTACATAAATGCACCTTATATCGCCTTACAAAACATGCAACTTACGACTGTTTGAATTGGTATGTCTGACCATCAGTCCACGGCTGTTCTGCTTTGGGAAGTGTGATGGTTTCATCTTTGTGTACGACACGTTCCGTCTCAGCATAAGCTCGGATGCCTCAATCTCAGTGTTAGGTCAGCGCCAGTACATGTTTTCCTCCCTGCCAAGGACAGACAGAACAGCCATTGATCTCGACACAAAACGATGGTTATTAAACAGTACAAAGAATGAAAGAAAGTGAATATAATCGCACACGTACTGTAGTATGCAGTGTTTGACTTAAATCTGATGAACGTAAAAGTAAGAAACAAAACAATCTGTAGAGAGATTATACAAATGATATCAAACGGGAAGAAGCCGTAAAAATGATAAAAAAAAAATTTCCCGATAAAAAACAATACATCGGCAGAACATATCAAAATAGTATTTTTTCAAAATCTACATATATATATATATATATATATATATATATATATATATATATATATTATATTTTTATATATATATATATATATATATATATATATATATATATATATATATATATATATATTGTAATTTATATGTGATGCATATATATATATATATATATATATATATATATATATCCTAAAAAATTAATTTAAATTAAATAATACATATTTGAATAAATAAATAAATATATATTAGTGTAACCCGGATATAAGAGAGTTGTCGGGACCGGAGAAGTCTCTTATATCCGGGTTTTCTTATATCCGGGTTTCTCTTATATCCGGGTATGGTCTATTTTATATACATTAACACAGGCTCTAATTTGGGACCAGAGAAAATCTCTTATATCCGGGTTTCTCTTATATCAGGGTCTCTTATATCCGGGTTACACTGTATATATATATATATATATATATATATATATATATATATATATATATATAAAATGACAATAGGAAAACTGGTAATTGCTGATGCGTTTCGTCCAATGTGGACTTTATCAAAGTAAAATACGAAAATGAAATTAAATGAACAAAGTAACTAATAAAAACAAAAAGAGTATGTACCTAGCAACTGGACGAAACGTTAGCAATTACCAGTTTTCCTTTGTCATTTTTATTCATAAATATTGTCTTCTCTCCTGGTTAAATCGAAGAAATTTACATATATACATACATACATACATATATATATATATGTGTGTATTATGCATAGGTAAATATATATATATATATATATATATATATATATATATATATATATATAGTGTATTGGTGGAGCACGTCATTATTCAAATATATATTGTTAAATATAACAGACAACGAATGTCTATTATGTTGGATAATGATCCGTTCTGACCTTCGTAAAGCCTGTTTAATATCGGGGGAAAATTAAATACAAAATCACCTACCGAAATTAAATCAGTTAGACCAAACTTAGAACGGCTCATGATCAAACATACTAGATATTCGTTATCTCTATATTTAACAACATATATATATATATATATATATATATATATATATATATATATATATATATATATATATATATCTTTCATTAAGACGGATTATATGTAAGTGTATTTCATTAAGACGGATCCAAGTCAGCAGTAAATAAATCAGTGTTATTTTTGAAAATGTATTTATTTCTCTATTGGGTCATGTTATTTAAGTCATGGCAATTATATCTGAAAAATAATATTGCCCAAATGTCCGCCAAATCTGAAAGAAAATGAAAAAAATAAATAGTCGCTTAAACTTAATTCATATTAAAATTGGTCTAAGTTATTGGAACATCCTTTACACACACACACACACACACACACATATATATATATATATATATATATATATATATATATATATATAGATAGATAGATAGATAAATAGATAAATAGATAGATAGATATTTTTTTATATTTATTTTGTTTAAACGTTTTTTTGATGGATACTCATATTCACGTAGATGCAGTTTTTAATTAAACATTATTTTTATGCAGCTGCAACCTCTAACCTATATTTTTCGGACATGATTTCTAGGTCTGCTGTTATGAAATTTGTTTAACTGCATTGTGCTAGACAATTTTACTCTTTTCACTCTATATTACATATTATTAAGTCTACCATTCGTCCATGCTCTCAATATTGCTGCCATCCTACGTTTCTGTTGTCTATTTAGAGATTCTTGATAAAATCCGACGAAGAATCGTCCATATAATTGGTTCACACCTGTCGTCTCGGCTTCAGTTACTTTCGCACCGCCGTAAGGTCGTTACCCTATGCCTTTTCTATAAATATTTTCATGGTAATTGTTCGGATGAACTCTTTGCATGGGATGAATGAACGTTTTATATTATTAAAGTCCCGCATTGAATTCGTCCAGTTAACTGATATTTCTGCCATATTTAACGATTAGGTGGGAGTATTTTAAACATTATTTTATTTGGTTTGTTGTAAATTGTTTTGTTTTAATATTATAAATGCTCATTGGTGCTAGTTTTTGAATTATTGTTTTATTCCCTTCCCCTAATAGAAAATGATTTGTACACATGGGGGCTAGTTAGGATTTTCATAGAGACAATGAGGTATTATGGTGAATGCAATAAGAAAGCTAAGTAAGTTCTTTTGGTGTTAGGAATATTATTTGTTTATTTGGATCAGTGTTTGTGGCTAGCTAAGTTTAAAGTTAAGAAATATTAAGACCGTCCTTTTCCCCAATTCCTCATTTTGGCTTTGTGTCACATTTTGTAAATAATTACAAAGAAATATCACTTTTCGCTATGGTACCTAGATTTAAGCGCAGTACTAGATTTGCAACAAAGTCTCATAAATTTACAATTGAATTGGCTTCAAGTAACCGTAAGCTCTACGCTAACAGTTTCTTTTCTCGCATTTTTCACTTCCGGATTCTTGCTTTCCATCCAAATTTGATCTTCCAAAATTTAAATGCAATGTCAATCGTTATCTACTGTCTTCTTGATTACTCTTCTATTGTTCTCGATCCTTAATAATCTTTCGCATTTTTCCCCTTTACTCGCAGTAATCCCTTGTATCTTTGTGGCCGTAGTGTCTTGCAATGGATGATAGAATTTAAAAAAATATATAAGAACTCATTAGGATTTGTTCAGGTTTAAGGGAAGATCAATGGTGGTGAAATATTCTTCCTCTATGAACCGTATCAATACAAGTCGTTGGCGATCATGGCTCTCTACAATAAACTTTGTGTTTTCTGTTACCTCTCCTGAAACCTATTCTGCTATCCATTTATTCAAACGCGCTAGGGTTGGGGTAGGCACTGATTTCCTCTATCCCTCCTGCCTTCAGTCTGACCTGCGAGTATCAAATTTTACAAGATGTCTTTCCTCATGACCTAGAAATTTAAACATTCTCTTTCGGTTGTAAAGTATAAATTTCCTTTTGTTTCCGTTTTTTCCAAAACTTCCTCACTGCTCGCCTATTTGGTACATTGTGTTTCAAGTATCATTTTGTAGAACCACATTTTTATTGTTTTAAATTTCTTCTGCGAGGAGATTGTCCAGCATTCTCTGCCATATAAGAAATGACAGGTCAGTACTATTTTCTTTATTTCTAACTAGCAGTAGAACCCGGCGTTGCCCGGGGATGTAACAGTAAGAGATAGATCAAGTATCGACCATCATAAAGACTGAAAAATAAAATTGACAAATATTATTGTTTAAGGTTGACGGACACGCATGTCTTCATTAGTTTTTTTTTAACGTATTGGTCAAACCCAAACTCGAACAAAAACATTGTTTTCAATCGTAATGAGTCTACCGATTGAATAGAATGTTATTATAAACAATTGTCTTGTAAATGGAATTTTAAAAGCATTCTGGATGTAAAAATAAAGAAAAAAAGTGTGCAAGACAATAAGAAACACTACCTGCCAAAAAAAAAAAATTTTGGAAATCCGATCCCATATATGAACGAACACAGACACACACACATATAAACAACCTGGGTTTTATAATAAGTATAACTCGATATAAGTTGTCCCCCTTTCATTCTTGCGATTCCTCTTAATCGTGTTTTCAAATTGATTTCGTGGAAAAAAACAATTATTTTTTTCCAATTTTTGGCGCTGTCAGAACCACAGCAAGGTAATTTTACGTACTCCTGTGAAGTTTTTTTGAAATCAGTTGAAAAATGTAGGAAATCCGATCCAATATATAAACGTACAGACACACACACACACACACACATACACACATACGCACACACGCACACAACCTGGGTTTTATGATAAGTAAGATGAAATTTTCCTGTTTCTTAATACTTTACTAAGCTTTTGGAAAGCACCTTTTCGCTATCCCAATACGCCTTCAGATTTTGGCGTTGCACTTTCCGTCCTCAGATATTTAAATTGCTCTAATTGTTTGACTTTCTAACTTACATTTTGAGTTGTTCCTGTTCTCAGAACCGTGCATTCAGTCTTCTTGCAATTGTTGTATAGTCGTTTCTCTCAAGTTCTTCTTCAGTGCTTTCTGACGGAGTTCTTGTAGTTTCCTTTCTCCATCTGCTATCAACACTGTGTCATCAGCGTATCTTACGTTGTTAGATTTTTATACTGCTTTAGAAGGTGGCAGTTATCTTCCAACATTCCACCCCCTTCTCATACGCGGAACATCGTGACCCTCTCGCTGTCGTATGACGAGAGTGTACAAATAAACTATACCCTTTAGTTTCGCAAGATCTAACCTTCAGGGATAAGAAAATGACACACTTATTTTAGCGAACCAACCTTTCGTATTCAACTGGTGATATAAATTTTCCACTCGAGCAGCTTCTTACAACGAACCATTGCTACGCGGAAACGACACCCAAGAGGATGCTTCTTCGATCTCTACAACCTTAGCGTCGATCTACGCTAGATGTCCTGAAATAAGAATGGGAAAATAGTTTGTTAAACATCGCTCAGAGGTTCTCCAGTGCGAGTCGTAAATATTAGATTGGTGTTGTGGGGCTCTCCGCTTTTTACATAAGATGGACTCGTCCAAAGTATTCTTATACTGACAGAGAGAATACCTGCTGTTGAGATACGTTGAGACAGGTTGAGAGATAAAGAGACAGACACAGGGTGTTCTCAGAGAGTTATACAAGAGTCCAGAGAGAGAGAGAGAGAGATAATTACAGCTTTACGTACAGAGACTTGTACATATACTTTCTACTAACCCGCATTCCTGGACTACTAATCTTCACTTCAAGTCTGTATTCTTACGTTTAATACACTTATTTTTCTATCTCAATTAATGGCGTTGTTTATTTGTGCAGGATTCCATTCACGGAATCCACAACAGTTGGTGCATAAATATCAGGCGTTTTTGTAGGGGTGGGGAGTTAATAAAAAAAAAATCTTAATTTATTTTCAGGTTATAAAAATGCGTGTCGATAAGCATACACTCTGGAATAATCATTTTAAAATGTTATTGTTGAATTGTTATGTTTCTTTTTTCATAATAAATATTGTTTAAAAAACGCCTGATAATTATGCACCAACCCAACATAAATCTAAGAAATTGTTTGCACATCTTATAAGATAACTATCGCTGAGAGAGAGAGAGAGAGAGAGAAAGAAAGAAAGAAATAAAACAAATATTACTTTCAAATTCTCAGCACAAGACAGTTTTGAGTTTACTTGCTTGTTTGATATTTTAGAACAAGGCTTTGTTTCGATGCAACTTAACGATACACATGAAGTTGAGAGTTAAAGTATGCGAAGAATATTTTAACAAATAACGATATAAAGCAGATATAAGCCGAAGCTACACATGGACATTCTGTATTCAAGCAAGCCTATCATGGTCTATTTAAAAAGAAAACGGGTGGCCAGATCAAATAATATGTAATATATAGTTTCGGGAATGTCTTGTAAAACACGATTACCAAAGATCGCAGCCCTGTTGTGAACTCCTGACAAAAGGTGAAAATATATCAAATCATATCGTCAAATTCCAACTGGCGCAGATTCACTGTGGGTAAGCAGTTTATTCGTAGATCTCGGTTGTCAATAAATAAGATTACCTTTACGCGAAGTAGATTTCCTGTAACTACTCTTATCACTTGGCCATTTGTTACTATAATATTTCTCTGCTGAAAATATTTACTTTCTGTACAGATCCCTCCTTCTCTCTAAGACCGCTTTTGTATTACTAACAGCTTTTCTCTGCAATGTGTTGTTTGCAGACTTAGAAATAAAATTGAAATAAAAAAAGTAGAGTAGTGCGTGAAAGTAAAGTGAAAAATAACAGAACATTAACAGTAAGAAGACGCCATGCAAGTTTGTCAGTAAAATAAATATTTGATCTACGTATCGGGGACATCAAAACGAAGCTGGAACAGAAAATTAATTATCTGAGTAGTGTAGGAACAGTTGATGGAAAATATGACATATAGAAACATAAAAGCGCATGAGAAAAGTCAAAGGTTTTCCAAAATGAAGCCGAATATTAAGCAATTTAAATATGCTACGTATTCTCACCATACAAAATAAACATTTTTTCTACTTCATGTTACATCGCGAACATGTAGCGCTAATGTGAAATGCGAAAGGCCAATTCAGGTTTGAACATATTACTACTTTTTAATGTTCCTTTTTTACAAATCATATATTTTTGTGGTGTAATGGATATCGGCTCAGAATGAGAACTCGGAAAACCGCGTTCAAACCCCAGTCGAGTTCGTCAGTAATCACTTACGCATAAATACCTTTAGAAAAGGTATGAATTCCTCCTTCTTCTATGGGGTGGCTACCAACATACACTGGATCTTTAGTCTTGGTTCGCGACCAGTCTACAGAAAGAAATGATAACCTACTACGGGAAAATCATCTGCATCGTCAGTCATGTATCAAAAGATACATGATTGCCCAAGCGTGTATAACGTATGGTACTTAATTGACTTTCTGTATTCAAGCAAGCCTATCTTGGTCTATTTATTTATTATTTATTTATATATATATATACCTTGATTTTAAATATCCACCTCAAAATATCATTATAATTTTAGTTTTCAATTTTATTACTTAAATTTTAATATTTAGTTAGAATTTTTTCTTTTTTTTAATTCAGTATTAAACTCGAGGGAATGTTGCAGAATAATTCAACATTTTGTGAGTGCCATGTTAAATAAATAAAATTAATTCTGGCACAAAATCTGCACGAAGGCACAAACAAATAAATACTAGAGTATATACAGACGATACGGTTGGCTTATTTCTTCATCCGCCATGTTATGCAAAACTCAATGACCTATATATGGAGCCAATTAAAAAAGTAGTTGCATATGGTCTAAAGATTGAATTGGTGTGTGAAATTAACGGTCTCTCCACTAAGTATTGATTACAATCTCCATGCTGTCTGCATCTATAAATACTCTGTCGTCAAAGTTGAGAACTTTTCCCATAAATTTAGGAAATTATAAAAAAAATATACATGTATATGTGTGTGTGTGTATGTGTGTGTGTGTACCAGGAGCTGATGGATTTTTTTAACAAGATAATATTTCTTATTACTATAAACATTAAATTAGTAGAGGTAGTCTCTTAGGAAAAACAAATGGAAGTTAGATCGCTGTCGAAATGTATATTCTCTTAAGTAAGACTTTCGATTATATAGTCCAGTAGACGCTGATTTTACTTTTATGAATAAACTGAGATATCTGCTGAAAGTGTTTAGGCTCTAAAAAATTTATAATAATAATAATAATATTTACATATATTGTTTTCAATGACCTTGATTCAACGAGGAAATAATGCATTTCAGTCGAAGTCTAGCTAGAACTAAGTTTCAGGCAATTTGGCTCTAAGAAGAAATCTGGCCACATGAGAGAAATCTGTTTGTTTTTTTCTTCTGCTATTAATCTGTGATTTGTTTCTAGTAAGGAATATTTTTTACAAAGACTCGCGTCAATTCACCATTTCCTGTGACAAATGCACCAGACGCCATTATATGCACACGGAAAAACGTCCCACACCACGCAACGAAACTGGCGATTTCTGCAATAAAACAATATTTACCTAACCCCAAACCAAGTAAATGCTTGAAGACTCAAATATATATGATCAACAATTACATATCTCCGAATCTTGTAAATGAGTATAGATTCATACATATAGGACCAATATTGACCTCCCCTCAACCAAGAAAAATGCTTATCGAATCAAATATAAATTACTAATAATTATTTATTTATCACCCAACAAAGTAAATTCTTAAAGGCTCAAATATAAACGGTCAATATTTACATATCTTCGTACGTTACAAATGCATATAGACTCAAATATATATGACTAATATTCACCTCATCTCCAAACCAAATAAATCATCATACGCTCAAATATAAACGGTCATTATTTACGTATCTTCGTACGTTGTAATTGTTTATAGACATATATATATATATATATATATATATATATATATATATATATATATATATATATATGAAAGTGAACATAAGTCAACACTTAGAGACGACCAGTCTGTTTCATGCTATATGAAATCGCCAGGCCGCCTGACGATTGCATATAGCATGAAACAGACTGTCGCCTCTATGTTGACTTTATGTTCACTTTTTATATTTACACACGATCTATCTCTGATATCGAGCACTTTATCCCATAAATATAGCAGACCTTAAGACTATATTTCATATTATATATATATATATATATATATATATATATATATATATATATATATGACCAATATTCACTAGATCTACAAACCAAATAAATCCTTTAAAGGCTCAAATCTAAAAAGGTCATTATTTATTTACATATCATCGTATGTTGTAAATGCGTAAAGATACAAACACACACGCACACACACACACACACACACACACACACACACATATATATATATATATATATATATATATATATATATATATATATATATGACTAATATTCACGCATGTTGATCTAAAGACACACAAATCCAAATAAATGATCTCCAAACCAAATAAATGCTTATAGACTCAAATATAAACGGTCATTATTTACATATCATCGTACGTTGTAAATGCTTAAAGACACACACACACACATATATATATATATATATATATATATATATATATATATATATATATATATATATATATATATAATATTCACCTGATCTCCAAACCAAATAAAATGACTTATAGACTCAAATATAAATTCATATATATATATATATATATATATATATATATATATGATCTCCAAACCAAATAAATCCTTATAGACTCAAATATGAACGACCAATATTGATCTATTCACAAACTAATTTCAAATATGATAAGAAAAAAAAAACCGGTTTCGATATGAAATAACCCAGCATTTTTGGCAAGCCAGAAAATCAACCAAGTAACCTAACCATCACCCAACCAACTCCGATAGACACAACGAAACTCCGCTTATGTTTATTTTCCGAGCGTAGCTTAGATGTGGTACAAGGCCTGATTAATTGAGGCACAATGAGTATCGAAATCCTTATGCAGTCGTAATTGATCTAGCGAGACAAACTTGCTAATTGTTACATCACGTCGAAGTTCTTAAATAAATTGCTAAGCAAGCTTAGATGTGGCACAAGGCCCAATTAGGAAGCACACAGTGAGAATCGAACTCACAACTAATTCGTAATTATTCGAGCCAAACCAACTTGCAAACGATTACACCAAAGCGAAGAACACAACACATCTCTGCTTATAATGCTGAACTCATTTTAACATCTAGAAAAGTACCTCTGCAGTCAAATACAGTTTTATAAAACCTGTTAATAAACTAAACTAACTTTAGCCAAAACGCAAAACGATCGGCGTAGAAATGTCTTCCTTTAATGAATCGTGAGCAATAGCACTTGAGAATAGTTTGTCTAGAGTGTGTATAGCAGAAAAAGACTGAGAAAGTTGTGCTGGCATCGACGTCAGTGTGTTATGAAATGATGCTTTTCATGATAACCGTCTTTCATTGTTTTGAGGTCATAGGAGATTAGCTGAGAGCGACAAGGTAGAGCAGGCTTACAGAATTATGACTTGAGAGAAAAGAGATATGTCGACAGAAAAATATATGTCACGTGGCGGGTCAGGTTTCACCTAATATAGTGTTGACTAGGCCTTCAGAATCGCGCATAAATCTGCCTTAGCATCTCGTAAATTGGGCAGTAGACAAGGACAGGTTGGTGATGATGGAGAAGACAAGGAAAGAGAAGACAAACGAAAAGGGAATTTAGAAAGAAGGAAAGAAAGAGAATGTAACAAGGCAAAAATATGACAAATGTAGAGTAGATAATGAATAAAACGAAGAAAGAACGCTGAACTACTACTACTACTACTACTACTACTACTAATAATAATAATAATAATGATAAGTAGAAGAAGAAATGAAGAAACGATAAATATAATGCAAATAAAATACAATCTTAGAAAATTGTTTATATTTACCCACGCTCTCTTCTGTATATTAGGAAGATTTTATCCTATAAATACAGCAAAACTTAAAGGTATATTTTATCATATATATATATATATATATATATATATATATATATATATATATATATAAAATGAAAAGAACAGTAAGATATATAATCCGGTGTTCTTAAAAGATATTTTTATTTATAAAATAGTGCTCAATGTAAATTTACAGAGCATTAATATTATAAATTAATTGATTTAAAATATGTTTTTTTCGCTACACAGTTGTAACCATGTTTCAAAAATTTTTGAAACATGATTAGAACTGTGTAGCGAAAACATATTTTAAAATAATTAAAATAATATATATATATATATATATATATATATATATATATATATATATATGTTGCGATAGAGAAATTTTCGCCATTTTATATTTTTAATTTCGCGCATGCGTAGTTTCTTATTTAATTTGTCACCTTCAGCATATAGTATGGTCAGTTGGGTATCGTCTGTAAGAAAAATACCCACATGGCACAGTTAACTCTGCAAGAAATTTCCGTACTGCTTGGCATTCGTGCTGGAAGTTCGAATACGAACCTTTCAGACTGTTTGGATGTCAATTGGAGGTCAGTGCAGATGATTTGAAAAGAATTGGATGATATATCCAGTCAGCAGCCTTGTTCTTGGAGTTATCACGAGTGATGAAGAAGTTCCTACTCATCTCCCCATAGGGTCTCAGACTCAACATGGAGGTCTACATCAAGTGCCTTTAAGAGGATCAAGACGATGACTTCAAGAAGAACCTATGTCTGGCAAGAAGGACTCTGCACCATGCCACACTGCCGCCACATAACCACTTACATCTGACCACCTAACTCATCCGATTGCAACCTCCTTGATTATTATGTGTGGGGTGCATTTGAGAGTGAGACTAACGAAACTCCTTGTCTCACCAAAGAGGAATTTAAGATATGGATTTTAGCAGTATTCACCAACTTAAACGGTCTAGAAGAGTTGCAGGAGATTCCGAAGTCTTCTGGAGGCCGTGGTTGAAGCCAACAGCGATTTTATGGAATAAATTTACTCTTTAGTATTTCGTGATATTTATGCATTATTTGATAAATATATCTGTTAAAATGAGATGTCAATGTTATTTTCAATTTTGCGTAATTTAGATGGAATTTTTTTCATCGTATGTGTGTTTGGGCAGAATCTATTCGGTCAAGCATATTTCATTGAATAGTAGGCTTATTATGTCTTTATTTTTAGAATAATCCTTTTTAGTTCTCTAATCAGATTCTTGATGTTAAGTTGGAACTCATAAAACAAGGCGCCGTAGTTCTTGTTAATCCAAGTACTTTTGATCTGCTCCGAGATCACCAAGGGTGAATTACAAAGATAACTTGTGGGTCGTTGTGATGGTGATTTTTGTGAACGCGCTCTGGTATAATTATTTTAAAATTAACCGTTGTAGATATGACGTCTTATTTTCTTTGTAAACAAACGTCCTCGATGTAAGGGAGGTAACCAGAAATGTTAAAAATGCAACCTGACATTAAATGTCAGTCAACACAAATGCATGTTAAAAACATTGTTACTACATTTGTAATAGATTGGGTTGGCTGCTTTTAATATGACGCCCTCGAGAATTTTCACTTTTTTTTTTTATTGTTTTCAAGGTGTAGTATATATATGGTATATTTATGGTGTATATATATATATATATATATATATATATATATATATATATATATATATGTGGTGTAGTATATGTTTTCATGACGTAGTATATTGGTGTTGTCAACAAGTAGTTTCCTTTATTGTGAAGGTAGACAGGCATGTGTCTTTAAACATGCTGTAGAAGTTGTATTTGACAAATAGAGCAAGACATGTTGATAATGTTGTGGTCGTGTTTTGGCTTATAAGTGTTGTCTCGTCGGTAACTGTGTGTACCTGTAGTGGGATTGAGGCATTGATATTTGTTTCAGACAGAAACAGGAAGTCGGGTTTGGATTGAAGAAGATGGATTTCCACTTCTGGGACGTAGACTCTTCACATTAATGTCGAAGATAGTATTATTCGGGTCACCTTTTTTGTTTAGGTTGAATTTGATAGTTTTCTTCATTTATATTTTAATGAATTCCATGTATGTATTGGTTGGTGAAAAACTAATAGACAGACACACTCACAGGAGATTCAGGCATAGATATCATGGATTGAATTGTCCGGCGGTATAGCCGCGCGTGTGTGTATGATGTCAGTCTACTCAGTTTCGAGCAAAACAGACTTTGTTAAAATGACTATTGCTTGGAATCTTTCAAATGGCTTCCTGGACCTCAATTATTTCTATTTTTGGTAAAATGAATAAATAAATAAATTTGACATGTGATACCATCCTTGCGTACACTGTACTGCAGAATGTTTCTACTGTTAGAACGAGGATGAAAATTGAATCCGGCAATTGATTTGCAAACGCTGAGAATGTGAATTTCGGCAGATGGTTATTTTCTGGCAGTCGCACTTGTCCATTCAGTCTATGATGCCACATATGATTAACAAGTCCTTCTCTGCCGAGACTACACACTGGATAGATGTTTCTTGAAGCATATTCCGGGTTAGAAATATTCCTCCAGTTTTCCTGATGTTTTCGTACTTCGCCTGAAAATTTACCTTTGTGTGCAAGACACCGCCATTTTTATCTTACGGAAACTAAATAACTGAAATCGGGAGTATTTTTTTTTTTTGCGGGTGCAAGCTCAATACAGACGAGAACATAACTATAAAATGTGTGTAATATTTCCCATGCAGTTGTGTCAAAGAATACAAAGGTGAGGCTAACTTCCCTAATAAAAAGTAATATGGAGAAACATCGAAAAACTGTAATTAATTATGAAACAAGGAAATCGGGTATGGCTGATCATATATGGATGGAAAAACGTAGTCATCAAAACCAAAGCAAAAATACTTAGATAAAGCAAAAATACAAGATAGGTTAAAATAGTGGAGAGTCAGAAACAGCATTTAGGAAGCCATTAGTAGGCGTAGAGTAAAAATAATTTATGGGTTCTGTTAATGAAGAAAGGTAGAAAAATGACAAAAAAAACCTTCAACGGAAGTCGAAGTAAAAATGATAATTCTCTTTGAGTGCAACCAAAAGTGATAGTAGCACTCATCAGCAAGAAGATAAACTTTAAGACTCCAAGATCTCCATTCAGAATTTTTCCGGTGTATTAAAACGTTGGTTCGTGATTTTACTGACATTTCAATCCCTGGATCGGGCAGTGCGTAAATGAAACCGATGAAAATGGGGCGAGCCATAATTGAGCAGTACTAACTATTAATTGGGTGAGATATTCCTAGATATATTTAGAGGGACCGCGAACAAATAAAGGTTTCAGTTCAAAATTCCCTGGAGGTTACACGAATCGACAAAAACACGATGAGGGCCGACGCTTTGGGATAACAGCAATTACGAG
>CAHIKZ030000058.1:2527500-2615000 GCA_903632075.3 Acanthosepion pharaonis
TTATTATAAAATCCAGTGTGTGTGTGTGTGTGTGTGTGTGTGTGTGTGTGTGTAACGTTTATATGTTGGATCGAATTTCCAACATTTTTTAGCCGATTTCAACAAAACTTCACAGGACTACATAAAATTAGCTTTTGGTGGTTCTAACGGCGCCGAAAATGGGAAAAACACAGTTGTTTTTTTAAGAAAATCAATTTGAAAACACGATTAAGACACATCGTGAGAATGAAAGGGTGACAACTCACCCACGAAAATGAAAACAAAAGAGCATAGCATGATGAAAAAGACGCCGAACTTGACGAAAACAAAATTTTATCGTCTAATGTTCATATTATTATTAAAGAGGAACGATCAAAGTATTTTTGGAGTATTTTTTTTTACATTTTAATCGTTCCTAGCACGTCTGAAATTTTCGTTAAAATATTTTTTTTTGGTCCAAAAAATGACAGATAATCAATCATTTTTAATCATTTCTTTCGATTTAAAAAAAGATTAAAATCTTACTTTGATATTCTTTTAAAAATCAATTATCATTTTTTCAAAACTGATTTTAATAAAAACAGATATTATACTGTTTATTTAAAATATTTTGAACCAAGCTTAACTTTAACTTAGCTACTGCGCCGAAAAAATGTAATTTGAAAATAAAACAAAGCAGGTCATAACATTTCGCGTCGCTTGACGATTGACGAAAGGCACATTCACGACGTTAGATAACTTACGGGAGGATAATTTTTTTCTACGGATGGAAGGAAGTGAAATTATTTAAGCGAACAAATTATTTACCTTGTTACTTTTAAGGAAAACTTTCAGCGCTCTAATTTTTTATTTTTTTTTTTTTTTTTTAATTTTTTTTTTTGTACTTAGATTTCATTTTTACGTTTTCGATGCTTTATGGAAAATATAAAGAAATTAAAAAATAAGACTGTTAATAGTGAGATTAAATTTCATAAGAAAAAAGGTATCTAATTAATTTACGTACCTGTCTTATGAAATTTTATCAAGAAATACATAAAATACTATAATTTTATGTACATTTATTACATTTTACTGTGTTATTTGTATTTCCATTCATTTTATTATTAATTTTGATATTTCATTTATGGAAAAATGTCATAACTGAGATTAATATAAAAATAAGATCATATAAATTAAAGTTTAGCAGTAGTTAAATTTCATAAGATGATACTGTTACTTGTAGGTACCCTTCTCAGTTGAAATTGAAAACTCAAATTAACTTCTCCATACGTGTTTCGTAAAAGTAAAGGGCTTAACAGCGGAGAACAATGCTGAACTCAAATAATGCAACTAAATTGTATTCTGGTTGGTCTTCCGTACTTGATAATTACTGTCCGACTAAAAAACAAAAATTACATTTATTAATTACCATGGCTAATCTGATTGGTCCAAATTATACAATTTTCAAAGCGCTAGACAATGACAATCTACACGGACATTTTGAAAGATTGATGTTGCATTTAACTAATGTTAAAATATTTTTAAAATTCAATTTAAACATTTTTTAAAAATCTTTTTTTAAAATTAAAGAAATAAGAAATAATTGTATTAAAATTCAATTTTCATTGAAAAATTTTTTTGCTTTCAGAAAATATTGTCCATATTCATAAAAAACAAATAAAACAAATAAAAGCATTTGAAACTAAATAATATATTTGTTTTATTGAGTTTGTATATTACAATTCACAGCTGATTTTCAGGTACGTTGGCCAAAAAAAAAAAAAAAAATACATGATTTGCATTCTTCAAAGCCTTGTGCTTTTAACTATTGTAATCACTAAAACCGATGGTCTCGAATTTCTAGCGTTTTTCATAAAATTATTTATGGGGGTGTTAATAAATATAAAAAAACATATTTCTGCCATGACTTTAATAAATAAAAAACATATTTATAATAATTTCGATCATCTGTGAATAGTTTCTGAAAGTTTCATTAACATCTGACAATTATTTTTATTTTTGCAAGATTTTCCAAATTAATGTGTGTAAATACAAAAAAAACGCGCTAAAAATTATCTGTTATTTACTACACTTTGTTGCGACAAAGAGAAACAATGTTTTTTAAATCAAAATTTAGAATATTCTAAAAAGATGGAAAAATTTTAAAAAATAATTAAAAAAATTTAGTCTATCCTCTTCATAAAAACATAAGCATTTTGACGATAAAATTTTGTTTTCATAAACTTTAGCGTCTTTTTCATCAGACTATGCTCTATGTTTTAGCGATTCCTTGGAGTGACTTAGGTTAAAAAAACCAGGTTGTGTGTGTGTGTGTGTGTGTGTGTTTTGTGTGTGTGTGTCTGTGTGTTCTTTTATATATGGGATCGGATATCTTACATTTTTCAGCCGATAAAACAAACATCCACTTTTTTTTTGGCAGGTAGTATTTCTTATTGTCTTGCACACGTTTTTCTTTATTTACATTAAGAATGCTTTAAAAATTCCATTTACGAGGCAATTGTTTATAATAAAATTCTATTCACCAATCGATAGACTCATAACGATTGTAAAAAATGTTTTTGTTTGAGTTTGGGTTTGACCAATTCGTAAAAAAAAAAAAAAAAACTAATTAAGACATGCGTGTCCGTCAACCTTAAACAATAATCTTTGTCAATTTCATTTTTCAGTCTTTATGATGGTCGATATTTGATCTATCTCTTACTGTCACATCCCCGGGCAACGCCGGGCTCTACTGCTAGTATATATATATATATATATATATATATATATATATATATATATATATATAAAGAAAGACAGGGAGAGATAGCGAGAGAGCGACCTCTTGATATCATTATGCAAATCGCTTAAAAATAACTAACCCGAATTTGCTTATTTTATTAAATCTTAAAAGATTAATTTCGTCGTCTAATGTTTAGCTAACTTCAAGAAGACCTATTAAAGGTATTTGGATTATTATAAAAACGGCAGTCTGAATTATTATGCGGATTAAACTAATATTATTTCAAGATCTTTGAAATCATACTATTTGTTACCTGTTTTTCTGGAACATATGTTGAAACATGCTTAATGGAAAGAATCTAACGAAAGCTAAAAGACCGAAAGCTATTGTGTGAGGGAATATCCTCATTAGAGATGTCAAAATATCTTCGCAGAGATCATCTACCGAAAAAGAGGGCAGTTAAAAACAAATATAAACTATAAGCAAAGGAAAAAAACATTGAGAAATTGTCTCCTCGTGGTGATCGTGAACTAAAGAGAATTATATGGAAACACATTTTTATCAGTGATCAGATCGTTGAAAAGGCTTGTTTTGACGGAATCAAGAAGAACAAAAAGCGTAGAATTCGTCGCAATTTTGTATGTGTCAAGAAATCTCCTGTTCAAATTCCTCTCAGTAAAGTAAATATTTTAAAGGTTCATTGTATTTTCTGAAGTAATTTGCACGGCTGAATCTCGGGTGAAACTTGATAGACCTGATGGATGGGCGAAAGGATGGATTTTACCCGATGCACATGTGCTTGTGGATAAATGATGACAGCAACGATGCGGCAGAGGGATAATATGTGCTGGAATTATCGATTCCTACGAACGTTCGAAGGACATGCCAAATATCAGAATTTGGTAGGGGATCCATTCTTCCTCGAGCTGTAAATGTCGCGACACTCCAAGCCAAGATGTATGTATATGTGTACGTAGTCCGCAACAAAATCATTTCGAAAAGAATCAATATGAAATTAATTATTAGTTCAATAAAAAAAAATATTTAAAATTATATCTACTAAATTTTTGTTCTTCCTTGGGACAATAAATATATACTTCTGTCCGAAAATTAATCGGGCACGGTGTACTGCGCAGAGTAAGTTCCTGCCACTGAGCTAGACATTCAGTCTGTAAGACTAAACGAGATCCTGCGCGCGAGAAGAGAGGAGAGTTTTAGCAGGATAAATTGTAGCTGATTCAGCATGGCAATACACCTGCTCACAACACCCTGAGCATCCGGAGTTTCTGACCGTGAAAACTTCCATATTCACCTAATCTTGCTTCGTGTGTGTTTTTCATTTTCCCCAGTTCCAATGAGAATCATCAAGGCGATCCGTTTATTGGCGCGGACGCCATCAAGAGGGCCGTAACAACTGAGCTGAGGAGCATCCAAGAAAAATCCTTTCAGCAGTGCATTGAAGCATGGCAGAGAAGGGTCAAATAATGCATTAGACTCGAAGGACATTTCTTTGAAAAAAAAAACCTTGTAGTTTATTGTTAGAAATTGAATTTTTTTTTCAGGAAACTATTACCAATCTTCATATATGAATTGAGCGCTCTGGTTGCTGATTTTGCGTTTATATATATCACGTATATAATATGTTAAAAGATTCTTTTTTTTTTGACGTACGCATGTAGCTTAAGAGTTGTGTCTCTGACTGATGCCACATCGGTTGAGTTTCGATCCCCTTGAATCATTCGGATGTGTAACCACACTGATGAGCTGTGATAATGCGAAACTGGCTTGTACACACACACACACACACACACACACACATATATATATATATATATATATATATATATATATATATATATATATATTAACTGATTTAAAATACGTTTTTTCGGTACACAGTAATAACCATGTTTCAAAATCTGTAGCTAAAAACTTCAAACTTAATTATATTTAATTAAACTAAAAACATAACTTAATTATTTTTAATTAAATTAAAAACATTAGTTCCGTTTCATCTTCAGGCGAATATTGGAATAATTTATTTTTAAATTTACGGATATTTTTAACGGACATATAAATTCATAATTTCCTGTTTCCAAGGATACAGAGAAATCCAATCATTCAGACATGAGCGATAGCGTGTTCATTTTTATAATATTTATGTTCTGTAAATTTACATTGAGCACTGTTTAGTAAAAATAAAAATATAAAAATACCAATAAGAACATCGGATTATATATCTTACTGTTCTTTCTTTATATATATATATATATATATATATATATATATATATATATATATATATATAAGAATACAATGAAAAGGTTTGAGGTATTTCGTGTGCAACTGAAGTCCGCAGTCGCAAAGGAAAAGCTAACAATTCTATAAGAATCTCAGCAATGGATTAAGAAACAGGAAAATTTTCTGTGGAAGCAAAGATAATAGAGCATAAGTTACGTAATATTTTAAGACAGTGAATGCCAGACAATCCCCTCATACTTATAGAATATACAGGAGGCAACGTTAACGTTTGTTCTGTACAAATATGCTCTGAATACCATAGACAGAATATGTAACACTGAGGAAAACGAAAACGGAAAGGGCTCTTTTTCATAGTATCAAAAAGTGGCAATCGAAATTAATAATGAGAAAAGAATTTTGGCGAAATTTTACAGGACATGCTGAAGACAGGGTAATGCTACGAATAAGCATAAAGACCTTTTGTAAACAGAGAGAGGGAAATGAACCCGGAGAGATTGTAGCGGGTCAAACATTCACCAAGGGATACATAGTTGTGGAGAACCATGATCGCCCACTACTTCAAGGTAGACGTTACATAAGAAATGAAGAAGCCTTGGCAGATACCAGGACAGGAATAACGAATCTACACAAATATTAACTTAGAAAATTGTTTCTGCCCCTTACATTGATTTTCCATTAATTTAATCTCATTTATCACTACTACCAAACACCTTTAATGTTTCCATTGAACTATATATATATATATATATATATATATATATATATATATATATATATATATATACTTAAAATTATCCATCATGAACTCAGCCAGATATCAGCCATCTTTAACAGGTCGGAAGAGTATCAGACTTTATTTCATCATGGCAATGAAACGAGAGATGATATAAATCAATTTATGGTAAATTTATTGCGTACATCTCCGACACTAACGTTAGTATATAGGTGATAAATAATTACTAATGTTTGATTTCAGCGTGACTAAATAAATCAGTTTCCATTTACAGTCTTCGGCTACATTATTATAAAGTAAGGTCGATGATAATAATGAAAACGCTTATCGCTTAAATCATAGACTAAGTGAATTTCGCAAGCGTTAAGCAAACCAAAAGCAAAACGCATTGGATACAGTTAAACTTAAGTACGACTGTATACATCAGCAGTTCCATTTTACAAGCAAATTGTATGAACACCTTCCACTTTCAGGCAGTTATGTGCCAGGCGTGTTACCCGCTTAGGTGATCATGATCATGTCATGTATCTTTCAGTACATGACCGGCGAAGGAGATTTCTTCCCGCAGTAGGTTGCCATTTCTTTTTTGCGGTAGACCAGTTGCTATCCAAAGCTATAGAACCCTGTCTGTTCTGCTATTTACCCATAGCTAAAGGGGTGAAAGAGAGGATTCATGCCTTTCTCAAGTGTATTAGCACGTAAGTGAATGCAATGGATTCGACTGGAATCTGTTAGTTATGAGCTATGCGTGATACACGCTTAGGCGATCATGTATCTTTCGATGCATGACTGATGAGTCAGATTTTTCCCGCAATAGGTTGTCATTTCTTTCTGCGGTAGACCAGTTGCAATCCAAGGCTATAGAACACTGTCTGTCCTGTTATTTACCCATAGCTAAGGGGTGAAGGAGAGGATTAACAACATTCCCAAGTGTATTATCACGTAATTGAATGCAATGAATTCAACTGGAATATGTAATCAGTTATGTGCCACGCGTGATACACGCTTAGGTGATCATGTATCTTTCAGTACATGACTGACGAAGCAGATTTTTCCCGCAATAGTTTGCCATTTCTTTCGATTGGAATATGTAATGCTCAGTCAGTTATGTGCCATGCATGATACAAGCTAAGGTAATCATGTATCTTTCGATACATGACTGACGATGCAGATTTTTTTCCGCAGTAGGTTGCCATTTCTTTTTTGACCAGTTACCATCCATGGCTATACAGCCCTGTCTGTCCTGCTGTTTACCCATAGCTGTCAGAGAAGAGGAGGATTCATACCGTTCATACCAAGCACGTAAATGAATGTAATAGATTCAACTGGAATTCGAACTCGGCTCTCTGATTTCTCAATCCGATCCTCTATCCATTACTCCACCGTCCCTTCCAGTTTAGTTATCTTAAAAGATAAGAACATTTCTGAATTGGGTCCCAATTTAAAACCTCTCTCTCTCTCTCTCTATATATATATATATATATATATATATATATATATATATATATATATATATATATATATATATATATATATATATATATATGTGTGTGTGTGTGTGTGTGTGTGTGTGTGTGTGTGTGTATATATATATATACATATAAATATAGATAACTAGACTCGTTTCGAAAAACCCTCGAATTTTTGATTTGCTAATCAAATCAATCTCGAGGAAAAAAACTCGTTAGCCAAACTTTCCCTGACGATCCGTTTAGGTGAAACCTAGGTAGGTTTGTCTGGCTCACTAGGTGTATCTATATATATATATATATATATATATATATATATATATATATGATGTTTATATCAATCCTTCATTAGCTTCCGATCCTTGGATTAATTAATAATGAACATGTCATTTTCGTTCATGATCGATTTCATCACGATTTTTCTGTTAAGCTTAGGGTGTAATAATATATTCTTACTGTTCAAAGCAGAATTCAACAGCGTTACAAAAAACTCGGAGAATTCCAGTAAGATATCTTTAATCATTTCTAAGATACAACAGCTCAGAGCGTAATCTAACAATTGAACAATTTTGCTGATATACGATTTGGTCAATTTTGATGTTACGCCCGGTATATATATATATTTGATGTGAAATTGCTTTTCAGCATGTAACAGACTGTCACCCCCTGGTTTTGACTTCAAAGTCCGCTTCTATATTTGCTCAATTTATATCCCTGACATTGAACATTTTAACCCATAAATAGAGTATATTTTATCATATATATATATATATATATATATATATATATATATATATATATATTTATATTTTTATGTTTAACGTTGTTATTTTATATATATAAAATATGTCTTTAATAAATAAATCGGACCGTGTCCATTTTTAATATATATATATATATATATATATATGCGTGTGTGTTTAAAAACGGGTGTACAGAAATATTTATTTCTACATAGAAAAAGTCTTCTTTAAGTATATCTACCAAAAGTTGCAAGTCAACATTTTCTTCCTACTATACTCGACACAGATAACGTTGATTTCAGCTCTAATAAAAAAGGGAGAAAAAATTTCTTACCTGCAATACCCCACGAGTAGCGAATCTGATATTGGTTTTTATAACAAAAGATAACGCTGAGTCATTGATTAGAGAAGGCAAACGTGAGATCTGTATCAATAGTAATCGATATATCGGTATCTCTTTTGACTAGAGGCCCACAGATATAATCTAAAGAATATGATTTCTGCCCAAAAAGGACATCGATTACCAGAACTCTACAACGAACACTAACCGTCTTACATCACGCCTGTTTTCTTCTTTCTTTCTTTCTTTCTTTCTTTCTTTCTTTCTTTCTATATCTATCTATCTATCTATCTATCTATCTATCTATCTATCTATCTCACACTGTTATATCTATCTACCTCAGACTGCTATATCGATCTCAGACTGTTATATCTATCTATCTATCTATCTATCTATCTATCTATCTATCTATCTATCTATCTCATACTGTTATATCTATCTACCTCAGACTGTTATATCGATCTCAGACTGTTCTATCTATCTATCTATCTATCTATCTATCTATATACTTCATACTGTTATATCGATCACGGACTGTGATATCTACCTACCTCATACTGTTATATCTATCTACCTCAGACTGCTATATATATCTATATATCTATCTATCTATCTATCTATCTATCTATCTATCTCATACTGTTATATCTATCTACCTCAGACTGCTATATCGATCTCAGACTGTTATATCTATTCATCTATCTATCTATCTATCTATCTATCTATCTACTGTTATATATATCAGACTATATCGATCGGACTGTTATATCTATATCTATCTATATATATATATATATATACATCATACTGTTATATCTATCTACCTTCTACTGTTATATCGATCGCGGACTGTTACATCTATCTACCTCAGACTGTTATATCTATCTACCTCAGACTGCTATATCGATCTCAGACTGTTATATCTATCTATCTATCTATCTATATATATATCTATCTATCTCATACTGTTATATCTATCTACTTCAGACTGTTATATCGATCTCGGACTGTCATAACTATTTATCTAATACTGTTATATCTATCTACCTCAGACTTTTATATCGATCTCGGACTGTCATAACTATCTATCTATCTACCTATCTATCTATCTATATACTTCATACTGTTATATCGATCACGGACTGTGATATCTTCCTACCTCATACTGTTATATCTATCTACCTCAGACTGCCATATCTATCTATCTATCTATCTATCTATCTATCTATCTATCTATCTATCTCATACTGTTATATCTATCTACCTCAGACTGTTATATCGATCTCGAACTGTTATATCTATCTATCTATCTAAATTTGGGGAGAAACCTCCCTTTTATACAACACAGATACAATGTGTTGACCGTTTTTGGAAAATAATACATTCATATAGCTCTAGATACACAATCAATACATTCATTTAGTTGTAAAAATGAAATAATCCCTGATAATGACAAAAAGTACAGCCGAAGGCTCTCGGATGAGCAGAACCTCTGGACAATTTACGTCCAGAAAAGCAGATAATTACAAGAACACATGATACATTGCATAAAAAAAAAAAACATAAGCAGTGTACCTTGTAAGTCTTTTACACACACATATATATATATATATATATATATATATATATATATATATATATATATATATATATAATGAAATAGATTAAGTCCGACAATTGTTTAATATATTTTTTTGATACTTTATTTACATAGATACAATTTATTTAAGTAAATATTCTGTTTTTAATTAAACAGTATTAATTACATTTACCGGCCTGAATATTCCAGAAATTTCGTAGAAACTATGCATTCTCCCACAGGAATCGAACTTGTATTCCTATACGGAAACCACCATTTGATCTGACGTGCTATACTATTTAGCTACAGAGAAGCGTCTGGTTAGCGAAGTTGAAATTTCTATTTATAAACACACAATCTTCAACGATTTTTCTCGATATATCATATCTGCGCACGAATCGTATTTTAACGTAAACATTATGTTTATAGATACTTTTTTATTTAAGAAAATATTCTGTTATTAATTAAATAGTATTAATTACATTTACCGGCTCGAATGCTCGAGACATTTTGTAGAAAATATGTATAGGCGTTTTCAATGTAATTACGGATTTCAGTTTTGTAAATTATGAGGAAACCAATTAAGGCAGAAAGCAGATTCAATGATGAAAAACATTCTTTCGGGCAGTTTCTGACCTCATGGGCGATTATATCTTTAAGAATTATAATACCAATTGCATCAATTCCAAAAGGGTAATACTGCTATAGAGGTATTTATACACATTTGTGCGGTGTATACATTTTCAGTGAAGTCTTGTACATATCAAATGTAGTTAACATTCTTCTAAGATGATCCATGCTCGACCGCCCGTGGGAAAGGACCCTATTCCACTTGCGTCTTCAGATGCCTCATTCGAAAATTTCCTACTACGACCGAGATCAGTATCCGTCGTCAGATCCACACGAGATCGTACCTTAGACTTCCGTTCTCACTGCTGTAGCCTGCTACTCGTTCGAGGCATCGATTACGCACGCGAATATTCATGCGGCCAGCTACTCGCCGCGATGTTCCGACATCGGTCCGTTGCCCGAACGCCATCCGTTTTCGGGACCGCAGGTGTGTTGTTACTAACTCCTTGGCGGATTCCGAATATTCGTGGACACTGTTCTGTTGTCTATATCGACCGACACCCTCAGGGAGATCTTACGGGCATCGCGTTAAAATCGCTTTCGAAGACGACCCACTTTGAATTAATTGAAAATGACTTATTAATTGGACACACGTCAAAGCACCAGAGATTTGACGCAAAACTTAATGCATCATGGTTGACCTCCCACGTAAAAATAAAAACAGTGCCAACACCAAAATCAAAGGTTCCATTTGCATAAGACCTTTCCTTGTGTCTGGTGTAATATCAAAGGTTTTGCGAGTAATGATCGATACAAACATGGAACGACAGTCACTGCAGGCGTTTATTGACAGCTTCTTCATCCAATAAACGAAACGTTACGTATAAAATGATCTTGATTTGATAAACAGAGAGAGCCTTTTCTCCAGCATGACAATGTAAGGATAAATTGTTAAAAATATATGAAAATATAAGGTTGTTAGAATAGAAATATCTTCCACATACACAGGAGATTTAGAGCCTGAGCGTTTTTCCTTTTTTCGATCACTAAATCATTTCATGTTTCAGAAAATTTAGAAAACAGATAGATTTAAAACAGTGTTTTAAATTATATTGGGGGTGGGAGTTTCGTGCTAACGTAGACGAAAAAATATCTGTAGGCTTTTAAAATTACGTGATTACATCTTTCTATACTTAATATTTGAATAAATTCAACTTAAATTTGATTTTTTTTTCTTTAGCCTTTGTGGCAATCACATTAGTCTACTAAAGCTGCAAGGCAATTCCGCTCGCAGACATCGGCTCAGGCACATTTTTGTTTAGTCGACACCTATAGTGCCCTCATGTGGTTTATATTGAAAATATATTGAACGGACTTTAATTAGAGTATCTGAGAAAGAAAGAACGAACAACACTAGCACTCAACAAACCTCGGTCACGATGACTTGTGACTTCGTGCTAAACTGGCCATTGACAGCTTCAGAACAGTTCCGTTTATTCAATCATTTTTTTTGTTTTTAATAAATTCACCTGAAGCAAGATGATGCCACTAAGTCTCAAAATGTTACTGGGAGTGAAAGAGAATAAAAAAACATTAGAAGAAATCGGAAGTAGTAACTTAAAAATAGGAAAAAAAAGGAAAGGATTCTACTCCTGTCCAAAAGACCGCAGAAGAGTGTGAACCTGATGATAGATGAAGCTATTTTCTCTTACTGCATTCAAAAATATTTTAGTCAACGTGTATTGTTCTCAGGCACCATCTAACTGTCCAGCACACTGCTGTTACATACAATAAGGTCACAATGTCATTTTGAACGGATTGTCGGAAAGTGAACTTTCCAATTCGGTCACACACTTAGAACATATTTAGCCAGAAATGTTTTGTATCAAATAAACAATTTAATATGTTCAATTTGGGCATTATTTGTAAATAAGATCATAAAAATGAAATTAGGAACATAGGATTAAGAAGATGAAATATATGCAAAAATACAATGTTGAAAAAACCGTTGCTATGAAATATATGTAGAAATACAATGGATTAGGAAGTCAAAAAGAGCCATGACCACCCTGGACACTCTATAGAGAACAACATCAAACCAAGCGGAAATGAATGCTAGAAACTTCCGTACTGCTAAAAACAAGATGTTTACCCGGTTTATTCACTTATTGAGTCTGACGATATTTTTAAAACATTGCTATGCATTCTTCATTAGATTGTGATCATCTGATGGGCTCATGATCGCAGGCTCTGGTTAGATCGCTCGAGGTTTTCAACGGGTTAAAACTCCCGACGACTAGCCACTATATAAATGTCGGTGTATATTAAGTCAGGCTCTCCATAATTCACTTAATTCGATCGAAGGAACAGACACAGCTTGAAGCCATCTTACCTCACACCATGATAGCCCCTGCTCCGTGTTTAAACGCTTTTCTGATACTCTACAATTAAGACCCTAAGTCGAATCTTTTAATATATCTCCGGCGATCAGACTTGAATAGATTCAATTTCCATTCGGCACTCTGTATCAATTTAAACATCTGTTCATTGTAAATCGACTGATGTATCTGTTTTTCCCTTTGTATGCTTTTCTCTTTCAGGTTCTTCACGCAACAATCTATCCAAATAAATATATTTTGAGCAGCCGGCCTTAACGCCAGTTTCTATCATTCATTCCTACTTGATATGATCTTATTCGCAATGTTTCCCAACCTGTGGCCACATCGGCAAAATAGGCCATTGCAAATTTCAGTCGGATCACAGCAATTTTATAGTGATTTTCCAAGAGAAGCTCAGATGTGGCATAAGGTTGAAAGTATGAGGCACTTAGTGAGGATCGAACTCACTACTCAGTCGTAATTGACAAGCTTGCTAACGATTACACCACCTCCAGGTGCCCACACAGCAATTTTATAATAAGACATTCTATATAAAATAGAGGTAATTTTTTGGCCCTATAATAATTTCATGGGCCACAGAATAATTCTGGGTTCAAAGTGGGTCATGAGTTAAAAAAGGTTGGGAACTACTGCTCTAAACTGTATCCAATAAGGACGGGGTGATCACGGCCCTCTTTAATTTCCTATATATCGTAGCTTTTAATAATGTATAGGTTTTTAGTATGCACTTTTCCCATTCCCTGTTCTGCCACGAATTTATACACGTTCGTTAGATAGGTTCCTGGATTGATTGTCTAGATTTGATAAAGAATGATTTATAAGCATCTCGTTTGTAACCTACTGGACATAACATTCCCTAGATTTTAAGAAAAACCGCTAAAAACGCTGGGTCTAGCAGGAGCAAGTCAAAGAAAAAAGCCAAATTAATGTTTAAAAAAGACATTATTTTATGCCTTACTCAAATATATTACCAATTCAGATTACTTTTATTGAGATATCTTTCTTTTCTGTTCCTTCTTCGTTATGTGCCGTTTCCCCCTCAGGACGTAGACGACCAAGGTTCTCCACATGTTCCTCGACTTTGTAGCTCTTAATAAGTTTTGTCTTTTTGTTATTTTTATTAAATCTTATTCCCCTATCCATTTATTCAAGCTCACTAAATGTGTTATTCTTTGATCTCTTCTGTCGCTTTTGCCTTCAGTCTCCCCTGTGAGTATCAAGATTTGATTGCTATATTTTATGGTTATTTATGCAGAATAACATGTAAACGTATATCTAATCGATACAATTATTCTTATTCTATGTGACGTGACCTTTCAGGACGTAAGCGTTATGGCTCTTCACAATTTCCTGTCTGTCGAAGCACTTAAAACTTTTATAATTTTGCTATTACTGAAACCGTGTTCCACGATCTATTTATACAAACTCAATGAGTATGTTATACGTTGTAGTGCTCTGTCCTTCTTGCCTTCTATTTGTCCTGTGAGTATCAGATTTTCGAAGCCCTCTCTCCTAATCATGTCCGCTAGAAATTTCAACTGTTTCTTTCTCATGTTAAGTATAAGTTTCTTTTTTTTTGTTTCCATTAGCTCTAAAATTTCGTCGACGTATTTGACCCAAAAAAAAAGTTGCTGAAGAATCATAATAACACTGGAAAAAAAAATCTGAAAACTCATAATAATATGAATTATGAACACGGCCATAATGAACTGGCCGTATTTGGAAATTAGGAATTTATTTTCAGTAAATTGTATACAGTCTACATTAGCAATTTCTTATTTTAGTATAAAAAAATCCCACAAAATGCTTTGTAGTTTAGCTGTAACCTATCGAAATCAAGAAATGCTTGACAATTTTCACATATTTTAAGTCCAGAAAAGAACAGACTTACGGATACAAGAAAAATATGATAAACAGTTAAACAAAAGAAAAATATGATAAATAACTAAACAAAAGAAATTTGTCTTGTTTAACGAAACATATATATATATATATATATATATATATATATTTTTTTTTTTTTTAAATATGATTCCATCGTTACATAAGAGTTCTCGTGTTTCAAAAACGAGAGCCGAAAACCTCAATATAATTATTAAAAATAAATTGAATTAAAGTAGCGAGCCCTGTTTCATTCTCAAGCGAAAATTTAGGAATTTTGTTTTCGGTTCTCGTTTTTGAAACTTAAGAACTTTTATGTCGCGAAGGAATCATATTTTTAAAAAAAATATAATTATAATTTAAGCTCTACTTCTGTATGGAGCACTGTTAAAAAAGCATACTAGAGAACTCCGGATTATTTACCTAACTTGTTCTTTCCTATTTTCTACATATCTGCACACACACACACACACACACACACAAACAAATATATATATATATATATATATATATATATATATATATATATATATATATATATATATACGTTATAATATTTTTATTATAAAAGATCATAAAAAACATTTTACGTCGCTACACTATGATTGTACTTCCTCGGGCAACGGTAGATAAATGATTTATTAGGGAAATTTTTTAAAAATCGCTACCTCTTTTCAGAAGTTAAAATTGGCGGGGGAAATAAGGTCAGAATGAAAAAATATAATTGTGCGTATGACTCGATTAACCAATTAAAAGTCAGATCGACGCTAAAATAGAAAAATAAGGTCAGAGAGGGGGGTGGGGTGTTATTTTTTAAAATTCACGATAAACTGACGCTTGGACATGTCATCCAATGAAACATGCCAGCGACAAATGTATTATGGATATAACCAAGTATGATGTTCCGATTTGTTGAAGTAAACATAAAGAAACAAATTTACAAAAAATATTTTTATATATTCTAAAATCATCTTAAAGGGGCCAATAGATAAAATTAAAAGTGTGAAGCATCTATATACGATGCTAATAATACTGAATAGAATTTACTAGAACTTGTAAATCTTTACATGAACACTGTTTCCGGATTTTACAAGAAAAATTACATATAAATTTTTCAAAAAAAAAAAACTCTGTTAAACCAAAGATATAAATTCACGGTGTTATGCCGGCATTGTCTATCTTTTACGTTAATATATAGTTTAAAAAAATCATAAATAATTACGTATTACAATTTTATAACCATTATTTTATTAGTATATAATAGGCCACCCAATAGGGGCATTTTATTTATTTGCCTTGTTTTCCCGTTATTCAGTATTATTAGCATATATTCTTTCCCTGATATATATATATATATATATATATATATATATATATATATATATATATATATATATATATATATAAAAAGTTTTGAATATCTTCCGTCATCAATCATCACCTACAATTATTTTTACTGCTTTTGAAATGAAAACTATAAAAGTTACCGATAAAAATCAAACAAATAAATATAACTATTTACACTATTCGCACTGTTGTCCTCATTTATTGTCATATTCACGACGTTTCGGCTTGTTGTAAGCTTCGTCTTTCTTCAGGTGATATACGTTGTAATCTCGACCCGAACCCTTCATTTAGTCCAGGGGCGTAGAATGTTCTAGTTCCACGAGAGATTTATCTTCATATCTCAGTTTCAGTTAATTGTCTTTAGTAACTAAACTCTCCATGTGTTTGTTCACTTCTGTTGTGGCCAGGTATTGAACTGACAACCCCTTGGTTCAATTCACTAAATTACTTCAAGCAACGCTTTTATCCATTGCGTCATGTGAACAAAAACAGCAGAACCTCCGCAAGGGACTTGATGTAGGCCTCCGCGTAGCGTCTGAGACCCTCAGGAACAAATTTGGAAGTTCTTTTCTTAGAAGAACGATCAGATCAGAGTGAGTTTTCCAAGCGGCCGTACCTTCGTAATCACCATTAAACAAACCAAACTCTTTCCGAATCATCTGCAATCTCCTCATATTGAAAAACAAACACTGAAATGTTCGTATTTGTGCTTCCAGCACGAATGGCAATCAGTACGACATGCTGTTTCCAAATTTCTGCCAAGGTGAACTGCGCCATGGTGTTTTTTTCTTCACAGACGATGCCTCACTGACCCTACTATACTGTGTTGGCGACAAAATAAAAAACAAACAAAGCGCATGCGCGAAATTAAAAATAAAATATTGCGACAATTTACCCATCGCACTTTATTTATATATATATATATATATATATATATATATATATATATATATATATATATAATATAAATAAGGATTGGAAAAAAGTAATCTAATATTTAATATAGTATCATTTATTTATAATATATGAATTTTTACAGAGTAGAAGTAAAACATTGTTACTTACAACTGGATTTTCAGTGTTTTTAACTGTTTCTATCTCCACGTGTTGATGCTTATGTTTTGAACAAATGAAAACAATTAAAATCAAGGGGCGTTACTGGCTACATATATCGTTTATTGTAAGGGGAATTTGGTAGAATCCATTTATGCAATGAATTAAGTATGGGTTTGAACTTGTTGATGAAAAATATTTCCTTATTAATCCGACTTTGTTCAGTGGTTCTGTAGTAGCATTGGTAGAATGGGAAGACATTAATATTTGGCAGATTCTATCCTCCGTATTCCTGGTTAAGGGGTATTTTTCTGGTGCGGGGGTCCTTAATCTGTTGACTGTCATCCTTTGCCGGAGTGACTGACAGGTTTGACCAATGTAATGCTCGTGGCAACCTTTGCATGTTATTATGTATAATAAATTCACTGAGCCGCACGAGAAATCATTTTTAATTTTTAATTTTCTTCCGTCTTTGAAATGAAATTCCTGGACCTCTAATAGGTAGTTGCATACCCGACAAAATGGTCGGTTGCATTTTTTCACCTGAAGGTCATTAATTGTGTTCTGCAGTTTTGTACTGGTCAATAACTTTTTTAATGATTTAGGTTGACGTTTACTTTTTTATGTTTGGATATTTTTTCTAATAGACTTTTCATTGTTTTTTTCCTTTAGCAGGTTTGGTAGATTTAATTGTATTTGTGTCGAGATTTCTGTGTTTCCTTGGATTGGAATTTGAGATATAAGGGATGACCTTTTTTTCTTTTTGTTTCTTGGAGTGTGTGGATGTTGATTTGTTTTGCTTTTTCAATACTATTATCGACCAAACATTGTGAGTATTTTCTCTTGAGTATTTTTTTACATCTCTTCTAGTCCGTGGTCTCTTTTCGTTGTGCCTGAGACTATTGTACATATCTGCTTGTCAAGGTTGAGTGGGATGTTGGTATGAGTGTGTTTCGGGTGGGAAGATGTAAAAAGGAGATATTGTCGAGTGTCAGTCGGTTTCTAGTTTAGTGTTCGTCTTTGTTGTCAATAATATGTCTAAAAAGGGAAGCTTTTTTTTTGTTTCTGTACTCCATAGCGAATTGGATGCTAGGGTTTATATTATTAATGCATGTTAATTAAGTAAAAAAAATATTCACACTTTCGACATAACATATCATTAGCTTTCTGCTTATGCGTGTTTATAAAGAGCAGTGATCTTGAGTTTGCTGAATCTTTTCGTCGGTAGTGGAGGTTGACGGGTGCCCTGCTCTTTCTTCGTGCGTCATGCCTGTACTTTTAAACTCCTCAATCGACTCATACGCATTTCTACGCGGTAGTGAACTGTTGCCGTATTATGTTAAAAGCTTCCGATGAATATTCAGTACTTGACACACCTACCGACCAATAAAATCGGATCACTACAATTTCTTCCTCTAGAGTAAAAACTGCTAGAGGAGCGTACATGTTTGCGTTGTAACAGAGACAAGAGAACTGGCGCAGTCAAGTTAGAAACTTCGACGACGTGACCACAATCGTACCACCTATAAGCAGGCGTGAACAGAAAGAGGTCTGAGAATCATAAAGATATGTTAGGGCGAAAGTGTGTATATGTTTTTTTTTTATCTTCGTACATATTTTAGGAAAAAAAACTATGTTGTTTAAGTTGATGCAACTACACATGCGCAAAAGGTTGAGATACATAGAAGTTTTTAAATAATTGTCTTGGATATATAGTCTAGACGATTTCATTTAATTTCGCTTTCCTTTTGGTCGCTTTAAAAGAATCCAGTTTCCAATTCATCCCGAGTTTCCGAGATCTATAAAAAAAAAATCTCAATGTCAAAAGCTTTAAAAAGTTCGAATTTGGCTCTAGAAATAAGTATTTACACGTGGCTTGCTGAATGTTGCATGCTCAAGAGTAAGAAATCCAAAGAATTTATTCTTCGCTGTTAAAAAGGAAAAAAAAAGAAATTTTCTTGAAAATATTTATTAAATATTAAAGTCCTATAAACTTAAATTGAAGAAATTATTAAACAGTGAAATAGGGTTTTTCTCAAAGTATTTTTTCAGACAAATCAGCTTATTCAAATTTCATCAATTGGCTTGTAAGATTGAACCAAATTTAAACGTTTTTTAATCTTGGCAAATTGTAGCGATAATTTCAACAACACTAAATACTGTGAAGTTTTCAACACGTGTCAGCCTGTTGCAAAAAAAAAAAAAAATTCGAGGGAATTAAAATTTGTCGATCGATATGTGTGTCGATGAACGGTATTATACGCAGAAGATAAGTTGTCGAACCAATTCATTTGGTACATTAGCTGCCGCACCTAACACTCTCATTTCTGTATTAAAATGGAGACCCCCGAGTCTTTACTGAGAGGATACCTGCTATCTGAGAATCCATCTTCTAAGCAGTGCCCAGCCATTATATTAAAGGTTTAGAGTTAGCGGGTAAACGAAAATGTCTCTAAATAACCGAGTCCTTTTATTTCATTAAATTTACAAATTTTTATCGGCGTGAAAGGATGATTAGACACAGGGATATTACTCTTTTTATCTTTATAATGGATGATGATGAATACTTTTGCCAAAATATGGACAACAAAAAGTAGTAATTCAATTTGTCAAAAACATTTTGTCCTGTTAATACCGCTTCACTTATATACAAGTTATAGACATTATATATGATTAAATAAATAAAGTTTTACTTTGAAAATCGTAGAGTTGTCATGTTATTACATGGGAAAATATCAAATGCTATGATAACAATTAAGAAGTAGAATTTGTTCAGCCTTTTAAGCGTGTCAATAACTTATGCGAACGGTAGACACTTATTGCTGTATATTATCATCTGCGTGGATGTTATCATCTGCGACAATGAAGGAATAGCGATTTTGTCTGCTTCTATAATTTAGCGAGCAAACGGTAATTCTTTATTAGAAGACAAGGGAATTATTTCGGCGAATAAATGCTTTTGGATAGAAGTATTATACTTCCTAATTCTTTCTATTCAATCAGAAATCAATTTCTTTGTGCTTACTTTATTATAAGCACTGAACTCAGTCTCCATATTTTCTCAGACGAACGCAAATGGTATATTTAGCCAAAGGCGAAAGAGTATTCTTTAGCAATCACTTTCCAGTTTTTTATTATATATATATATATATATATATATATATATATATATATATATATATATATATATATATTACAGATTTATAAGACGTCATGCCTTATTACTATAAACATGACTTTGAGTGAGTACAAATCGAATGTGCCATTTTCTCCGTCAGAGAAACCAGATCTTCAGCAAAAATGTGACTCTATCAGTTCGGTCATGCAGGCCAACCTGACAGGGTACAAATTACCAACAATAACAATTTTGTCGACATTTAATAACCCATTGAGGTTTATATACCATAAAACAAAAACAAAAAAAAAAAAAAACAAAAGGTATTTCATTTAGTTTGGTGAAACATGAGAGGACTTCAAAGTAGAGGCAGGTATACAATACGGCAAATGATTTACTGGGTTAGGGAAATGCTGGGAAAGGTAATTTTTGACAAAAATGATAAGGAAATATCTGACATTTTTTAAAAGAATCATAAAGTTGCTGGATAGGATTTTTCTTGAATATGATAATATTGATAGCTTGAATTTGAAAAGAAGTTCAAATTAATCCATAATGAAATGAGGCCAAAACATAAGAATACGAAGTAGACTTCAATCTCTGCTGAAAATCAATTTTCTTCTGATCGAAATGATATGAAGGCTCTTTACAGATTAATCAATCAGGCACTGTGCACACAACTAAACAGAGTTGCACAAAAGATAGCTAAGGATGGGAGAACACTGATTAAATACTCCAGAGGAAAGTTTGAAGTTTTGGCTGGCACAATTTACTCACCTGTTCTATGACCGTTTCTTGTGAATGATGATATCCCCAATAATTTGCCACTGAGTGAAACTATCTGGGAGATGGTTCACGTACCAACAAGGGAAGAAGATGAAAATACTTTGAAAAAGTTAAGTTGCTGTAAAACAACTAGAAAGGATGGAATCCTTGTCTATTTTGGTACCATGGTGCAGGTGACCATGCTAATGGTAATATGAGAAGTTTCCCTACAATATTTGACATTCATTCACGGCCAGTACTGCATTCAGTTGAAATATATAAAATCCCTCCCTTAACAATTTTTCCAGAACCGCAGTTTTCTCAGGCCCGGTACCTGTTATAAATCTTTACACCACTGATGGGGATTTCCTTCCTAACCTTTAATTGGAAGTGCTATGGAATGTTATCATCTTGAATACGTAATTACTTTCTATTCGAGTTACATGTGCTATCCATTTAAGTTGTTGCAACTTTTGGTAGTCCTCAAGTGATGTGGTACTGTTATTTGGTACAGTTCTTTGTGTGTGATTCTGTAGCACTAGTCCCTAAAGTTTAAAGGAGGATGATCTTTGACACGACCCTCAGTCTTTAGGTAAAACAATCTCACAATATCTTTCACAAAAATGTTGTATAGTCCAGCACTTAGCCCACCATCGGGATTAAGAGTCTCGTAACTCTATTAGTGTCATTGCGCAAACATATGTGCTTCAGCCGTTGCATAAGCGGCGTGCCTTCGGCAAAATAGTCTTTCTTCTAGACTGCGTGGAAACCAAGGCTATATGACCAAGTCTGTCATATTATTTACCCATAGCTAGTGGGAGCAGAGATGGATCCATACCTGTCCTACGGTTTAAAAGTGCGATGGATAAATTGCTGTCTAAATTACACAAAAAATGAAAATAACACTGACATCTTATTTTTTTACAAAATTACACAAAAATATCTTGAAATACCAAATAGTAAATTTATCAATAAACTCGCCATTGGCTTCAACCAAGGCCTCGAGACGACTTCGGAATCTCCTGCAAATCTTCTGGACGGTCTCCTTGTTTAAGTTGGTGAATGCTTTGAGAATCTACTAACAGTTGAAGAAGAATTCTTGTTGCAACAGAATTGTGATTCTACAGGAGGATACTGAGAATACCATGTAGCGAATGTATATACAGTTGTAATGAAACGAAGAAGTTTTACTGAAAATGGTGACAAAAAAGACACTTAGAATCAAAAGAAATGAGTTGAATTTCTTCTGGGAAATAATAAGAAATAATGAGAAAAGAGAACATGGAGAATTTGACACACACGAAACATATTGAAAGCAGTGGGACACTTCGACGTAGTGTAATGCTTAACAAATGTGTCTTGCTAGATCAATTCCGATTGAATAGCGAATTTGATCGGCACTGGGGTCACTTACTTTTAGTTTCGTGCCACGTCTTAGCAACGGTTAGAAAATCACTATGTCGAAAGCAGAAGGGAAAGAGGAAAGCCGGGAATAAGCAATCAAACGAGCTTGTCTAAATAACTGGCAAAAGCGGGAATAGGAAACATAGCAAAAGGCACAATTTACTAAGCGCTACAAAGGATTGGAAGTTGTAGATGACCATGATTGCCGAACTTCTGAAGAAGAAGAATTAGTAACATTTGCATCTTCTTATGATTTATCCTCAGTCCGTTACAACTCCAAAGACAAAAGTGGCGTATAGTTCAGCAGAACGACATCGGGAAGACGTGAAACAGTCATCAAAGGGACATACATTTGAACGGACCTATAAGTCTACTGCCTATAAAAGCCGTGAAATGATGTCTACCCCCGTAGATTAAATAATGGGTTCAGTTCAGAAATCCCTGTATGTTACCCAGATCGATATACAACTGAGGAAGCCCGGATTAACATTAATTATTAGACATCTCTGTTGGCAAACAAGAAATTTTACGGATTCAGAACCTGTTCCTATGTGGTAATGTGCAAGGAAAATGACATTTTATTCTAATCTCTGGATCGGTGATATTGTCGCAGTTGAGGCGCGAAGCAAAGAGTCTAACGTGAGATAAAAGAGAAGGCAAAGAAAAATAATAGAAATATGGAAGAAAAATAGAGTGAATCAATGCTATCGCATGTTGCTTGCTGACAGGAAAGATAACCTGAAATAAATTCGGGCGAACGAAGAGGCAATTGCCACCTGGTTACCGAATAAATTTCCTTTGTAAGATATATCAGGTTAATAGGCCTGCGCAGGTTTGTATCATGTGCGCAAGCGCATTCTTACCTGCGCATGCGTGTGAATAAATACAGTTGCTCGCGCATGATTAAGAATGTTGTAAGGAGTTGACTGCCTTCGTAATTTGACCTCTGGAGTATCATCTTCGGAAATACATTTTTTTATGTGTAACTCTACTCATTTACGCTTCAGTGTGTGTACTAATGACAGCTAATCGTCGAGGAGCGTTTTGTCTGAATATCTGGGGTGAGGATTTATCATTATTAAAACTATTTTTATTCGGACTATTCTCTTGATCTTTGATGTTTTTATCGCTACGTTTCGGCTGTTGTGTCACCAGATATTCGTCTGTTGTATATCGATCCGTGTAACCTGAACAGGAAAGTTCACAGTGAACTGAAGCAGACCTACGAAAGACCTAGCAGCAGATTTCTAGCACGTCAGCAGACCTGCAACCAACTTTCAGATATAGCAGCAGACATAGACCTAGCAGCAGACCTAGCAGCAGCAGCAGACGTAGCAGCAGCAGACCTAGCAGCAGATATAGCAGCAGATATAGCAGCAGACCTAGCACATAGCAGCAGCAGCAGACCTAGCAGCAGACCAGACTTAGCAGCAGATATAGCAGCAGACCTAGCAGCAGACATAAACAGCAGCAGCAGCAGACCTAGCAGCAGACCTAGCAGCAGATATAGCAGCAGACCTAGCAGCAGACATAGCAGCAGACCTAGCAGCAGACATAGCAGCAGATATAGCAGCAGACCTAGCAGCAGACCTAGCAGCAGACCTAGCAGACAGCAGCAGCAGACCTAGCAGCAGACATAGCAGCCTAGCAGCAGACCTAGCAGCAGACATGGCAGCAGATATAGCAGCAGAGCAGAGACATGGCAGCAGATATAGCAGCAGACCTAGCAGCAGATGGCAGCAGATATAGCAGCAGACCTAGCAGCAGACCTGGCAGCAGACAGCAGCAGACCTAGCAGCAGATATAGCAGCAGACCTAGCAGCAGACATGGCAGCAGATATAGCAGCAGACCTAGCAGCAGACATAGCAGCAGATATAGCAGCAGACCTAGCAGCAGACCTAGCAGCAGACATAGCAGCAGACCTAGCAGCAGACCTAGCAGCAGACATAGCAGCAGACGTAGCAGCAGACCTAGCAGCAGACATAGCAGCAGACATAGCAGCAGACCTAGCAGCAGACCTAGCAGCAGACCTAGCAGTTGATCCAATCTAATCTTTTCACTTCATGTCAACAGAAAAAGTTAGCCGGAGAAGGTACAGTGCCATTCTTCTGGGGGTTAGAATCAGCTCTGTTGACGCAAGTCAGAAAGGGGTCTCTCAGGTGATTGATAGAGAGTTTCGTTTGGGAAGCGTTAAAATTAACAAACCATATCTTACCACAGCAGATTGTAGGTCATTTTTAGATCAACTGCCAATTTGACCTTATCAGACTAACTGTTGTGAAGTTAATTGCTGTATCATCAACATAATATCGAGTTGAGGACTGATGCCATCAGGAAGGTCATCGGCGCGAATTAGAAATAGCGTAGGATCAAGTATAGAGCCATAGCGGACACCTGCATTGCTGCAGAAAGACTTCGAAGAGTGGCCGTTCAGGACAACTTTCATTTCATAGGGAAGACTGATTCAGATTAAAAACTCCTCCAGAAATACGATAACCTTTTAACTTGCGAAGATGACTGCCAAGTACCTTTGAGATTATCAGAGTAACGACTGGAGATTCACTATTTTTATCTAAACCTTCAAATAGCATTTCATTAAAATATCAACAGTTGACCTGATTAATACTGTGTATTTAAAAACTTATAATTAATAATAGATTGTTTATAAAACATATAATTAAAATTAAGTATTAAGTTCAGTTTTTATAATAAATAGTTTTTTTTAATTAATGTTCATAATGAATAGCGGCTTTTACCATGGATCATAATGGATTAATTGGCCAACGAAAAAGGATTATCTTTGTGTGGTGTTTACAGAGAGAACGTGAAAATCATTTTATGTAAGATCTACAACAGTAAATGTTCCCTCTGCGCTCTTAAACAGAGTAAAGTGATGTAGGTTGGGTCAGTACGACAGAGATCCTGGGTCAGGGGAGAGGTAAAGTAACTCCCAAGGATGCTGCCATATTTGCTTTCTCTCAACATTTGAAGAAGAAACTCAAGACAAGAGAGGCGCATTAGTGAGTGCTGTTTGGCTGTGAAAGCTTTTTGTTTTAAGCACTTTTTTTTTTAAGCACGTCGAATCTGACGGTGATTTCCTTTATAAGACTCTCAAATGGATAGGCTGGTAGACGTAAATTTATGCTGTTAATAAAAACAGTTATACATTCTCAAGCACTATCTCTCTCATTCTCTCTCTCTCTCTCTCTCTCTCTATATATATATATATATATATATATATATATATATATATATATATATATATATATATATATATATATATGGTGCGTGCGTGTCATCATAAAATTAATGCATTTATTTTAATCCGACATTTTTATTTCAAATGTTAATAGAGGTGTCTTATTTAAAATAGACGTCCCGTTTTTATTTAATTATTAAACAGCGTATAATGAGTCTGCGCGTTCAATAAACCTAAGTAAAGGTATCCAATCTGCGTCCGCTTTTCTAGGGGGAAACTGTAGGCTGATCTAGTATGGTTTACCGCTTGGCCACGTAAAAAGAGCCTGGCTTCCTATGAAATTACCACAATAAAAATCGTTTGATGTAATACAACATACATACTGGGTGTAATAGTAAAATTATCCAATTCCTGTAACAGCATGGGATCATTGTCAGTCCCACAAAATGTTTAATATCTACAAAACTCCCAAAAACACTACATGACTTAAATTTCTTTTTACAGCTTTTCAGATAAGAAGTTTACCCATCATGGCACTATTTGTCATAAGAATCACTGAAAAACCCTTTGAGTTTTTCAGGTAGAAAGAGAACAGGTTAAAATCGTTTTGTTTCAGATCTTTCCAAGTGAGCAATGTTGAGAGGAAAAAGGTTATCCATGCCTTCAGTAATGGTACCAACTTTCATACTCTGACATCCATTTTCAAAGTCCATTCAAGAACCACCAAAAGAACGTTGAATAATTTATTAAAAGAAGGGCGGGGGAATTAGTGAGGAAAAACGGGATCAGGAGGTCACAACAGCAAGAGGGATCATTCTTTGAACGTAGCTAAATGCATTCTTATTTCTTAAAGTAGAGTACAGTAGTGTTATAAAAATCAAGGAGAATTCCAGTAAGATGTCTTTAATCATTTCTAAGATGCCACCGTTCAAAGCTTCATCTAACAATTGGACAAGTTTGCTGCTACATTCCGCGCGTACATACACTCAAAGACACACACACACATATATTTTATCAAAAATTTTACTTTCTATATATATATATATATATATATATGTGTGTGTGTGTGTGTGTGTGTGTGTGTGTGTGTGTATAGTATGTGTGTGTGTTTGCATGTTCCAAAGGTGCACAGTATGATTTAAAAATTACATTATTCCTTCAGCGCACAATGTTGTTCTTGTTGTTGTTGTTGTTGTTGTTGTTCTTCTTCTTCTTCTTCTTCTTCTTCTTCTTATTATTATTATTATTATTATTATTATTAATATTATTATTATTATTATTATTATTTCTTTATGTAATAATTAAGATCCTTAAATGGAAATTTAAATCATTAATTATTGAAAATAACGCATTGTAAGTGTCCACCGTTTTGGGCTTCCCATTCCCGGGTTTCAGATGAAGAATAACATTTTAATTAGCTCTTCAAATCATACGGATAAATTATGTCATTGTTTATAAACAATTGGCTGTGTTTGCTGTAGAAACTGGATTATAAATGCATACTTGTTTAAATCTCTCTAATGCAGGGTAACGATATTCAAGAGACATTCAGCTACAAATGCTTCTTCGAAGGCACCGTCATCGCTGGTCCTTCTCTGCTGTACATTACAAGTTCAATATTTTATTCTTTGAAGCCTGAGCCAGATATTGGTAAGTTATTTACAGAGCTTGTTGGTTTAAAACACCCTACCAAACAGCAAATCATTGATTCACACGTAGTTTTCCACATATTGAATTCAATTTGATATGGCCTCTGCATCAACAAAATTGAATACGGATTTTCAAAATAAATCACAATTTCCACGCTCAGTAACACCCTGTATCTCTATGGCTTTACTATTTTGCTTGGAGCGAAATGATTAATATATATAATATATATAAATATTTAATGAACAACAGACACTTTAAGGTACCATTACAATAATTTATTTCACCAAAATCCTTTCTAAAAAATTTTGGATCATCAGGTAACACTTCCAACAATGAAATGAGAGGAAAAATGTGATTAGAAATTGATGGGTAGTGTAATTTTTGTAATTAAACAGGGAGGGTGAAGGTGGCGGTTAAAGAGACAATACAAAATATAGTGAGGGTTAAATTTACATCTCTCTTAAATAAGCCTTAAATTGGGCTAGGAGGAGTGATCTAACCTTGACCTATTTATGTGGTAAAAGAAAAAGGAAGTGATATATAGGAATAGTGAGGAAAGGAAATATATATATATATATATATATATATATATATATATATATATATATATATATATATCACATGCATGAGCTTGCCCGACATTTCCGCTAATCTGACGAATATTCATGAGTACTCCAAAACCAAACGTTTTGAAAAAAAACAATAACATTTATGGTCTTGTATATAAATACTTGGCACAAAATAAAAATCCCTACATAACCTTGATAAATGACTCGACTAAGATAAGTTTTTCTTTTGTTTTTTTATATTGTCCTTTTACAGATATACTCTATCACAGATATATATATATATATATATATATATATATATATATATATATATCCGATGCGATGACAACGAAAGTAATATATAAATTCCAACGTTCTCAGCATTAATCCAAAACAGGGCTCGATAAAGATAGTAGAGCGATAATTATTTATTTATAATTTTTATCATATAGACAAAACCATTTTGCTCACTACAAAGATGCAACTTCGTTTCAGTGCATTTCAACTGCACTTCGACTGGTAAGAATCGAAAATGCTTATGAACACTTCTCATTGTAGGGAAGCCGGATATGAAACGTCACTTCCTGTTTTCCATTTGTTTAAGAAGAAAAAATATACATATAACAAAAAAATAAAAATAAACGTGACTGAGTGAAACAATAGTGCTTGTTGATAGCAGTTTAGTGAAGAATGGCTTGGGTGTTTAATGTTGATTGATCAGTGGAGATTTTTTTTTGACGATAAACATCGGTCAAATTTTAGACACATCATCTCACAAGCGTCCTAAGAGTGAAACGTAGGGGAGGAAAGATGGTGATAGGGGATAGTATTACGTTTGAGTAGGTAAAATTGTAGCGATAGTTCTAGTAGTAATTGGGAATGTTATTTTTGGTTTACTATAAAAATTCTAGAGATGAATTGCATGTATTTATGTTGCGTTTATCACTACTAATTCTGTAATCAATGAACGTGTTTTGTAGATTAAAATTTAGAAGTGATGATTTCCTCTAAAAAAATAAGGGATGCTAATATATAATATACAACCTTTTAGAATCAAATTTTGAAATATTCTTGGACCGTATAGCGTCTAGAATAAGTATGGGTGCAAAACGATGCTTCAAGTGTTTTCTTCATCTTTGAGGAGATTTTACAGTATTCGTTGAAAGATTAATCTTATATATTGTATTCCTAAATACATATTTTAGTCATTTCGAGTGATTAAATCTTCTGTTTTTGTTTTTATCTTTTGTCCGAAATTAGTAACGATTTTAAGTTTCTGTGTTTGAAATTGGTCTTATCCAAACATCTAGTCAATCTAGTGATCTCTGGGGAGAAAAGAGAATTCAGAAGAATGCTAACACAGATAGCGACTGATCTTTCAAGTCGTGTTACCCAAACATCAACATCTAACGAAGGTTTATCTACGACGCAGGTTTCGCACCATCAGTGTCCTTAGTGTCGTTAGCAAAGAATTTGATTTTCTTTTCAAACAAAATGTCATTGATAAGGACCACTAGGTTCCTTAATGATCTCCCATCAACCACAGAACGGTGAAGAGATCTCTGACAGCTTCGCCAAAAGAGCGATTGCCTTTGATACAGCATTGGAAGTTGCTACAAAAATTCTCCAACTCTGACACTTCTGGAAGATTTTACGCAATCATCAATTACATTCGCTCAGGTCGGTCCTTGAAGGTCATTGTGAATAACCAGTCTTCTTACGATTATGGGATCAATGAAGGGTTCTCTCCAAGGTTCTACCCTCTTCTTGGTTCATATTAACGACCTACCTCGGTGTGACGTCGTCCCCCGGTCGCAGCGCCGACTGTGACGTTCTATCATGATCTACCACGGCGCCAGTTGTGACGTCCCCAAACAGCACCAATTGTGATGTCCTCGCCGCGGCGCCAGCTGTTCGCTCCTCGCTGCTCCGTTCGGGTGTCGCTGCTCCAAACGTGACGTCCGCCTGTCGCGTCAGTCGTGTTGTCTCGTCCTGTGACGACCAACTGGCTTGGTATCGGTCGCGGCACCCAAATGTGACGTTCTAACCTTTTGGTGATTCGGGTGGGAATCTGGTTAGATTTGATATCAGCCTCATCGTTCCCAACTCGCTTCCAACGCCTGGTTACCAAGGTAACTGCATTGATCTCCAGTCTGCCTACCCACGTTGTGAATTGATCTTAGACAGACGAGATCAAACAGTGGTTGGGGCCGTAATGCAAACTGAGTTCAACGGGGGTGATACCACACAAATATGCATAAAAGAAAATAAAATGAAAACTCAAAAAGTTCAAAGTATCAAAGAAAAAGGTAACAAAGTTTATGTCTAGTTGTTCGATGCATCTATCTCCCGACCCGTTCTGTGGATTGTGACATGTCGTTTCCGCTAGGCAAGTTTTAACGCTTCAAGTTGTTTGCTCTCTAAGAAATTGGTGTTTCGGTGTGTCTTTGGACGAAAGTCGAAAAACTTATTTCGGTGGTCTTGTTCTAAGTCGCTCTTCAAAATAATTGTTCTTGGGTTGAAAAGGAGTCCGGAATTTTTGCGTGAATCTTGGTCAGCTATCTCCGAGGCGGTTTCAACTGGAGACTGACTCTGGGAACTCAACTCTGGAAACTCGAGCCCGAACTGATTTCTGCCTGTTGGGGCCTCGCTTTTATTGACGCTGACCAAAACCAGGGTGGTTTTGTTAGCGTCGGGGGGTTCCTCGATAATTCTAAATACATATCCACCTCTTTTATTTCTGGTTAGGGATTTTCCACTCTTTTCCATTTTTGGGAACCTTTCCTCACTCCCACATTCTCACCATACCTTTGAGGGGCGTGAACTGCCCTCCCCACTTCTTTGTAGCAGCTTCTCATACTTATACTCTGGATGGGGCGTCGACAGCCTTCTTCGTGCGTCACGTGATCACCACTAGGCCAATGAGGTCTTGGTCGGGTATCTTTCCTCCTCCTTCGTGCGTCACGTGACCACCACTTGACCAATGATGTCCGTGGCTTTCTTTCGGGAAAAAAATATCTTGCTTAACTAAAAAAAAATTATCTCTTCTCTTTCCCTTTTCTTCCTTTCAATCGCCGTTATCACCCTTCTAGTCGCAACGGACAATATGACAACTCTTGTTTTACACGTGGTGTTTGTTAGGTATTTTATCGCTAATTTATCAAGATGGGTGGTATTCTTAACATGGCTTCAAAAAAGAAATATCCCCAAAGTTTTCAGTCAGTCTGTCGCCTCCAAGGAAGAAAGAAAAACACTTCTGGGTCCCCATTCATTTTCCTTCGGTACATATTCCTGATAACATAATTTTATTATCGCAGGCCAAAGTTGTTTCGTCGAAAAGAATTCGGTCGGCGAGACTGCTTAATAATGGGATTTAATTTTTCATATCTGTCCAAAGTCCTTTTTAGTGGCCTGTTTCTCGTCACTTATCGAAATAGCATTTTCACTTGAATTTTTCCCTGGCCAGTGGTCCAGCCTAGATAACACGGCCGTTATCAAAACACATCTGATTCCTTCTTTCTTTCCCTTTCGTTTTTACTCAGAAATTCCCTGTCATTGTAATGACACCCTTTTTCATTTGTTACTTATCAATATTTTCATTGTCTCTTAGCCGTGTGTGTGGCTGCTTATCACCTACGATTCGTCTCGCCTTTCTTTCTGCCTTCTTTTCTTTCTTTTCCGTTTCTGCCTCGTAAATGGTGCCACCTCGGTATATTGACAAAACTTTAATACACATCTATGCGAATTAAAAGTGAAGATGATCACTGCTTTGCAGGTCAAACTACCGGTTCAGTTAAAAAATGGTTTGTAACTTTCAATAACTCAAAATCAATATCTGTCTATATTTCTGAGATGAGGTATTGTAATTATTTACACCATTTACGTTGTCCCCATTTTTTTTGTCATATTACCGACGTTTCGGTCGTTGTGTTTGGAATTTCGATCTGGACCCATTATTCCATTCACCAGAGTATACTATTCTAGTTCCACGTGCCATGACTCTTGCAGATGTCTCAGTATCACTTTAACTCAACAATATTGTTCACCTCTGCTGTAGCTAAGTATTGAACTCTCAGCTCTTTGGGTTAGGTCACTAGATTCAGTCAACGCTTTTATGCACTGGGCTATATATCTTTCAGGAATTCCAGTCTCCTGAAAATTGACGGTGCGTACAGCGGTCGAAACATCGTGAATCTGGCAACAAAGACGAAAACAATTATTCTATCATCAGCGATCAGACCTTGAATTTTCTCCACTCAAATTGCTCTTTCAAAGAAAAACAATTCCTTAAAAGTCTTTTTTTTTAAATCCATTCCATATTTAAACGATTCATTGCTAAAAGTGCAAGAAAAAAACTTGGGTCATTCTAATTCTCCAGGAATCACTTTTCTAATTCTTCTAACACGCTTTAGCTGTACATGAATCCGATAAGACCAAATTTGTAATATTGCTTCCGTACCAGATTAAGCAGCTGAGTCCTCGCATTCCAGCCTTGAAGGTGTTCAGAATCGTTTACGCATTATTGTGGGTGAAGAATTATTCTTCAATCGGCCACCTGCTTTTGCACACATAAAACATCGCAATCCTGCCGCTTCTCTATCGCCATTAGCATGGCAAATGTTCAGATGAGGTTCATTCTTTGTTTCTACTGTTAGACATTTTCATGACGGTCGTCCTCGAGTATCGGATCCAGAGGTTGGCAGTGAATATTTCGGAGACAGTAGGAAAGCGTAGTGGAGGTTCGCTGTGGATATCACAGTAGAGTGTAGTTCATCCTTCTCCTGGTCGCCTTTGGTCCTTCCGGTAGGAGGAAACAAGATGGCCGCCTTTATACACTATGAATACAGTGTTGGGCGGCTTCTGATTGGTCAACCTTCTATTGGTCGACTATAAAGGGAAATAAGTCATTCTGACTCGCTCACTAGTTATATGGTATATACCCAAAAAACCGTAACATCTACCAGTTCAGGTTTTTACAGCTATCACAAAAAATACTATTATCATGGAGTCGAATCATGCTCATTTCCCCCGTATATTATATATAAAGAGAAAGACAAGTTTTTAAAAAAGATGAATTACGACATTCTGTAATAGACACCTGCTTTCCTGAAAACTACAACCTAACATCTATAATTCGAGGTTTATTTATTATTTATCTTTCTTATCTTCATAATCTTCAATTCTTAACACCTACTTCATTCTTGTTATAAAGTGTCGCTTCCGACATTTGAGTTTGAACACAGATCACCAGGTGATTCCATTTCTAATAAATAGACCATGTAATTGTAAAAGAAATGTATATATGGGAATTAGCGTGGGGTTTAATTGATCACCATTTCTGTTCTGTCCTCTATTACTATGCGGATCACTATTTCTGTTCTGTCCTCTATTACTATACGGATCTCTATTTCTGTTCTATCCTCTATTACTATACGGATCACTATTTCTGTTCTATCCTCTATTAATATCCGGATCACTATTTCTGTTCTATCCTCTATTACTATACGGATCACTATTTCTGTTCTATCCTCTATTAATATCCGGATCACTATTTCTGTTCTGTCCTCTATTACTATACGGATCACTATTTCTGTTCTATCCTCTATTACTATACGGATCACTATTTCTGTTCTATCCTCTATTAATATCCGGGTCACTATTTCTGTTTTATCCTCTATTAATATCCGGATCACTATTTCTGTTCTATCCTCTATTACTATACGGATCACTATTTCTATTCTATCCTCTATTAATAACCGGATCACTATTTCTGTTCTATCCTCAATTACTATACGGATCTCTATTTCTGCTCTATCCTCAATTACTATACGGATCACTATTTCTGTTTTATCCTCTATTAATATCCGGATCACTATTTCTGTTTTATCCTCTATTAATATCCGGATCACTATTTCTGTTCTATCCTCTATTAATATCCGGATCACTATTTCTGTTCTGTCCTCTATTACTATACGGATCACTATTTCTGTTTTATCCTCTATGAATATCCGGATCACTATTTCTGTTCTGTCCTCTATTACTATACGGATCACTATTTCTGTTCTATCCTCTATTAATATACGGATCACTATTTCTGTTCTATCCTCTATTAATATCCGGATCACTATTTCTGTTTTATCCTCTATTACTATACCGATCGCGATTCTCTAGTATCCTCTATACTATCCTCTATACTATACATTCTTATTCTTTCCTCTATACTTTTCTTCTTCTATCCTCTATACTATTTCTCTATAATGATCACTATATGGATCAATATTTGGATCACTATTCGATGGTTACAATTCGAGCGAGAATTATCGAGCCAATTCTATTAGTGCGAGAGTTATTAGAAAGCGTCTAACACCAGTATTGTTCAACGGCGTTAATATAGTTGTATCTGCTATTACAAAGTTTCTACCACACCGAGAATTACGAAACTGACTGAATGTTCGTTGACATCAGAAAAATGGCAACGAGTATTCGCTGACATCACAAAAGTTCGATATACATAACATTTATTAGAGACATTAGAATCGTGCATTTGTGTGGTTCTTAAACTTAGTATGGAATTTATTATACAACCAGACAATATGTGTAAGAACACTACATATATCTCATTGTAATTATTACATTTACTTAAAGGAATAAATCTGTTTAATTGATTTTTCAGAAAAATTTGAAGGAAATATATGATTGCGGATTTAACCAACTGTTTCATATAATCCTCCATTATCTTATTGTGCAGTTCGTATCTTACTTCAATTTCTTCTTTTCTTTTTCTTTATTCTCTTCTTCTCTTTGTCATGACATTCTTCATTTTTTTTTCTTTTTTCTCTTCTTTATTCTCTTCTTGGCTTTTTCATATTATTTTTCATATTTTTTGTTTTTCCTTTTCTTTATTCTCCTTTTCATATCTCAATTTCTTCTTTTCTCTTTTTCTTTATTCTCTTCTCTTTTTCATATTTTTCATATTTTTTTTTGTTTTTCACCTTATTCTTTGTTTTCTTGTTGTCTTATCAGATACATGTTGTCTTACGTCATATTAATAGAATATGGATAATAAATTCCAGTATCAGTTTAGAAGGAGCATTGATGATCTAAATTAGTGATTCTCAATTAAAAAAAAAAATACGGAAATAAATTTTATCTTTCTTCACTTTCGTCCAGTCACGAATTAATTGATGCGATACTCGGTGGTTCGTCTCAGTGTTTCTCGGGTAGTTCTTTCGAATAAGCTTGCAGCGTCTGGACTCAAGAATTACTTTCTCTCCCACGGCATGCAGCCATTAACGACTTTCTCTCTTTCCACGGCATACTGCCATTAACGACATCATCAAAAGAGGTTTGGATGCAGCTGGGTTCTCTTCCCAAATCGAACCCGTAGGTCTCGACCGTGGTGATGGAAAGCAGCCAGATGGCATTACCATTTTCCCTTTTAAAATGGGGAAGTCGTTGTTTTGGGATGTCCCCCACTAGAGACATCAAAACAAAAAAGCTGGGATAAAATAAAATGCAAGGCCAATTTTACTAATTTGAGGCTCTCTCTGGATCAGCATCGCCTCGCCTGTCTACTATCTGATTCACAACCGAGTAGTGGCGCCTGGCTCAATGCAGTGCCCTCTTCATCTACCGGTACCCTTCTAGATGATGAGTTCACTCGAGTCTGAGTCAGGATCCGTCTTGGACTTAAATTATGTGAGCGTCACAGATGAAGATGTGGAGCTTCCATCGATGAGTTTGGTCTGCATCCTCTCTCCTGTCGTCGTAGTGCTGGCAACTTTCCACGGCATGCTGCCATTAACGACATCATCAAAAGAGGTTTGGATGCGGCTGGGTTCCCTTCCCAAATCGAACCCGTAGGCCTCGACTGTAGTGATGGAAAGCGGCCGGATGGCATTACCATTTTCCCTTTTAAAATGGGGAAGTCGATGATTTAGGATGCGACCTGTGCGGATACATTTTCGGTCCGTAATTTGATCAGGTCCGCGGTTGAGCCAGGATCCGTCGCCCGGGACGCAGAGATAAAAAAATAGTTAAATATTTTTCTCTTGCTGATAGATTTTTTTTTTACTCCTGTGGAAGTGGAGACTTCAGGGACCATTGGCCCTCGTTCGATGTCGTTCCTTCGGAGGATTCGCGCGATTGCGTCTCGATTAAGGGACGAGCCTCGCGAAAGCGATGGTTCGAGGTAATGCTTTCTCCATCATTGCGGCTGGCAGAGGTTAGAGAAAATTGTTCTGGAATTGTCATCAGTAGTCAACTGTAATTGTTTTGTTTCAATAAATTTTAATTTGTTAAAAAAATAAACTCTTTCATAATTTTATAATTGTTAATCTCAGAAAAATAAATTCCAATGTTATAATTGACCGACACGGAATGTTTCAACACTTTGCAACGTTCCCATTACGTTGTGACAACTTGGGGATAAACGGTCAGGTTGAGATTAGGAATATAGTTTATTACACCGAGACAATACCATCACCACTGCGTTTCATATCCCCCAAACATAATAATTCTTATTTGAAACATTGCAAGAGTGTTCTATGTTAGCTGGGATGTCAGTAAACTGCATTTCATTCAAGTATAATTGCTCTCTACAACTTGCAATTTATGAAACTTGTGGCACCCCGCATTATTAGAAAAACTAAAACGAAATATTCCTAGAAATATGATTTAATTTTTATTCGGTTTATTAACCAGTTGTTAGTTATTTAGACGAAGAGTAATTAAATTTTGAGAATATTTCTCTAATTGTATTTAGGCGATCCTAAGGGAAGAAGAAGAAAAGAAAAGGAGAGGAGGAGAAATAGATAAGCCGGTCATAAGCGAAAACAGGTGTCAAGAGATATCTAGGCCAACGCGCCTGACCGAATTTCAAGAACAATGGAAATTGTTATTAAGAATAAGTCTAGAGATAATGAAAGAAATAAAAAAAACTGACATGGTAAAAGTGGATGAACATACGTACGATTGATAAAAATATCGGTCAAAACATCTGGCCTACTTTTTGTCCACGGAATGTGAAGCTCATTATCAATTTGGAGAAATGGGATTTTTTAGAACAATGGAAAACGAAACATTACTCGGAAGGGGTGTCTTTGGAATGAGAAGGTGACCGCTGGAATTGTATACAGATCCTGACCTGTTGAAGATTAGAACCCCACGATGATGAAGTGAGGATATTTTCAATTCAGATAATTAAGATTTTAACTGTCAGGCCTGAACGAAAATAAAGGCATGAAAACAATTTTTTTGGCTCACAGAAAGCGCCAGCGAGACGAGAAAAATTCTTCCTGAAGTCACATCTAATTAGCGGCGGGCTGTTTTGACAAAAACCAAAAGGTGAGAAAGGCCGAGATTGTCATTTTCGTGCGTGCGAAAAAGGCCAAATCTGATTTTGTTTTTTTTAGCAAGTTGTTCTTTCCCAGAACAAAGCCGGGATAGGCCACGCCCGATTGGAGACGTCACGAAGGACGGGAGACGCCCAACCGGAGTCTCATTGGCCGAAAGCGGTCACGTGATATGCGAGAAAGAGGAGAAAGGACGCTCGACCAGGACCCATTGGTCGAAAACGGTCACCTGACATACGAGAGACCGGGAGAGATGGGTATGCGCCCCCCCCCCTCCAGAGGCACTGTGAGGAAGTAGGGGTGAAAATAAGAGCGATAATGGGAAATCAGAACTAATGCGACTTTTGGAATTATCAAGAAAACCCTGACGCCGACAGACCCACCCCAGTTTGTTGCGGCGTCAATAAAAGCAGAACCCCAATCGACAGAAAACGCAGAGTTGCGGGGTAGACGGCCAGAGCAGTTGGAACGCGGGCGGCAGGCCCGGTTCACTCGCCCCTTTGCGGGCAAGAGAATCCGGAATGAAGAAATTCGTCCAACCAAGTCGAAGAGAAGAAAATTACTCGAAAGCCGCAGAGAAGTTGGAGAAGAGTTGCAGGCCAGACAGGCAGTAAAGTTGCAGCCCAAACAAGCAGAACAGTTCAGTCCCGGAAGGCAGAGAGAAGAGATCACCTCAGACGGCAGAGAGAAGAGTTCGGACCTTGGCGAGAAGAGTTGCAGGACGGAAGAAGAAGAAGTTACTTGCAGTTGCGTCTAGAAGAAGTTGAAACCAGGCCAAGCCTGAGGGTGGAAATTTGTCCAACCCAAATCGAAGTGAAGAAATACGTCAACTCAAGCCGAAGGAATAAGCTCGTCCAACTCAAGCCGAAGAGAAGAATCAGCCGTGAACGACTGGTAGAGATTAGCGCCCAGTGTCGAAACCAAACCACACTCCGACATACAAAATTCTAGAGAATTGGCAACTCGAAGTCTTTAAATTGTATGATAGAAGCTTGGTGCCACAGTCCACAAAACGGGTCGGGAAGTAAGAATATTTTTATGTAACGAACATTAGATATAAAGGTTGTTACCCTTTCTTATCAGTAATTTTTTGCCTCGTGAGTTTTTTTTTTTTACTTGTGTGTTGCCACCCCGTTGAACCCAGCTGGCATACGGCCCCGACTCCTGTTTGATCCCGTCTGTCTAAGATCTAATCACAACGTGGGTAGGCAGACCGGAGATCAATACAGTTACCCTAGTAACCAGGTGTTGGAAGCGAGTTGGGAACGGCGGGCTGGTAATCATCTAACCAGAGGGTTGGAACGTCACACTTGGAGCAGCGAGGGCGAACAGCTGACGCCGCGAAAAAAAAAACGTCACAACTGGTGCTGTCCGTGACAAGGATCGACCCTTGGGCGGCCACATCACGTCACGTCACAGTTAGAGCCGCGAACGAGATCGAACGACAGAGTCGACGCTGCGACCAAGGAGGGGCGACGTCACAAACTTATCATAACGTAAGTTACAGAAATGAAATCCATTCGAAACTCAACTCTTTTAATAAGAAAAATAATTACCTGTGGCCTCGGCAAACCAGATTTCATAACCTTAATTCAGTTTTTATATAACTACCTTTGTGTGTGCTCGTGATTGCTGTTAAATCTTTAGGCCAAAAGTGTACGTTTTGTATTAGATGGGAAAGAGTCCTTTCATTTGGTTGCCCTGGTGACAGTCTTTGTGCAGCAATCTGCTCGTCGCTTCTACTTGCACGCGAAATGCTAAACAGATATCAGTTTTTAGAGTTTCCTTTTGCGCTCTTCTTCCCGCGGGGCTATGGAAACTTTGACTATTGCTAAATCAAACGAGATACTAGTTTAGAATATTGGTCCCGCGACAAAGTCAATAAAAATGAAATTACGCCGCGTTTCTCATTATTTAACTTTTTTGGGTTCCTACAATTTTAGAAAGAGTGGAGGGAGTAGCCACGGTCAAATGCAATATAAGTAAGAAAACTGTCCAACAAAGAGAATTGGCAAAGTTTGCAATAGGCAATAAGAAGAAAACGAAAAAGGATGAGGCAAAAACTGATATGCAAAAATATATATGCAAGGCAAGTCGACATTACTATGTAAAAGCAATAGTAATATGGCAAAAAGTTCGTAAACTAAGAATTGGCGTCGACACAAAAAAAGCAAGTTCGGACAACGAAGACCCCTGACTTCAAAACTGCGTCAGATGAAACCGAGAACTGGCCTACTTTCTAGGCTAAGTAGAAAAAAAAACAAAAAACGAACAGCTCTCCACAAGCTAGAAGTGCGGTAGAAGAAAGGGTTAGCATAGAAAATACACTAAATCTAGTATATCTAATTCAATCATACGTAACTACTTTTCACCAACACCTAATGTGTTACGAAAAAACAACATTGTTTATAAATTCAAATGTCCTCTGGGAGATTGTATCGCCAACGGAAAAAAAAAAAAAATATTTATGTTGGCCACACTACGACCACATTGTGTTGGCGACTGAGTTCTCATTTGAATGATGCGTCCAACATTTCTAAACATTTACAACAGCATATTTCTCCATATTCACAATTCAGAAGAATTAATGTTGAAAATACATTTATACTTTTTCATGAAAACAATAAACATAAACTAAAAATTTTCGCATCTATCTATATTAAAAATTGAATCCAAACATTAATAAAATTAATTATGAATACTGCATAAATATTTTAAAATGTTTACAGTAGATAGTTATAATATCGAGGTTTGTACTAATAATTTTAATACTTATTTCTTAAAAACTCTCGACAATACCATACTTAGTTACCTCCCCTGAAAGGGTTAGTCAAGCCAATCACAGAACTCATTCAGCGCTGTTCATTTCACAAGTAAAAAAAAACAAAAACACTTTCAAATGAACACAGCAATTTTGTCTTTGAAAATGATGAACACTACAATATTTGTCTCAATAAGCCACACCCCGATGATGACATTGTGATGTATCAAAAGTACTCGGATATAAAAAAAAATATATATATATATATATCCATCAACACGGTAATAATGACATCAAAAATCATTGTCCTTGACTATGAAAGAATCCACTTGGAAATAAGTTGACAAAACTTATCTAAATTATTCAGTGAAATATGAAGGTGCATAGTCTGTATAATTACTGACTGCATGTGCATAATATATATATATATATATATATATATATATATATATATATATATATATATATATGTGTGTGTGTGTGTGTTTGTGTGTCTGTGTGTGTGTGTGTGTGTGTGTGCTTGCTCGTCTGTATATATATGTTTGTGTGTTTTGCCATTCCTCGGAGCTGTTATAGCCTTCGTGTCTTACCGGGTTTGAATCTCAGTATGGTCGAAAAATCAAGGCGTTGACTTCGTTAGGAATGATTGAATTAGATATCCTAGATTTACTGTATGCTCTATGCTAACACATTCTTCTACCGCACTTCTAGCTTGTGGAGAGCTTTTCCGGCTTCTAGCTTTCCATGACAACATTGATCTTTATAAAAGAAAATGCTGTCCTTTTATTGTCCTTTCTTCTTAATAGAAGCTTATCACTTATTCTCTAGCACACAATAACTTCTTTCTTTGTAGTTAATTTATATCATTACTTGGGAATGAAATGATTATACACACACATAGTTCAGTTCGACATTTCAACCACCTGAAGAAGGTCGGAGCGTACAACAACCGAAACGTTGTGATAAATATGGCAATAAAGATGAGGATTATAGTCCGAATAATGTAAATTGTCTACATAATACCTCATCTCAGAAACATAGACAGATACTGAATTCCATATTACTTGATATGAAAGGGTGGTTGTTCGGTCGCTTTATCCATGATCTCTTCAGGTTAAGTTACGTTCCTAAACATATTAAACCTTAGTGTATACGACATGAGAAGAAATGAATGTGGGAAACAAATATTACCAGTGGGAAAATGCTGGTTTGGCCAGTGAAAATTAAGAGTACATATGAAATAGAGCAAAATCATGATTTTTTTAAAATCTAACAATGGTGCCATTATTAATAATAATAATAATAATAATAATAATAAAAAGAAGAAGAATAAGAAGAAGAAAAAGAAGAAGAATATGACGAAGAAGAAGAAGAAGAAGAATATGATGAAGTAAATGAATATATTGTAAATTGTAATTAATGAAGAAAATAAGAAAACTGCCAGACTATTTTCAGCCTCCCATCATCATGGCTGATGCTTACCACCAGGTGAAGGACACGATCTGACATCTCAGGTTAACATTTTCGGCTGACATGAAGTGGAAAGACTATAATGAATCTATTGCTAGGTTCGCTGTTAATAAATTTAGTTCACTGTGCTGTGCGAGACAATTTATTTATCTCCAGACTCTACTTTACATATCCATGCTTAAAATATTGCTGTTACATATGGTCCGATGCTCCTACTAAATATTTAGACATCCTCGATAACATCTAAAGAATCAGCAATATTATTGGTCCTGACCTGGCGTCTCTGCTCCAGTTACTTTCCCACCGTGGTGTTGTTGCTTCCCTGTGCCTTTTCTATACGTTAAGGCGCACCTCGAGGCGGTGTAATGGTTAGCAAACTTGTCTCACTAGACCAATTACGACAAAGTAGTGAGTTTGATTCTCACTGGGTGCCCCCTACTTTCGGCCTTGTGCCGCATCTAAGCTATGCTTGGAAAATCACTATAAATACGTTCAGGCTACTAGGCTGGTGACGCAGTATCACATATGTACAGTTGAATTGGCTCGATATAAACGTAAATTCTACGCTAACAGTTTTGTTATTGCCCTTCTCGCTTGTGGATCTCCCTTGCGGTCCCATGCTTTCCCACCCAACATTAATCTTCAAAAATTTAAATTAAATGTCATTCTCTTTCTACGGTCTTTCTGATTAACCATGTTTAGACTCGCTCCTTTGTAATGTGTCTGTTTTCTAATTTTTTTCCACAATAAGTAACCCCTTGTAACTTAGCGACTTTTCTGCTTTCCATGGGGTGAACTCGATTAAACAAACGTAGGAGGAGACTGAAAAGGAAGCAAGGGAAAAGATAAAAGAAGTAAAAAAAGAAGGTGGACGGTGGGTGAAAAGAAAGAAAAACGAAGTGAGAAAAGGGACGAAAATAAACGACGAGATGTAGGAGGAAAATACATAAGAAAAAACAGAAAGAGGAGTGGAAAGAGGAAAAAGTAGAATGTCAAAGACGAAGTGGGGAAGGAGGAGAAGAAGACTCTCGAAATACGAATATGTAAAGAGAAGAGTGGGTAACAAAGAAAAGACGAATGAGAAGAGGAGGGGAAATAAGGCAATAAAAGAGAAGCGGAGGAAAAAGGGGGACGGAATTGGAAGACTAGGAGGATAAGACGGCAGGAAAAGGAGAATACACAGAAGACGAAGAAGGTGAAAGAAAATTATGAGAAGTAGGAGGGGAATAATTTTTTTAAAATGAAAGATGAAAGAAAACAAGAAAAACGAAGCGGGTGGGGGTGAAAATAGAAAAGAGGGATGGTAAGAGGAAGAGTGAACCAATCAGAAACGAACGCAAATGTCAGCGAAATATTTTTATTTCCTTCCGTTTCAGAACTGGTATCTTGAATTAATGACGATAAATAAATGATTATAATGTATTTTGAAATACAAACTATAAAGAGATACTAATGTGTATTAAAACAGTCCATTAAACACACTATTTCATCTAATTCATCCGAATTTGAATGGATAGATTTTGATTATTCAAAAAAATGGTTGACCGACTAACCCAAATTTAAAAAATTTAAATGCAACATCAATCACTATCTTTCGCGTAACTGAACTCTCTTCCTTTATTGTCTTTTCCTTACTTTCCCCGACGAATATGCTGTCTTTCTCTTTCTCCCCTGTAAACCCCAGCGCCCATGTGACATTGTCGCCTTATTTGGAGTAAAACGTTGAAAAATAAATAATACAATTTACCTCTTTCTCTATGCTTATTGTATATGTTAGAAAATAGGACATACAGGAAAAAACTACAAAGTACAATTTAGTATTATATGTATATAGTCATCCACAGACAGTCTGTATCGCAGCTTATCAGTGTGGTTCGACGTCCTGTGGCTTGCTAGGTGAATTGGCGTCATTCGGTGATTCTACCACCAAGCCATTGGCGCACGACAGGTATGAAGGTGAATTTAATCGTATTTATTTTTAGATAAACACAGTGACTGTGAGAACTCGATTCGATTTACAGAAGAGTCATGCATTATTAGCCGTAATAGTCAATGTCTACAAACTCACACTCCGTCCCTAGAGAGCTCAACCAAAATAATTTTTCAGGCGCATATATTGTCATCCACAAACTTTTCCGCTATATCAGAACTCATCAGTGTGACTAGACGTCCGGTTGTCTTTAGCAGAGGATCGAAACCAGCATATATATATATATATATATATATATATATATATATATATATATGTGTGTGTGTGTGTGTGTGTGTGTGTGTGTGTGTGTGTGTGTAGATATATAGAAAATAGCAAATAACTCGTTAGGTAAATAATCTAAACTTCTTTGGTATTTTTGTTATTATTTAAAAAAACAGTGCTCGATACAAAAGTAGAGCCTCAATATAATTATTTATTTAAAAATATATCATATTTTTAAATAAATAATTACACACACACACACACACACACACACATATATATATATATATATATATATATATATATATATATATATATATCTTTGGTTTTTCAGGAGGGGCACTTTTTCTGATTTGAATTAATTTATGAGCCTTTTGTTTCGCATTTAATATAAAATAGTAAGGGTATTGGAGTGTCTTGAAAGAATTTCCAGTGTATTTCTCCTCTTAATGTACATATTAAGGGCTGCAAATTCTGAGTGCTCTTAAGTATTATCTGATGATTATTCCTGATTTTATTTATTGTTATTGGAATAAAAAAAATATTAGATCAGTTTTAATCAGTTGACATTTGGTGGACACAACGTTTAAGATGCTGCTGTCAATACCGTAGAGCAAGATATCTAGGAAAGTTAAAGTATTGTATTCTTCCATTTCGTATGTAAATTCTATTGAATATTCGACTTTGTTTATTTTATCTACAAAATCCGATAAATCAGTATCACATGTATATATTAATAGAGCCTCATCACTATACCGGAAATATGTTGATTGATTTGGTAAAATATTTTGAAAAGGACCTGATTCGAGAAATTATAAATAAGCATCTGTCTTGCCTAATAAATCAATCTTCTGAAATAGCAGCCGATAACCTCAAAGACATAGGAAAATTAAGCTTTGAACCATTTTATCTTAGAAATGATTAAAGATATTTTACTAAAATTCTAGGATTTTTTTTTTAACACTGATGGACTCTAATCTGGACAATAAGAATTTATTTACCTCTAAACTGAAAGGATGACTTCTCTTCCTGTTGTGACTTCCTGATGCAGTTTTCCTCTCTAGTGTTCCGTCTACTTTAAACTTATTCACCATTCCCTTGATGGAATAGACATTAAAGATGGAAGCCAGTGTATTATTCTTGGTACCATTACTGAAGACCTAAATGATATTTTTCCGTCTCCCAATTGCTCCCTTAGGAAAACATAGTGGGGCTAACACAAAATGATTTTAACCTGTTCTCTTCCTAACCGAATGACTCACAGGGTTTTGTCAGTCATTCTTACGACAAATGGCGCCAAGATGGCTTAACGCCTTATCTAAAAACCGTTTTTTTTTTAAATTAAATATTTTGTGGGGTGGATAGTTATCCCGTGCTGTTACAAGATTTTGACAAGTTTGCTGTTACACCGGTATATATATATATATATATATATATATATATATATATATATATATATATATATATATATATATATATATATATATGCGATTAATACACATAAAATTCAGAAGATCAATATTAGTCTCTTAAACTTTTTTGTAATTATTCAATGTAATCTTCAGGAGTTTTCTGCAATAAGCACATGCAAATATATATGGTAAAATATATATTGCTAACGTACAATGAGGCATTATCTAGGCAGACAAGGGAGCAATGGAAATAGGTAAAACGTTCATTTTTTATTCTCACCTATGCTAAATAAAACAATCCTTCTAATATAAAAACAGACTGTTTGACATCGTTATCTATCTATCTATCTATCTATGTCACCTTGTCCATTATCTATCTATCTATCTATCTATCTCACTCTATGGTCACTCTTTTCTCTTATTCATATTTTTTCTTCGAAGTCATTCTTTTCAACTGATTCTTTTCTCTATATTGCTGCAGGTATCATTCTTTCTTTTATTTGCATCATATCTTGCCCTTCCCCCTCTCTCCCTCACTCTTATTCTCTCTGTTTATCTCTCTCTCTAAACTGACTATTCTCTTCGAATAACGATCTCACGTATTTTTTCTACATTTTTTTTCTTTATCCCAGCAGTTTTCTTTCAAACTGGATGAATTTATTCACCACAAATCATCGAATAGAATCACTGAATCAGCTATAATTTCAAGATTTAACTCGATTAATAAAAACAGGGATTTAATAATATATCACATTTTATAGTTAGTACACCGAGAAAATAATATTAAATAGATAGTGTTTAAATATATTAATATCCTGATTAAATACTATAATTTCTTTAACATTTAACCATGTATTAGTTTTATTTTACTTTCATTGATTTTCACGTATTGGTTGTTTTTTATATCAATACTTTAAGAGACGAAATGGCGCGTGAAGTCACGATGTTTGAAAAGCGATGAAAATAATATGACATCAAAATGAAAAATAAGAAAGGCGAAAGTCTTCAGACATTGGACAATTTATATATAAAACGTCACCGTAAACTAGGAAAATGGTGTGAAATCTAGAAAGACAAGTCATATCACAGAATCTTCAATGTTCTTTAATACATACATATATATATATATATATATATATATATATATATATATATATATATATAGATAGATAGATAGATAGATAGATAGATATAGGTATAGATATATATAAACAGGAAATAAAATCTGCCTGACACCAATAAGAGCGTCCCAACTATCGCATAAACTGACTGCATCATCAAACTCAAGGAAAATGAGAAAAAACATTAGTTACTTGCTGAAACCGCCTGAAGACTGTATCATACTAATGTAATAGAGTTCATCTACGAAACTCTAAAGTCGGGGTGCTGTTTATTACATCGATCAGCTAAATGGCAAATTTATATATGCTCTCGTTCGCAGTTTGAAAACTATGGGGAAAAGGGAATTTTAACGGTCGCTGATGCTTTAAATGAATCGCTCTTCGTAAGAAGTTAGTTCTATGGCGGCTGGTATGGTGTTTATATGTCACGTATATAATGCGTTAAAAAGTCTGTTGCGCCGATAAGTAAGGGTCTGATGTTAAAGCGGTCGAGTTTTGATCCGGAATTTGAAGCAATCAGATATCTAGCCACACTAATGAGCTGTGATACAGCGAAACAGAATTTGCATGAATATATATATAAATATAGGCATGAAACATCAACGCACTTGTAACGCTGCATATATATATATATATATATATATATATATATATATATATATATATATATTCAGCGTTGTATAAGTGCGTTGATGTTTCATGCCTATATTTATATATATGTATCAAACATGTACATCACTATATATATATATATATATATATATATATATATATAATCATTTATTTAAAAATATGATTCCAAATCGCGACATAAGAAGTCCTATGTTTCAAAACAAGAGCCGAAAACTTCAATATAATTATTTAAATTATTTAAATTAAATTGAGTTAAAATAAGCTCTGTTCCATCTTCAAGCGAAATTTTTTTTGGAATAACGTGTTTCTGAAATTTACGTGTTTTAAAAATTGAAATCAAAATCTCCATGGTAACAGCTAGGGCGAATTGTTTAAGTTGGGTAGGCGGGTGTTTATAATAAGTATCAGTATAGAGTTACTTTCGTAGATGTCAAGTCAGTGAAAGGTGGGGGTGTCTAAATTTGAAACAGAAGATGTATTAACCCTCGTCTAGTTTGCATGTCTATGGAGATTTATTTATTTTTTTATTTTATTTTTTTATGAAAGGGATTTGTGCATATAAAAAAACAAAAAAACAAACAAAAACTGTCGTAACGTTTGTTTTTTGACGACTTCATAAAGGGTTATCTTTTTGTAGGGTATTTAAACTATTTATTTCGGCTGTGGATTATGAAGGGTGTTATATTGTATGCATGTTTTTAGTTAATTATTCAAATCATGAATCTGATGAGTGGGCTATGGTTTAAACAAGTTATTATATTGTATATATATATATATATATATATATATATATGCCTATATTTACGTGTAAATTTAATGCTTCCTGCGTAGATTAACGGAGTATAAATTCAGGTTAATTTTTTTTTTTTTTTTTTAAGCATTTCACCCCAAGCAATGCGGGATGTCACTAGTAAGCAGGGGTTTACAGATTGGGAACGAGAGTAAAAAGGTGTGATGGAAGAAAGGATGAAGAGAAGGGCAAGGGATAGTTCAGGGCATCTGGAGATATCGCTTCACATTACATTTGAATAGTTGGAGATTATAGCTATCAGGGAAACAAATAATAGGTAGGGAGTTCCACAGATGGGAGTTGCGAGACATGAATCTATTGGAGTAGAAGAGACAGCCACATTTAACAGTTTCGAAAGTGAAAGGATGGGGCCGTGATGCCAGCCTTGTAGCACGCTTAAACTCGTGCAGGCTGGGAACTAGAGACAGTAGTTCGTCAGAGCAGTTACCGTGAAAGTATTTGAAGAAAAGACAGACGGAGGCGACGGGGCGTCTGTGAGAGAGCGACTGTAGACGAGATGCCAGATCAGGGCCAGTCTCATTGCATATCCGTCTCTGGATTTTGTCGAGGACCTTAAGGCGAACAGCGTGAGCACCAGACCATATATAGCAGCAGTATTTCATGCAAGGGCGAATGGTTGATTTGCAGATTTGAAGGGTTGGATTCGAGCGAGAAAAACTGTTTGCCGCGACACAGAGTATGAGAATAGATTAAAAAAAAATGATTAGTTAATAAAAGCATTAGAAATATGAAAATACCATTAGAAACAAAGAAAAAGGCGCTGAACTTTTATGTCGTATCAATCTTCACTGAACGATGTCCAATAAACGCAGGAAAGACTTTATGTAATAGAAATGTGATTCTATAGAATCATGTTGAGAATACCACGAACTGAATATCGGTATAACTAAGAGGTAAGGGAATAGAATAAAAAAAAATGTTTATCCTTTGAGCAAGAAAGAGATATTTTAAATTTCTCGAACACATAATGAGAAAAGGGCTCTCGGGAATTTTTGTTCCTACATCGGGATAACGACCTCGGTCTGCTCACATTAAACCGACCTTGTGTCACAAACTGACCTCGTGAAGGTTGAGTAAATACAAAAATGAGAAAAGAAGGCTTGGTGAATTTGACACTCAAAGACAACAGAGACATAATAAAACAGCCAGTATGCTCGCTAACAAGCTCGTCACAATGAATGACAGGACAGAGAGTGGGGATTGATGGTGAAAACAAAATTGTGTTGTTTTTTTTAACTAGGCTATTTAAACTTGAAAAATTCAATTTCAGTCGTATGATAAATATTTAATATTGTCACTCAGATGTCTATCTAAATAGATAATTTATTTACTGTCTGTGATATTGGTAGGTTATATAAATATTTAAATTACTCTGCCTTGCGTTACAGCTGAGGTTCTTGTGTATTTTTTTCCTGTAACATGTCCGAACCTGCATAAAAAGTAAAGATTTCGAAAGCTGATTTTTGAAGTGAAGCACATCTTTTTTTTTTCAATTAATGTAGTTGAGGTAGCAGAATATCGCAATATTTTTTGTGCTCAGCTCTAAGCTTATTTAATATTAATTGTCAACTATTTTGGAGATCTCTCTTTGTTTCGGCTTAGTGTTCATATCTTTTGTCAATGTGATTTCATGGCACAAAGTTCGGAATAAAAGTGGAAAGCTCTTGAGTACCCGTTTTTGAGCTTCGGTCTTAAACGCAATCTGCAAGTGAATACATCTTTTGAAGTATCTTCAATCGTCGAATCGACAGCTACACATCGGGGGGTAACGGTAGTTATTGTTCCTTTTCATTGTGCTGACTCGTGGAGCCGCATGAAGTTTGAGTTGATTCAATAAGAAATATTATTATTATTATTACTATCATTATTATTATTATTATTTTCACTAGATGTTTTTTCACACCAGCAATAACCAACATACCAGTAAAAAGAAGAACGGAACATTAGAACTACAAATTGGAAATGTTAAAATCCCGCATGTACAAAAATGTAAACGTCTGTTAAGTATTTTAACATCGGACAGAAAAAGTGAGACTGAAATTCAAGGTTGCATTGTAATATGGAAAGGCACCTTCCAAAATCCGAAAGCGTGAAGAAGCAAAACAAAGTCGTTAGAAACAAAGAAAAGAAGTGTTGAATTGATATGTAACATTGCTGCTCCAATATGACAATGAATGCTTGAAAATCTCTTCACAAATGAAGAAGAGGCTTGTGACAAAAGAATTATTCTGCTCTAGAAGTAGGCTGAGCGTACCATGAAATGAATATGTGAGGAATGAGGAAGTTTTAAGGCCAATGCAAACAGGGAGAACGATTTTATTTAGAATCAAGCAGAAAAAAATTGAAATTTCCACCTCAATCTTCTTTTTCGGTCTTTCTCTCTAAATGTATTACGCTCTCCTCGTCACCCTCTTTCTTTAAATATTTTGCCTATTCGTTCTCAACCTAACCCTTTAAATATTTACCCATCGTCCTACCTAAGCCCTATCTCTCTATCTTCGTAACACTCTTTCCTCTTCAGCCATATTGTTTCATCTCTCATTACCCTCCTTTCCTCTCAACCTCTCTCTATCTATCTCTCTAAATTATTGCCTATTTTATCAGTCTATTTAGCTATCTTTATATTTCACTCCTATACCCATCTTTATCCCTTTCTTTCTTTCTCTCTTCTTTCTTTACTTCTCTTTCTTTCTCCGATTCTTTCTCTCTACCTTTCTTTCTTTTTCTCTTTCTCTCTCTCTTTCTTTCTCTCTCTCTTTCTTTCTCTCCCCCTCTCATTTTTATCTCGTTCTCTCTCTCCCTCTCTTTCTTTCTCTCGATCTCTATCTCTCTCTAAAATCTTTCACACACTTTTCATCACACACTCTCTCTCTCCAAATATTTTCTTTTTCCTCCACTAAAAAAAAACCTTCTACTTCTCTCACATAATTTTAATTATCTATTTATGTTACATAGCCCACTTGTGGGGGTGATCTTGGACGACAGCGTCAATTCGATAATAAAGTTCCATTCTTCTCTCTCGGCATAGGACCGATATTTTTTTTTCACTCCAGGGTTAAAAGAACTTAAACACGGAATTTTAAGTTAACTATTCTATTAAGTTTTATGTCTACATGTTCTAGCTATCCAGTGGGGGTCGTTCCCTCTCCATTGGGGGTCGTTCCCTCTCCATTGGGGCGCAGTTTCAGACACGAAAGCGAACACGTCTACATTTTTGACGGTTAAAAAACAACTCATGACATCTTTTTCCTACGCTAGCTCAGCCAATCAAAGTTGACTTCCCTTATAATGGCATGTATCTGACATCATGCTCAACCTCAGGAAGTCCGAGGATACATATACTCTAAAAAAAAAAATAGTCTATTATTTAACATTTAACCAGTATCGTAATGACATAACAGGTGCATGCACCTCAGAAAAAAACCGCGCGACAACGTGTTCAGGTTTTGATAAAACAGTGCATAAAGTTGCGGGTGGAGCCTAGTTCGAAATAACTTCAGATCAGTTTAAAAAGTCAGATCAGTCTCCTATGTCACCATGCATTCTGATTACTTTAAATTAAAAAAAAAACAAACTCCCAAAGCCGGGTCATAAACAAAGATGCACAGACGTTCAAATGGTTTACAGGCAGCTAACATACATATTTGTTTAGTGGACGCGATATTTAATTTAGCGCGCCTTAATTCAAGAAGCGAACATATTGACATATTAAAACATCAAAATAATTAAGATCAGAAACTAGAAAAGCCATCCGTTATGTATCATCAGGACATTATTATTATTATTATTATTATTATTATTATTATTATTATTTTGTATGTTAAATTCCTTGTAGCCTGTAGATCCTGTCCCAAACCATGGTCCTTATGCCCTATACGAGAATTGCCAATTAGTTTCTGTCTATATTTCTGAGATGAGGTATTATGTACATTATTCGGACTATTGTCCTCATCTTTGTCGCCATATTTGTTACAAGGACACATGGCACAGTGGATAAATCCGTTGGTTAGATCCAGTGACAGGACCCAATGAGTGTGAGTTCAATACCTGGTTAAGGCAGTGGAGAACTTTCAGAGAGAAATTAAAAGGTGATAACTGATTACTGACAGCCATTAAAAATGACACATGGAACTAGAACAGTACACCCAAGTGAGCGAAATAAAGGGTTCAGTTCGACATTCCAACCTCCTGAAGAAGGCCGGAGCGTACAACGGTCGAAACGTTTGTAATAAATATGGCGACAAAGATGAGGACAGTAGTCCGAATAATATAAATAATGTCAATTAGTTGATAGCACTTTTCTTGATATATGGTATATTCCTAGTAGGGCGATTTTCTGGGCAACTTGTATGCTAATGTTAGCTGCAACACTGTTAGTAAAATTGTCCATTCCTTTTCTCACGAGGCCCAGGGCTTCGATTACTATTGGTACAGCCTCAGTCTTCATTCCACACATCCTGTTAATCTCGATTACCATGTATTTGGAAAATTTTTCGATAATTTTCGTGGCGAATTTTCTCTCAGATGGTACTGCTATGTCAATAAGATTCATTTTCTGAATTTCTTGTCTTTTATGATAATATCAGGTCTGTTGTCATTCATGTCTCTGTCAGTTTGAATTGGCATATAACAGAATTTTCTTCATACTTGAATGTTGTATTCCGTCTCTTTGATTTATTCCTAAGTATTTGTATGCACAATCTTGGTCTAGTTTCTTAATCTTATTGATATCAAGGTCTAAATCTGTAGTTTTCCCCTCCTCCTCCACCTTCTTCTTCTCCTTATAATAATAATAATAATAATAATAATAATAATAAATAGCCTATGATTTCTGTTGTATATTAATATGCTTCCGGGTCCCAGCGAGAGACCTAAGCTCAGAAATACCATCATGACATTTTCCACTGAATATTTTTGTAAAAATTTTAAAAAATTAAATAAAGCAATCTAAGATTTTTCCTTCTCTAATCTGTCTAGGAGTTCTTATATGCTTCTTTCTCTGGCTGTCAGCGAAACGAAAAACATGTCTGCGCATCTTATATTGTTAAAATTACCGTAGCGATACTGATTCTGGTAGGCACAGCGATACTGATCCTGGTAGGCACAGCGATAAGATTCTTGTAGGCACGGCGATACTGATTCTGGTAGGCATAGCGATACTGATCCTGGTAGGGTTTCTCTGGCTGTCCGTGCATTAAATACTTTTGTCATATCAGGTCTGATATTTCTGATATACATCTCGAGATTCTTGAAAATATTCAAAGAATAGTCTGTAATGTAATCGATCTTGGCCAGCTATCTCGACTTCGGTCACTTTCTCTGACTTTTCTACAAATATTTTCATGGATGCAACCGATACTTCTGCTCTAACAGTTTCTTTTCTCTCACTTCGCACCTGTGGAACTCACTTTCAATTTCTTGCTTCCCTGATAACTACAATCTCCAAAAGTTTAAATGAAACGTTAATCGCAATATTCTATCTTTCTTGAACATTGTTTCTTTATTGTCCTTTTCTTTAACAATACCTACTAAAGACTTCTCATTCTCTTTTCGTTCCCTTTAAACCCCTGCGTCCTAGTGGATTTATCGCCTTTGGGTTGAAACTAAAAAAACACAAACTTTCAGAACGACCTCGGATTTTTTTCTTCCCTTTTGGAGACAACAACAGTACAAGCTTCCGAATCTAAAAGGATTTTTATTTAAAGCGCTTATCTAATGATAGGCGCTTCTTACAAACTTGGTGTCCTAAAAGTATTTCGCAAAATGCTTCAAAAATGTAAGTGAAGTCGTATCTTATTGTAAAACAATCACTCTTGATACGTTGGTACTGTTTTACATAGACGTTGAAGTTGCTGAAAATAGGCGACATAATAATAAACTGATAAACAGGGAATATAGTCGATGTCTGTGCCATATTCTTTGGCTTATTTACGAGTACCAAAGGCAGACTTTCTGACAAAATTCTTCATATTATGTTTCCGAGGAAAGGACGGATGACATAACTAAAGACTTTACAATTTTTATTAAGTGCGAAACAAAATTAACTCTTATTTTGAAATCTCTTGTTTATATATATATATTTTTGGTTCTATTTATTAAAATAAACGTGTTGAATAAATATTTACATGGAACCGGTTTTATAAAGAACAGACAAACAACATTTTTTTTTCTCGCGCGAAAATAATAAATCGAATATAAACTTTAAAACGAATATAATTTTCTTCTTGAAAATCTCATTTTAAAATCGGGCAGGATTTTTTCCTGTTTGTTCTCTAGGTTTTAAAAAAAATATTTCTTCATTTTTATTTACTGATATTTTACAATCCCCCTCCTAAATCTAATCGACAAAGGGGAGTGTAATTAGATGGAATAGGGGCTGGAGAAACTCAAAGCAAACAGAGCAGGGGTCGTTGTTGACAACAATCAAACTGGAATCGAAAATAGTCTAACAGATTATCTGTTAGATTTTCATAAAAAGCAACTATTTTCAGGCGAAGATCAAAGGGCATTGTTACTAGATATATATATTTTTTTTTTTTGAATTTTACGAAAACCAATTTTGGCAGAAATATTTTAAATTATACGTCTCGGAACTTTTCAATGAGAAAATATTAAAGACAAACACTTACATTAAAAAAAAATGATTATGACGAGCAACAAGAAACGGTTATATTTTATTTATTTTTGATGTAAGCCAAAGTGAATAATCACTTCTACATACGGGCATCTTCTTCGTCTATGAGCCGTATCCCTTCAGGACGTTGGCGATCATTTTCCTCTTCTTTGTAGCTCTTAATAAATTTCACTTTATGCTATCTCTGCTAAACCGTTCTGCAATCCATTTAATCAAGTTCGTTAGGTAGGTTACGCATTGAATTCCTCAGCCCCTCTTATCTTCAATACATCCTGTAAGTATCAAATTTTCCAAGCCATCTTTCCTCATATTGTATCGGAATAATTTCAACTACCTAGTTCTGATGTTAATTATAAGGATACTTTATGTTCGGCCCATGGCATCCTTCTATGGGAATACATTTCATTTGTTTTAAGTCTCTACTTCACCTGCAAGGAGATAGTCCATCATTCACTACAATATAGAAGGATTGATATTAGGTAACATTTCAGTATTCTTTACAGATTTTCGACGAAGTGTTTTCAGTTTCTAAACAATAATTCAAACCACATTTTTTTTTATTACAGTGTCTTTACTTATTTTGTATTTAAATGTTTTTAAGTACATAACTGTCCTTGATTTTTCTGGATCGATAATATCTGTTCAAGAAGCCAATCTTATTGAAAACAATGACAATATGTAATGAAATGTTTCAAAAACACGTCTTTAATAACAGTAATTTCTTCTGCAATCCATTTACTTAGGCCCGTTAGGTAGGTTACGCGTTGCTTTCCGAAGCTCTTCGTATCTTCAATACATCATGTAAGTATCAAATTTTCCAAACCCTCTTTCCTCAAACTGTGTCGTAGTAATTTTAACTATCTCGTTCTGATGTTAATTATAAGGTATCTATATAGAGATGACGGCCTTGTCCTGATAAAGGAACACAATGGCCCCAAATTAGATTTAGGAAAAACAGTAAACTCCTTAGAAACAACTGGAATAGAAATAACTGCAGGTTCAAGCACAGTAAACTTCTTAGACGTCACTCTCAACCTGAACAAAAACATATACGAACCTTACAAAAAAAATAATGACACCTCACCTTATGTACACACATCCTATAACCACCCAACTTCAATCATCAAACAAATGCCCATATCAATCAGCCGCAGGCTATCTGAAAACTCATCAAACATGGACATTTTCCATAACAAGATAACGCCACTAAAAAAAGTTTATACACACATGTACAATAAACACCTCCACAACCGAAATTCAAAAAAACAGAAAAAGAAAACATTATCTGGTTTAACCCATCATACAATAAAGACGACAAAAGAGAAAATAGAAAAGTACTTACCTTCAACAAACCGCTTAGCAGAAATATTCAGCAAATATAAGGTAAACATTAGTTACACCTGCACAAAAAATTATAAAACAAATAATAATAAAAGTCACAACAAATAGTAACAACCTGCAATAACGCTATCAAGTAACCTCAATGCAACTGCAGAAATAAAACATGTACACTCCAAGGGAACTGCCGACAAACGAATATAATATATAAAGCCAAGGTAAGTGCAAACTACAGTACAATGTACTACATCGGTGCAAATAAGGGACCATTCAAGAAAAGAAAACACAACCACGACCACGTATATATGTGTGGGCAAGGAAATATTATTTCCCAAACAAAATAGACGAATGATCTGTACGTTGACACTTGGAAAGTTCGCTGCACAATCCAAAATTGAATAATAGCGACCAATTGCGTACGTATGCGCGCAATGACATTTGGATGCGCATATACCCCAGTCACATACTGTTCATATATCCATACGTTTGTGTGAGCTGCAATGCCTGAACTTGCTTGATGATGAAAACAGATACTTCAGAAATCCATGGTATTATGGATTTCTAAAGTATCCATTTTCATCGTTATTATTTGCTGTGTTCTTACATTGAGCTCTCCATACAAATTATCGAACAATATATATATATATATATATATATATATATATATATGAGATCATGGGTATGACCTAAAATTACAACCGACAATGGAGTCTCGACTAGAATTAGAGTATCCCCAAACTTTGTCACCTACGAGTGGTCCCTGGCTAAGATGTAACACCTGTTTGCCTCCTACTAGGGTTACGGTATTTTATTTTTTTCTTTTGTATGTGTGTGGCGGCATTGATATGTGTGTGCGTGTGTGTAACTCAAATAGGTGAAGGGTCGGGAAATGAGTGGAAAGGAGGGAAAGGTTTTTCTTTTCCCTCGCCGGATGATTAATATGAATGAAAATGGAGGTAAGTGTAAGAAGAATGTGATATCTGTGTACGTGTGTGTGGGTATAAGTCTCGGAGTGGTGGGGGTCAAATCTGTACTTACCCCTTCAAGCCAAGCACGCCGCCATATTCCTGATCAGATAGAAATTATGGCTGTGATTCTTTCCTTTTTTATGGAAGAGCGTACACTGCTCGTGAACCGGAAGTCAAACGCGAGTGGACAATAAATTGCCAAGAAGAGTCGCATGGTGTGTAGTTTGGAAGATGGAAAAAAGTGTATCTGACGGAAGGTACACAAGCCGATACCCGATCAGTATCGACTGGGTCACCGTGAAGAGAGGAGGCATGATGTTGAAAGACCCGAAATCCCTAATGAACCTCGGCTTGAAACATCACTGATGATGTGTACTAAAGTAGCCAATAGATGTATTTTAAGAACTATATTTCGTCTGCCTAGTTTGAATATTCGAGACATCTTATTAAAGTAAAATGTTTAATTTCCGGCAGGAGTCGAAACTAGGCAAGAGAAACCGACGTGATTTTTCACGTTTTTCAGACACTCTCGGCTACGAAGTGCGTTGGTGATCAAGCGAAATTAAATATAAAACCTAACTTTCTCAGACTCTCGATATATTCATATTGCTTTATTTACGTTAGGACATGGAACTGAGCAAATACGAACGTTCGAATCCTAGTGAAGGACCCTTATATTATTTTTAATAAATAAATTGGGTGCTATATATTAGTATCCACTAAAAATAACCTTTTACGGTAACAAGGGTGAGCTGAAAATTATATATATATATATATATATATGTGTGTGTCTGTGTAAAAAGTATGTGTATATAAATATTAACATAAATATATTATTATTATTATTATTATTATTATTATTATTATTATTATTATTATTAATATTATTATTATTTATATATTATATGCACTGTATTTATTAAAATGCACTCAATACCAGAGATAGAACAAACATATTTGGTTTGTCTGACGATCGCAAAAGCGTGAAATGCAGGAACACAAACTCCTATCAATACAACCATATATATATATATATATATATATATATATATATATATATATACACCTATGTATATATGTATGCACATATTTATGTATGTGTGTGTGTGCATTTAGTGAGATATACAATCTGGACATAAGTCTTGATTACTACCCAAACTCTACATATCTTTACATGACCTGATATTGAAAAGTCTCCCCTTTTAAAATATAACAAATATTAAAAAATATGTGTGTGAGTGTGTATTGCACGATTTATATTTCAATGTCCGTTTATCTCAACGCTCTTGTATGTCTATAATTCCATTGTGTTCATAGCTGCCTATTTCTCTCTCTCTAGCTATCTCTCTCTCTCTCTCTCTCTCTCTCTCTTTGTCAGTAGATCTATCATTCGGCAGATCTATTTATCTATCTATCTATCTATCTATCGATAGCTTTATCATTTGGTAGATCTATCTATCTATTTTTCGGTTGGTCAATCATTGTGCAGATCTATCTATCTATCTATCTATCTATCTATCTATCTATCTATCTATCTATCTATCTATCTATCTCATGCTATCCATATCTATCTACGTACCTATATATCTATTTCTGAGGCAGTCTTCTATCTTACTTTCTAAAACTATTCTTTGCTTTCTTTCTTTCTTTCTTTCTTTCTTTCTTTCTTTCTTTCTTTTTATCTATCTATCTATCTATCTATCTATCTATCTATCTATCTATCTATCTATCTATCTGTCTGTCTGTCAATCGATCAGTATATGAAAATGACTATAATCTTGATTGCCAAAACCCTTTCTGAAGTTATTTGTTTCTGTATTTAATTTAATGTCCACCATTTTCTATATATTTACCGCCTTTTTTCAACTTATCTCTCTCTCCTTCCCTCTCTCTCACTCCCTCTGTCTGACTTTCACTTCTCTACCTCTCTGCTCTTCTCGTTCTCTAATCTATCCCTTGTCCCTTTCGTTTTCCTTTTCATATCCACTCTTTCCTACATTTACGTAGTCGCGTTAGTCTCTTTCTCTTTGTTATATTCAATTTCCTTCACACATGACACCAAGGTCATTATTAGTACAGTCGCCCGCATCTCATAGATCACGACACACGCGTGCACAAACACACACACTCACACACACAAACATACAAATATACATACATATATATATATATATATATATATATATATATATATATATATATATATATATATATATATATATATATATATATATATATATATATATATATATATATATATATATATGTATGTATGTATGTTATAATTCCTGTCATCTGACCGTATCGATGTGCGACAAAACTACTTATATTCCGTCCATTCACTCAAATTACACATAATAGGTATATTAGAACTTATCGATGAGAAAATATTTAATTTCGATAATGTACAAAAGATTGAAATATGACCTCAAGTGTTGATCGGCCAAACTACAAGAAACTTCCAACTTCCAGCGTGACTTTGGTTAAGCAGTAATTTCGTTTGGTCGATTTTGTTTAGCGGCATATCAAACTCTATGGATTATTTAATGCCGAAATCGAAATATTTTGAACACAGTCGTATGTAGATAAAATGTATTGTTAGTCATATTGTTATAAAATGCATTGTTGGCAATTCTACTAAAAATGACTTGCTGGAGATTTTGATATAAATATATATTTTTAGTAAATAGCCTTCGTCCTTAGCCTTTCTTATCTAAAGATTGATAGTAAAATTCAGTGATGTCTGTTAACTTATCAACGATTGACCTGGAGAAACGGAAGCCATATTGTTTATCCGAAAGGAGGCCGTATCAAGCAAGATGCTTAATGAGTTCGGCGTTGGTTAAAATCTCAAGTATTATTGAAGGTACAAGTAAGAGACTACAGAATCTGAGGCATCAGGAGGTTTCGTTGACGTTTTAAAGTTATAAACTACAGAGGAGGACTTCCAACAAGCGGGCAAAGCAAGAAGTAGCGAGGACTTTACAGATACCTGTTCACAACTGCATTCCTTTAAAACAATTGCAGGGATAAATTTGAATCCGAAAGCCGTACAGAAATCTAAGTGGAGGGGCTTAGAATTTTCTATTGTTTAGCAAATTCTTGCAGATTTGTTAGTAATCTCTAAAAGCAAAATTTTGAGTGGAAATACTGTGACAGATTCTCTCAGCGAATACTGATTTTGACTCTTTGGGGACACGGTTATATATATTAGGAGCGATGACATAGTGACGTTTGTTTCAATCGAACCGGTTGTTCTGGAATAGCCGGAAGTGATTCCGGTGTGCTGTAGTGGCTGAACAGCAGCAGAAAACCAAGGAGAAGAATGCGGTTTCACACGGTATTTCCGTGCTGACACGAAAGCTTCGAAGCAGACTTTCACCAAGGAAGAGGCTTGAGTCTAAACGGGATATCATTTCAAGGGACATCGCGAAGGAAATGATGAAAACATGCAATAAATGATGGATATTTATTTACATTACAGATTTAGACGAAACTTGAAGAAAAAGAGGTGTCGTTATACAGAAGGATTCTGAGAATCTAATTAAATGCGATAGCATGCTGATCGCAGTGAAGACTTGAAACAAAAGATATGTTGTTCTACAGAAGGATGCTGAGAATTTACTTAAATGCGATATCATGCTGATCCCAGAGAAGACTTAAAGCGAAATGGATCTGGTTTTTGCAGAAAGATAATGAGAATCTAGTTAAAAGCAACACCATGCTGGATCCCAGTGGAGAGTTGAAGCAAAAGAGATGTTTCTACAGAAGCATGCTAAGAATTTTGTTAAATACGATGTCGTGCTGAATGAGGAGGCTTAAAGTGAAAGTAATATGGTTCAATAGAAGGAAGCTGAAAATTCACTTAAATGCAAAAGAGACATGGTTCGAAAGAAGACAGCGAAATATTAAAATTAAAATTGGAACAAAAAGAACACCTTCATTTATAATTAGAAGAATACAGCTATAATTTCTAGGTAGGATGGCTTGAAGAGTTTGACCCACGCAGGGTATACAGGGAAGTAAAATAATAGATAATAATCCATCAATAATCTGTTTAATATTTGGAAGCAAAAGGATAAAATTTATATGATAAAATGTCACCAGTTACTTAGAAAAACATAAAATAAAAAGGAGTGGAGAGCCATGACTTCTTATGTATGGAAAATGTTGTGGATTCTGGGTTGAAATCCGGTACCAATAAATAACAAACGCCAGGAATTAATATATGAAAATAATGTATTAACGTAATAATACAATCTGGTAAAGCAGGTTAGTAGTTCCAGGAATACGGGTTAGTAGCAAAATATCAATACAGACTTTGGTATTGAAATATCGCTGTATGACTTCTTACTGAGTTTACATGCTCGCTCACTGTAACGCCTACAACGCTGTTACCTCACCCTCACTCTTCCGGTTATCTACAACCTTTTACTCTGTCACTTTGGACTCGACTCGACGGTCTAGCTCTGTCTTGTCTTCACGTAGCTGTAGTATATGTGTATACTGGGTGAGTCCATTTGTGTAAAAAGGGGAGAACCCCTTAACCGAAATTTTCCGTGACAAAGGATTTGCATATGCTGTGTTTGGTTTCAGTTGACCTGTATCATCTTCATTGTCATAAAAGAAAGGTCAGTGTTTATAGCTCATGCATTATGCGTTCCAAAGGTCGAGTGAAGAAGACAATTTCAATACCTACAAACATGTAGAAAGACCTTATGCCACTTTACTACCATCAAGGCGTACAGTGTAGGTGAATAGCTTGATGCCGAAGAATCTGCAGTTGCTTATGTCTAGTCACAGAGAAACCGAACAACAGGCAATTGCAATTAAAACGGGAAGATTTTAAGTTAGCTGAAGCAACCGATGTATCTAAAAGCTTAGTCTCTAGGCTCTTCAGCAATATACACACATTATAGGATTGAAGATAAACCTATACTCAAACCTACAGTATGAAACAATGTAGGCCTTGTGGCATATCCCAACACTATGGAATAGTGCTAAATGCCGCTATCAGAAGCTGCTACGTGTAGTGTCGGGTAATATGTGACACCAGGTTTACCTTACTATTACAGTAAGAACGACATCGTTAGTTTTAAATCCTGATGTAACGTCGAGAGTAATAGTAATAGATCTCTGAGAATCAGTATTTACCATTAGTAATTATCAAATATTATCAAATGTTTACATATTTTCTTTTTCTTGAGTGGACAGTCATTTTTAACGGGGGTACGAACTTAAATTATGTTTGTGTAGCAGTTAAATTGTGAAAAAAAAAAGACTCTGCAAAATGAATATAAATAATTATAGTGTTAACAAAGAAGATTTTTAAAAGTATAGATGTTCACAATATATCAAAATAAGTGGATTGGTAGAGCAAAAAGAGCAAATCATATTACACAGAATAAAGTAAAGAATTGAAAATTATAACAAACAACAAACAAAAAGGAATTTTGCATACGCTCGTCAATATGTCCGGTTCTGCGACTGAAAACACTTAATAAATATTCCGGTTTGTGCATTGTCTTTTAGCAGATATTTTTTTCATAGTTTCCAGTATAGCAAATTGAGATTATCGTTTGAAAATTTTTGAGACGATGTATGTTAAATCTAAGGAACCTTAAAGCAAAAGGAATGGTTAGTGGGTCTTAATGTAATACTTTTGTGATTCATATTTCTGGTTTGTATATATTTTCTCCCTCTTGATGTTTATCTTTTTGTACACATTTATAGATATTTCCTCGACTGAGCTCCGAAGAGCGATGAATGATAATTGGTTATCTCCTTTTTTGTTGTTTTTATTTGTTTGTTATATTTTTTTTCGATTCACTGTTTTACGGTCATTAATTTGTGTTTACTTTGCTCTTCTCTCATTGTTTTCCATACATGAAGCTGATATATACTTTTCGAAGTGGCCTTTTAAAACCATATTAATATGCTATACCACCGCTCAGATTATTTAACAGATCGCGACAGCTATTAGCTGATGTGATTATATATAATTTAATTTTTAAAGAAAAAATATTCATTATTATTGTTTAGGTAATAAGCATTATAACATAGCACAAATAGCTATATTATAAAAAAAGAGAATGTTCGACAATAAACGCATTTTTTAAGTATTTATGATTGTTTTTTAAATTTTATCAAAGACGACATTTTTATACATGTAGTTATGGATAATATTTTTAATTACTTTTTTAATGACTATTTATGCGCAGCTGTTGACTTTAATAACTATCTACCGACGTGTTAAAATTTTAGAATAATGCAATAAGAAAAAATTAAATTTCATCTCTCTGACAGATTTCGCCTTCTGAAAATAAAGAGTATTATACACCACATCTATGTAAACATTCTACAGTACACCAAATATAAGTTAAATGGTAGGAAGTGGATCAGTAAAAATCATTGTTATTCTCAAGAAATTGTTAATGCATTATTCACTTAAACATACTTATTTCTAAAATCCAATATATAATTCGTCTGTAGATAACCCACAATGTGTTGATATATCTTTAAAAATCAGTCGGTTGTAAATAAAATAAAATACCTGGGTCTTTTCAAAATGTAACCTCACGTTGAACTCTTAGACGAAGAATATACCTTCAGTCATTTTCCTTTCCATGATAATCATTCGGGTATAATTTCTGACGACATAGTTTTTCATAAATTATAACGATCGGTATCGTATTTAAATCATATGTCGCCTTTAAATAGAAATCTCACTATCCCCACGTAAGTTTAACGTGTAGCGCAACGTAAGGGGTGAATTGGCAAACTCATCTGATGGGGACCGCGACTTGAATGCTCCTTCGATGGTCCCCAACATCACTTAGTGTCATAAGCCAAGCAATGTGGATGGCATCTACTTGCTTAGTGGCATCGCTCCTCCTTACATCAGAAAGACAGTTCACCCCCATCTCTTGAGAAGTTGAAGCAGGAAAATGATCTTCGTCATCCATTCTACGGCTGTGAACCAATGACGAAGATGCTCAAGGCGCAGCTTTCTACAATCAGTCGAAACAGAACAACAGGCCCGAACGGCCATCCACCTCACCTCTGATTTAACTAGCCTCACCAACCCACAATTGGCTAACCGTGGCTTGTATATCTACTCTCCTGAAGACAGCGTCAACCGGGGACCTGGATTTAGATTTGAATATGAACGGTAGCTGAGCTGGCTTCCCTCTCTTTTAATCTATTGACCAACCAATTACTTTTGGAAGATTCATTTGATTGGTCAACTTCAACTGAATAAAATATATTATCTTCTTGATATTATATGTGTCTGATAAATCATTAGAGTACAAGGTACCATAATTCTCCATGTATAATATGCCTTCATCCATAATACGGGCCCCTAAAATGGTGCTCAAAGTGTGGGAAAATGCTTGTACTTATGCATAATACGCACCCTTTTTAGTAATGAAACCTTATAAATTGTACGTCTGCAATTAAATTACGGCCAGCGTTTCTTACTCTTATTTAAAAAAATGGTTTTAAACATAGAATAATATTATTCTAATTTAGTTTTATTAGTTTTATTATAATTCTTATTTTATTTTATATTTGTAAGTATTTTAGGTACATATGATTGTATTTGACATACTTATGGGCTCGCAGTCGCAGAATGCTTGTGTCAAATTGTCCTATGTTTGTGGAGTGTAGTCATTTCACTACTGAAATCGACCTATGAAACGGCAATATTTTTAAAGATTTTTGTAGGTGTACATAATACGCACTCCTAATTTTGCTTATTTTTTTTTTTAGAAAAATATGCATATTATACATGGAGTATAACAGTAATTGAAAAGTAAAGCCTATTTTAAGTATGATTGGCCAGCCAGGAATCCTGACATATAACACATATAGTTTTTTTGTTGTTTAAAGGAGCAAGTCTACAAGACCAAGCCAAGAATTTGGTGTAGTAGAACTTGAAGGGAAAATAAAAAAGTTATGTCTTCAATACCACAAGAGTTCCTGGGGGAAATCAATTGACGCGATTCCTGGGAGGCTCGAGAAGCTGGTAGTGAAATCTGGTGCCCATATCGAATTTTAAAGAAAACCTCGACGTAATGTATTTTTTAATTCTTATACCCATCTATTGCAAAAAAATTATAGATAATAAATACATTTTAAAATGGGGAGTTACTTGTTAAACAAGTATTTTTTTTGTTTCTGTTAATCATGTGGGATCTCTGTTTTACAAATTGTGGCTTGGATACCCAATTAATAGAATTGTTTTATTTTTCACTGTAATATTATAGCGGTATTGTATATTTAGAAAATATTTCTATCAATAATATCTACAGGACAAAAATTTTCTTTAAAAGAAATCTATAAGTTAAAGGAGAATGTAAGCCGGAAAAACATCGCGATTAATTGGCAAATTTGTACGTCCCTGTGGTGCAACGACATTAACAATGGGGAACACACTCTCTCCCAGCCCTACAGAAACCCTCCTCTGGCTCCACGGATTCCTAGCTCTTCTGGCTCTGCCTGAATTGCTTCTGAACAGCTGTTAGCTGCTCTAGAGCCAACCTTCAGAAAGAAAGACATTGTTATGTAATAGTTTAGCAGATTATTCTTTTTTGAGAAGTGTATTTCTGATCTGACTTCCTCAGTTTGAGCTAAGGAGTCAGATACAAGACAAAATAAAGGAAGTCGATTTTGATTAACTGAACTAGTGTGGGAATGATAACTAGAGAAAGGTTTTTCGGGAAGTTGAGGCGAAACCGTTAAACAATGTAGACGTGTTTTTTCGTGTCTGGCAAGCGGCTTCCCAGTGGAGTGTAAGAACAACCCTACTGGCTAGCAGATGTATACATCGACGTTAATAAAGTAACTCAGTTTAAAATATCTTTCACTACTGGATCCTAAAACTTTTCTCTACCTTAGTGTGAGAGAAGAGAGATGATAAAGAATTGTATTAATTGGCGCAGTGATCCAGAGATCCCCAGGATGAGTGGGCTTTACAACAATATGCCATCGATGATGATCTCAACGGTCAATGCGGACAGTTATACCTTCTAGCTTGCTCCATTTTTGCTGGTTCATGCGCATTTAACGACCTTCATACCCTAATGTCCCAGACAAGGCTCTGTGTTCAACACTGGGTCAGTGTAGTATCGCTACTCGGTAATATTAAAACTATCTACAGGCTCTAACCATCTAAGGCTTTGTTATCAGTAATATCTGAATAAGACACCCAAAAGTCAAACGATAACCTACTCACTGAAGTATATAGCTTCCTGTTTTTTCTAATACATTAGTCAGATTATTCTCGTACGTAGATTCAATTGCTGCTGATGGTGGCTCGCCTCCCGGATGCTTTATTGCTTATATCGTCTGTTTGCTTGCAAAGACGCTTGCCGGTTATAAGAGGTAAAAGCGAAATGACTGGAGTTTTCTTTCCTTCAAAGACAGCCTCTTTTTCTGTGAATCTGGTGAGACTAGGTAATCATCTGCGTACTGGTTCGACCGCTAATAGATTAAAACGCTGCGCTAATCACCAGCTGTTTCGTGTTACGCCGATTTCATTACGATTTGCAAAAGATAAACATCAATCTCATATCAGCTGCAGACGAATAGATTAATAATCAAAATTTATAACGTAGCAAACCGTCACCAACGATCTCGTCCGTTTAAATCATTTCACCCCAAGCAAGGCGAAAATATCACTAATACGCAGGTGGTTATAGTGAGTGAAAATAAAAAGAAAAGACTGATTATAGGGAGAAAGAACAAATAATGAACAGGACTCAAGGAGATAGAAGATGTCGATTGACGTTGCATTTAAATATTTGAAGAGTGTAGGGAAGCAAGTAAACGGAAGAGACTTCCACAGGCGGGAATTGCGAGAAAAGAAAATCTTCGAGTAGAAGTGGCGGTTACATTTAGCTATTTTAACAATAAAGGTGTGGGACCTAGATGCTAATCTAGTAGCACGCTTAAATTCATGCAGTCGGGGTACCAGAGAAAAAAAAGCTCCCCAGAACAGTTGTCATGTATAGCTATAATTCTTTATTCAAAATTCTAGTATTGTGTAATCATCACCGTTCCTCCCTTCATGAAGAACCGTTTGCTCTCAATGAGTTTCTATTCTTTGAACGTCTACTTGACCTCAAGTGGACTCTTGACCTCAGCTTTTATATACTAAACATTTATATTGATAAAGAAGCCAGAAAATTGTCGGCCCCTTGTACCGCTCCAGAATTTTCTGGATTCCTTCTTTCATTTCTTTCATACATTGTCTTTACCGTAATCGTTGTAATAAATATGGGTAAGTAATTCAGACAGAATTCATTAATCGGATATTATTTCCGAAACATATTTTGATGTACGTTTTTCCAAATGTCAATAACATAAAACAGTAATCTTTACAAGAGTCAGATTTGACAAGAGTCATATTAGACAAGAGTCATATTATACAAGAGTCAAATTAGACAAGAAAAATAGACTATTGTTCATATAGTTAGGCAGTAGAGATTACATCCTCACTTTCCCAAGTTTACGGAATTCCAAATCGTTTACTTCATTTTGACAGAGAAAACTACCCCTCAGTCGGCAGTCTCTTCTAACAAGCATTACGTTACAAGTCTGTCTCTGTTCTTTCGCTATTTCTTGTGCTGCAAATATTATCCAGTCTTTAATACAACCAGTTTAGATATTTATTACTAGGAAAAGTTGTGATACGTCAACGGAGTAAAAATCACTATCATTTCCTCGGTATTTAAAATTCCACTGAAAGGGATGCCCCCCCCCCAAAGCACGGAAATGTTTCTTTAAATCAAGATTCAGTCGTCATATATACTTTTTATAACAATTCAGTTATTAATGAGAAGTGTTGAAATTAATATCTGCATAACTTTCCACCTCCAGCTTCATTTTCATCCGAAACTCGTACCGGAAAAGACACAATGCAGTTAATAATAAGAGTTAAAAATTAATGCCTACAACATTTCACAGCTCTAGCATCGTTCCTTGATATTCAGCCAATGAGATTTCAGCCCACTCTGGTACCTGGAAAGAAAAAAATGCATTTATTAATAATAAGAGTTAAAAATTAATGCCTATAAGATTTCACAGCTCTAGCATCATTCCTTGATATTCAGCCAATGGAATTTTCAGCCCCATCTGGTGCCTGGAATGAAAAATGCATTTATTAATAATAAGGGTTAAAAATTAATGCCTACAAGATTTCACAGCTCTAACATCATTCCTTGATATTCAGCCAATTAACTATTCAGTCTATCCGCTTATCAGGAAAGAAATAATGCTGTTTAAAATAAGAAGAGTTCAAATTAATTCATCCTATATTTTACAGATTTAGCGTCATTCCTTCATAGCCAGGCTATAAACTATACATTCCAATCTCGTAAAGACGGAAATGGAGAACATTGGGTCAACTTTTAAATGGGATATCTGAATTTTACTCTACTGTATATAACAATCGTTATCATATTAATTGTATTTGGGAGCTGGGGGAAGGCCAGCCCAGAAAAGCGTTTATTTGAAGTACCTTTGAGGAAGATACGAATAACCAACAAGTGTGAAGAGAATATAATCATACTCCGGAAATATAATAATGATATTTACCTAGGAATCAAGTCCAACGCATCTTATCTAGTGAAGACTGGAGCGAGCGAATTTTTGTTCAGGTTGCAAGGTTTTCGGGTTGTTAATTTGACATTACATCACCACCGTGTGTTTCTTTTCTTTTTTAAGCATTTCACCAAATGTGAGGTTCTAACCTTTTGCTAATTCGGATGGGAATCTCGATAGATTCGGTATCAGCCTTGTCGTTCCCAGCTCGCCTCCGACGTCTGGTTACCGAAGTAACTGTTTTGATCTCTAGTCTAACCTACCCGCGTTGTGATTTGATCTTAGGTAGACGAAATCAAACAGTCACCGGGCCGTAATGCAAGCTGAGTCCGGACAAGGGTAATATCGCACAAGTATATGTAAAAGAAAATAAAGTAAAAACTCGAAAAGTTCAAATGTGTTAAAAAAGGATAACAATATTTTATATCTAGTTGCTGAATACAGGACTGCTTCTTCTTCCCAACCCGCTATATGGATTCGTGACACTTTGTGTTTGTTAGGCGAGTCTTAACATCTTAAGTTGTTTGTTCTTTAAGAAACTGCTTCTTGGTGTATCTTCAGGCGATATTCGTAAAACTTGTTTTAGTGGTGTGAGTCTAAGTCGTTCTTCAAAAATAAATTGTTCTTGGTTAGAAGTTGAGTTCGGAATTGCGTGGGATCTTTCAGTCAGGTTCCTGCAAGGTGGGCCCACTCAATTCAACTCAGCTGCGAACTGCGAATTTAACTCAACTGCCTCTCAACTGGAAATGCCTTTCACTCGCTGCGACTCTGCTTATATGGACGCCGACCAAAACCGGGGTGGGCTTGTCGGGGTTTGAGGTTCCTTGGTAATTCTAAATCCACAATCCACTTCTTTGTTTTCGGTCAGGAAAATTTATTATTTTCCATTTTTGGAAGTCTTTCGTCCTCCCACCTTCTTCTGTTCTCATATTGGTATCTCACCATACCCTCAGAGGGTGTCAACGGGTTTCCCCTCTCTCTCACAGTGGCATCTCATAACGATGCCTTCATGGGGGGTGTCAACAGGCCTCCCCTCCTTCTTCACATGATTACCTTACACTGCCGCTCATGCCAGCATTCAGCCAATGGGCGCCCAGCAGTGTGGGTGTAGCCAGACTGGCCTCGGTTTAAAAAAATCTTGCTCAAAGAAAAAAAAACTTCCCTTTTCTTTTCTTTCTTTCTTTCCTTTCTTCTGCCCGACAACAAGACTCTTATCTTAACCGAATTTCATATGGAATTCGTCACTCGGGACCTTCGCCAAACAAGTGGGTGGTCAATTGGACGTATCGCACCTTGGTGCCAACTATTCGTTCTGATAAAATAATTTTGCTATCATAGCCAGCCCTGACAATAAACAGGTGTTTTTTCCCAAATGACATGGAGGTGGTTCAACGGACATTTTGGTTTCGGTCAAGCTTGACCTAATTAAATTTTATCTCCCAGCACTCTGCAAGAGGTCGCTTGTCCAGCTTGAAATTTTTACCATTGCCATGGGCAGATTGGATATATCTTATTCGGTGCGTCGTCATAAATTAAATTAAATCCGACACATCCGCGACCTTACTTTCCTCGCTAATGAGAATAAAACCTTTAGCATTTTTCTTTGTTAAAAAGAATAACACCGCTTAGTGTACTTTTCATGATGGCTTCTTATCACCTAAATTTAATTCTCGCCTTTCTCTTTTTTTTCCTTCTTTCTTTCTAGCAACCTAAATAGTGTCACACAAAAGCAAAAGGCGCGAGTGCCACTAGCACGCAAAGGGTTACAGAGAGTGAAAGTGAGAGAAAAAATGGGTGTTTGAGGAAAGGATAAAGAGAAGGGCAGTGATCAAGATCAATGCGTCAGAAGATGTCGACTGACATTATATTTAAATTTTTGAAGATTATAATTATCAAGGAAGCAAGTAAGAGGAAAGGAATTCTACTGTCGGGAAGTGCCAAAGGAGAAGTTATTGGCGTAGAAGAGGCGGTTACATTTAACTGTTTCGACACTAAAAGGGTGGGACCGAGATGCTAACCTAGTAGCACACTTAACCCGATGAGATATCTGTTTTTCAAGTGTCCTCCCCTTTTTGCCGGTCTTGGGGGTCTCCTAATTGTGCTATTTGTTTAATCAGTTCACCCGAAGGAAGGCGATGAAACTACTAAGACACAAGGAGGTTACTGAGAATGAAAGAAACTGAGAAATTGTTACTGAAGAGAAAAAACGAGATTCACATACCCAAAAGTTGACGATTGATATATGTTTTTTCCAGATTGTATTTGGCAGAAGAAAAAAAAAACACGACGCATGAAGAGAGTTACACGGACGAGAATTGCACGAGTATAAACTCTTAGGATAAAAATTACAGTATTATTTAGCAAATTCAACCGTAAATTACGAGACCTTATATACAATATAGTACGACGGTTGTAATGAAGAAGTTGAGCAGCGAAAGATGAAAGCTTATCAGACCAATCACCACAAAGATGTTTCCGTCCTTGATATGACGATAAACTACATCCGCGTCCTGGTTAAGACGACAAACTCCGTCCAACAGTAAGGCCTCTGATCAGGAGGTTTTGGGGAGCGTGGAACCACCTCTTAATTGCTGGTGGTCCTAGGTCTACCTTGGTTGTTATCACCTGTTAGATTCCCAGCTAACCGTCAAACTACGGACAAAACACTATGAAATTTTAAAATAGGTCTTAATACCACAAATACTTTGTAAAAAGTTATTACCAGTAATAATGCTTTTGAAAATACCACCGATATTTTTCTGAAAATACATTATTACCAGCAATATATTTTAGGCAAAAAATATTACCAGCAAAAGATTTTAGGTAAAAAACTATTACCAGTAATACATTTTTGACAAAAAAATATTACCATCAATACATTTTAGACAAAAAAAATATTACCAGCAATACATTGTTTAAAATTACCAGATATAGATTATTTGAAGGAAAAATATTACAAGCAATACATGTTTGAAAAAAAAATATTACCAACAATAAACATTTTTTGGCATCAAATAACCCATTGAAGTTGATATGCCGTAAAACAAACCAAACCAAAGAAGATAGAGAAAAGACAGGTTGAATCTACTTACGGCAATGGACAAAATGATTTAAGCCGAGGTACAAGGTCAGAATCGTTAATCTTTCTCTCTCCTCCTTTGGATTTTGTCAAGAAAATTTGGAACATAGCAGAAGTACCAGAGTAGATTTGGCAACCATATTGCTTTTTTTTTCCTGTCCATATCCGACTTACCAGTCGTCTCGCTATATGAAGTAGAAACGTTTGAGGAGACTTAAGCTGGTCACTGTTTATCTCATTGAAGGTCTTGACATTAAGGTGGCGAGCTTTCAGTCTCTGTCTCGGAACTCTGACTCCTACTTACATATCGATATTCCAACCACGCAGTAATCTAAATTTCATATTGACATCTTGTCAAAACAACAATTTTGCCGCTCGCCCAAAATGCCTAAAAGCGGAAAACATTGAATCTTTAACTTGATCAAAACAAAAAGGCTTGTCAACATTTTTGACAGATGAGAGGGCGCTAAATATTCTGAATATTTCATCTTTTCTTGCCCAATCTATCAATGTTAACAAGATATCAAATCGATGGTTATATCTGCGTGGTCGTCTCCAGTTGATTTTCGTAGTATTGTCATAACGTTTGCTAGACTAAATTTAGCTTTAATTTTTTTTTTACCAGTTTTAAAATAATTCAAATCTAAATCCATGATGTGGGTTACCTACACACGATATTCTTGTAGGATTATTCACAAGCTATGGCGTAGAGATATGTTTTAATTCACGAAGATTCTGTGTTCATTCTTTCGATAGAAACTATGTCAAATAAATTTTGATTCTATCTCAATGAAAAAAATCGTATCAGTCGCTAATTTAAAACTGCGCCATTGATAAATAAAGTCTAATTCTCTCTTCAGTTGGATTTACTCCACTGCGCTTAATTTTATATTATAAAGCTTGATTTTAAACAAATTATTTATTTAGTTAGTTAATAAAGGGAAGATTTAATTACCTTACCACTAATAAGATTGGATTTATTTTTATATTTTCTCAAAATCATGGTAAATCAAATTTAAATTCAGCGTGTGAGCTGAACCGTACTAATGAAATATGTGTAATTTCTACTCAGATTTTATTTAAGCTTTATTGTAGAGACGTTTTGTTAAGAATAGTTGGCAACCAAATATAGAAATATGCATTGAAATTCGATCATTTATTACAGACATCTCAAGAAAAAATGCCTTTTTGAAGCACACCCTGTAATCTAGGTTTTTCAGTGTGATTCAAAAGCGCATAAATTTTCTACAGGTAAATATCGTTAATTGACAATCTTAACGTTGTATCTTAGAAATGATTAAAGATATCTTACTGGAATTGGAAAAATAGAAGTGGAAACGATGATCACTATTTCCGTTGTGACATCTTGATCCAGTTTTTCTCTCTAATCTTCCTGCTGTTTTAAAATGATTACCCACTCTTTGATGGTTCTTGAATGGAATTTGAATTTAGAAGTCAGAGTATGAAATTTGGTACCATTACTGAAAGCCTGAATGATCTTTTCCTCTCACCATTGCTAAGTTGGGAAGACATGGGGCAGACATATATATATGTATATAATTGCTGATACCCGCTGAAGAGTGGACGAACAGATCCATCTACGAAACATGCGATGCTAAGTGTAATATCAAGGAGCTAAGAGAGAAATTTTATATATATATATATATATATATATATATGTGTGTGTGTGTGTGTGTGTATATATATATGTGTAATTTCTGGGATGCTGAAGGTAATATCAAAGAGCTAAGAGAGAAATATTAATCACATTAATATATATATATATATATATATATATATATATATATATATATAAGAAGAAATATAGATTTAAGGTGCGCTATATTTATGGATAAAGTGCTTAATATCAGAGATAGAGCATATGTTAATATGAATATAAAAGTGAACATTGAAGTCAACACTCAGAGTCGACACGCTGTTTGATGGTGACGATTGCGTCCAGCATGAAACAGCCTGTCGCCTCTGAGTGTTGACTTCAATGTTCACTTATATATATATATATATATATATATATATATATATATATATATATATATATATATACGCCCAGTCTCACACTGTCCATATATGTATATGTTTGTGTGAGATGCAATGTGCACGTGCGTGTTCGAATGTCCGCGTACGTATGAGTAGCGTTCTTACGACATTTTCCTCCCAATAGCACAAAAACACCGGTAGACACAATCATAAATAAATACAAGGGTCACAAACTGACATCAATCCAACTAAACACACACACACACACACTCACACACACACACACACATATATATATATATATATATATATATATATATATATATATATATATATATATATATATATATATGCACATTTCATTGAATACGACATACAAGGTGCTTATATTTAGTCTTTTTTATACAAATTCTCATGCGATCTAATAATGTTTTTCTTTTCAGATGATAAATTATATAAAAACTCTCCGAATTTTCTTTTTATCTGAGTGCTTTCGGCTATACATTTAGTAATTTTCAAGGATGAAACATTTTAACTGTTAAATAAGAAATAGTTTGTTGCATGTATGTATATATATATATATATATATAATGTTTTCATTTTTCAAAACACGGTCCAGTTATTGTGTTCAGGTTCATAGTTTATATTATTAAGTGTTTTTTTTTTGTTTTTATTAATAAGGCTTCCATTATTTTTAGCCATTTTTGCTGTAGATTATTATATTTGTGTTGTCAACAAATTTTTATATGATGTATCATCTGAAAAAAAAAACATTATTAGATCGCATGAGAGATGGTATAAAAAACTAAATAAAAACACCTTGCCTGTCGTATTCAATGAAGCGTGCATGAAAGAAGGATTGCTGCCTAAATACACAAATTTTTTATATATATATATATATATATATATATATATATATATATATATATATATATATATATATATATACGATGGCTGTCGACTCGATTTTTGAGCATAGCCATTTTCTTAAATATGCCGTTTCGTCAAGGATTAATGCAAGAGAATAATTATTTGTCAAAGAAAGTAGAGTTTTAGACATTTGTTCGACATCAAAACCACTCTCTCAGCGTCAACTAATATAATCTAGTTGTAATAATTCTCTATATTACTGTTGAGCCCTTCAGTCGAAGGTTTTTTTTTTTTTTTTAATTCATAACTCTTTCTTTTCTCATACTTCTTACTCCGGAGGCTGAAGTGCCCGGCTTTATCTTACTATTTAACACATGACTGGGTGGGTAGAGATGTACTCATATCATTACCAAGGGATTTTTTTTTTTCGTAAGTGTACCTCACGTACTCGACCATAATTGGAACTTGGCTCGCAGATTTCAAATAACAAATCTTAACAACCATGTCTTTTTTTCATTGCTCAAAGAAAGCGATGCCAAATTTTTAAAAGGAAAGTTTTGATTTTTTATAATTATCCATTATTCTTTTATTTTCCTTTGCTTATTACATTATATTATAAATTTTGTTACGTTATTATGCATCTATAGTATTTAATATATTCTTAAAAAATCTTGTTTTTTTATTTTTAAGATACATCGTGGCATACAACGATTTTTATTTTAAAATAAGTTTTGTTTAGCAAATATAATTTATTAAGAATATCCGGTTAAGAATTAACATAATGCATTTTATTTGTTTTATTTATTATATAATGGAATGAATACTGTTTTTTTCTACTACTAGTTTTACGGTAACTGCTCCGACGAGCTATTTTTGCTGGTTCTCAAACTGCATGAATTTAAACGTGCTACTAGGCCGGCATCTCAGTCTGCTACATTCACTGTAGAAACGGTTAAATATAGCCGTCTCTTCTACTCCAATAGCTTCATGTCTCGAACTTCCCGTTTGTGGAACTCACTTCCTCTTACTTGCTATAATCTCCAAATATTCAAATGCAATGTCAATCGACATCTCCAGATGCCTTCATCTTTTCCTCCTTCATGCCTCTTTACTCTTCCTTCCACTTTCTGTAACCCCTTGCGTGCTGGTTACACCACCACATTGCTTGGGGTGAAAAGTTTATATATATATATATATATATATATATATATATATATATATATATATATATAGTTAAATTCCCAGATCAATTCTGCGGACAAGACACATTGGTATAAAATGAAATTTTATACCATTTTGTCTTGTCAACAGAACTGATCTGGGAATTTAACTATATTATCGACATGGAAAAAAAAAATCCCCTTACTATAAAGGTAATTTATATTAACCAGAAAAAAAAACCTTAGACAGAAGGGTCTATCTTTTTAAGTTTGGATTTTTTAATGAAACTATAACAACAAAAACATTTCGATGTCATTTTTGCCTTGAAAATGTCGGAAGTCGAAACGCGTCGGCAAAATCTAAGATGTTTTTCCAATTGGCATTTTATACCATATATATATATATATATATATATATGTGTGTGTGTGTGTGTGTGTGTGTGTTATTTCAGAAAGCAAATATACGTAATGTTTATAATTTAATTTCCCAAAAACATAAATGAGAAAAAAAATATCTGCAATTACTTTTTAAAAACATAAAATTACTTACTCATATGAAATCATTTTAAATTGCAATTGCTGTCATCAAACATCGATAGCCTACCATTCTGCAATCTTTTAAGGTGGGATGGAAGAACCAGCGATCGTGTTATTTTGAAGAGACACAAGTAATGCCGAATGATGGCGATCGCATCAACAACTTGCTTGATTAGTGTATTGATCTCGGGTAAAGTAGACAGTTTGCAGCCGACACATCCGGCCGTCTCTTTCCTTATTACTCGGAACCTTCAACCAATGAGCATCTTAAATCTAAATTAACACCGAAACCTCGAAACTTGTCGCTGAACAAACACTCATACTTGACGCTGCCGCCGCGAACTATCAATTGGACATCACGTTATCCGGCCATTTTGTCACCTTGCTGCCCTGTTTGTATAGTTACTACCTCACGTCTTTCCCGCGTCTCGTTAACTCCCAGTAAATCCTCCAGGCTTTTCTTTCCATATTCCCCCCTTGATTTTAATAGCTTTTCGCATCTTCTTCATCTTTAACATTCATTCTTATTCCTTTCAGTTCTGCCACTTGACTTATTTCTCCTTTCTTTATTTCACTCTGCTTTCGATCGTTAATACTTTCACCTTTATTATTCTGTCACTTTAAACGCCTTTCTTTCTCGTTCAACCGCGAGATCTCAATCTCTAATGAGATTTTAGCTGTGACGTTATTATTTTTTTTCTTTCTTTCGCGTTCAGCCGCGAGATCTCACTCTCTAACGAAATTTTACCCTGAACATTATTATCTCGCCCAATTTAATAACTTCTCTCCACTTATTCCACTAGTTGGTGGGATTTCGTCTTTGTCGATTTCGACTGCACATTTCAACTGTTGCACTTTTCGACCTTCATCGAATGTGTAACTCATCGAGAAATACATTTTTCTAATTATAGATCAGGTGTTTAGGAAAACGACCGAATACATCAACTGAAATGGAAAGATAGAGACCAAACTATATTAGTTCGTAATGTGTTAATGGCAAAGAATCGTTTTAGACAATATCTTTTTTTAATTTGCTTCCTAATATTTTCGATGAATAATTAAAATGATATTTTATTCACAGTATTATGAATTATATTTGCATTTAATTCAGATAAAATAAAAAATGAACCTCTGTACAAAGTTACATTATATATCAGTTATAGGTAATAAGGAAAACAAATCTCTTGAGAGTATGGTGCCAATTGTATTTTCTACACAAACCGGATGTTCACCGCTAGACGACCAAAGCAGACTGCGTAAATACGTTTTCTGCGCATCGGCTACACGCAAACATCCACCTTAAACAAAATAAAATAAACAATATATTATGACCAAGCAGTGCCACTCGCAGTCAAAAGCTCAAAATATTAATTTCGAGCCAATTGACGGCTATATATATATATATATATATATATATATATATATATATATATATATATATATATATATATACAGGGTGCGATGGATAAATTGGCGTCTAGATTACGCAAAAATAAAAATAACACTGACATCTCATTTTAACAGATATGTTTACTAAAATTACACACAAATATCTTGAAATACTAAAGAGTAAATTCATTCCAGAAAATCACCATTGCTTTGACCAAGGCAGCCAGACGACTTCGAAATCTCCTGCAAATCTTCTGGACGGTTTACTTGTTTAATTTGGTGAATGCTGCAATAATCTTTGCCTTCAGTTCATCTTTGGTGTTACAAGGATTTTTATTTTTTTTGGTCTCTCGCTAAACCGCGCCCCACAGATAATCAAGGGGATTGCACTCTGGGGAGTTTGGTGGCCAGATGGAAAAGGGTGATGTGTTCGCAGTATTTGTCTGAAAGCTATGACTGTATTCTCCTGATTGTGTGGTGTGGTGCAGAACCCGTTTGCCAAAGGTAGGGTCTTCCAGCAACCAATCGCTTGACCCAGGGCAGTGTTACTATCTCCATGAACTTCATGTAAATTTTCGTGTTGAATCTGAGGCCGTGGGGGAAGATGAATGGAGGCACAACATCCCCATCACTAGTGACCACTCCAAATACCTTAGTAATCACCATTAAACTCATCCAACTCCTTCTGAATCCTTTATACTGTTCTCAGATTGGTACAAAAACACCCCGAAATGTTCGTATTAGAGCTTCCGACGCGAATGCCAAGCACTACAGCAGGCCGTTTACAAATTTCCGGCGGAGTGGATTGCGTCATGGTGCTCTTTTTCTCACTGACGATCCCCAACTGATATTGTGCAGAATCTACGCATGCGCAAAATTAAAAATATAAAATGGCGACAATTTTCCAATCGCATCCTGTAAACCCGACACAGACCAGTGTTTGATGTCATCACAGATAGGCTGAGAGAGACGAGACACAGATCAGTGTTTGATGTCAACACCGACGCGCTTTGAAGGAAACGCAACCTATGACGACAGCCAACACCAGTGTAATTTCACCTTCTAATTCCACCACTCTCTCTCTCTCTCTCTCTCTCTCTCTCTCTCTCTCTCTCTCTCTCTCTCCTTGTTTTACTTTGACACATTAACAGATAGAAGTTACAACATTTAGTATGCATGTAAGTAAATTATACATTTATTTACCCACATTCTATGTCCTCTTCTGTTTGAAACTTGGATTTACGTTTGCGGAGGCGGAGAATAAAATTAACCTTCACAGAAGTAACAAAAAGAATCAAGATCGCCTACTTTCATTATATGCGAATTGCCATTACATTCTTGGCGTCGAGATCTCATCAACTTACAGTTTAGCTGTAAGTTACATCCTAACAGTTGCACTTCTCGCTTGTGGAACTCTCTTCTGGGTTCATGCTTTCCAGTCAACTGTAATCTGCAAAAATTTACACGCATTGTCAATCGTAGGCTACTGTCCTCTTGATTAATCTTTTGTCTTCCCACTCATTATTAATGTTTCTATTCCTAATTCTTCAACACCCTGTAACCCCTTGCGTTTTCGTTGTTTTACTGCCTTGCTTGGGGTGATACCGATTAAAATGCTTTGATGTGATACAAAGCTGAATGTATAATTTTCTAAGCGTAGTTTAGATGTGGCATAAGGCTGGATGTATGTGGTACTCAGTAAGAATCGAACTCACTACTGAAATGCAATGTCAATCGCTGTCTAATGTCCTCCTGATTACTGTTTTCTCTCTCTGCTCATTAATGTATCTGTTCCTAAACCTTCCACGCCCTGTAACCCATTGCGTGTTAGTGATTTTACTCCATTTCTTGCGGTCAATTAATAATTATAATAGTAAACGATAGTGAAGAGACATCCAAATGCATTCCCCGAAATTTTAAAATTTAGAGTTTTCCTACCAGGTATCATCCGATTTTAGTGACCCAGTGATTGTTTAATCCATAGGTAAATAAAGACGAACTCTCGCATTTCTGAACGTAAATTGTGTGAAATAGAATGCAGCACATGCGGCTGTGGTGTGATTCCATTTTCCAGGAGCATGAACGTAACACTATCAGGACAAGAAAAATCATAATATGCCCTTCCATTCCGATCAGCATGGTCGTCATAGTTATTATACTTACAACGTTTCGGGCATTGTACTATCTGAACTTCGTCAGGTATATGCCGTAGCTTTCATGTAATGTTGAGGCGAAGCTTCCTCCACTGCATAGAGTGGAGATTTTTTTAACGATCTGACGCCTCGGCTTCAATCACTTTCCCACCGACATAACGTCGCCTCAGCGCGCCTTTTCTGTAAATACTTTCGGGGTAATTGTTCGAATGAGATCATCGCTATGGTAGCTAGAATCTATGATTTTAAGCGCAGTACTAGACTGGCAACTGGTATCATCAATTTATAGCTGAGTCGTCTAGATGTAACCGTAAGTTCTATGCTAAGAGTTTCTTTTCTCCCACTTCTCGCTTCTTGATTTCTCTTCCGGTTGTATATTTTGCAATCAAATTTAATCATCAGGAATTTAAATGCAATGTCAATCGCTATCTACTGTCTTCCTGATTGCTCTTCTTCTGTACGCGATCCTTTGTAATGTTTCTATTTTCTAATTCTTCAAGATTCAGTAACCCCTTGTGTCTTAGTGGCTTCAATGTCTTGAATCCTGTGAACTCGATTTTTAAAAAATCCACGATAAAACGTATATATATATATATATATATATATATATATATATATATATATATATATATATATATATATATATTAGTTTATTTTTTCTAGGCAATCTGTTTTGGGATATCGCTTTTTCTTCCAATAAACCAAAGTTTAAGAATTGTTTTACGTAGGTAGTTTTCATTCCGCTACCACACGAATTATCACTATGGAATCACACGCGGATTGAATAGGTTAAAATTATGAGTGGGTCACATGAATGAATTATTTGATAAAATTAAAAGAATTTATATTGCTACCTAATAAATTGTGATTTTAACTTTCCACAATGCAAATTTTAGAACTTAAGACCCGAGCTGAGAAACATTACTACCGTCTATTCTTGCGGGCGGTTCGACGTGGATAGCACAGTTGACAAGTACTACTGGATACAGACTTTAATACTCACTGTGTGTCCAATGTATGGGGCTAACTTTAGAAAATTAGAATACTTAACTACATTAGATCTAACTCACGTCGACAGAAGTAGAATTTGTCTAAAAGCATTTCAGTTTATTATTTACATTATACACATTTAGACTAATGTCCCTATCACAGCGTTTCGGTTTTTCTCTCCGGCCTTCTTCAGATGTCTATCGATCTGTGTTATCTTTAGGGAATTTCAAACTGTACTCGCTATTTTATTTGAATTTGGTGACAGTAATTATGTTTTTATGGCTGCTAGTACAGACTAAAATGGTAGAAACATGATTTAATTAAATGTAAAAAAAAAGACTTACCATAACTTTGGCGTATATGCAGGAAAGGCAAAATTGGAACGCGGGCGCAAATCACGCCGTTAATCTTTTATCTGTAGACACAGACAATGCAAAATCTGATTGGCTAATGCAAATCTTGATGCCATTATAAAAGTAATATCTACCTCCTGATATAATAATCGTTTTTGAGAATTACATCATGGAGCGAATTATGCGGAGAGACGGCTTGTCAACAGGTCGGGGTACCTGGTAGAACGGATCTGATGTTGTAATACTCTAACTCCGTAAAGAAGCCAGGGTAACATCATTGATGACCTCTACCATTTCATTTTATAATCTATTCCAAGAAGAACAAGACGAGGTATGCATAGAAAAATTTAATTTTTTTTTATATTTTATATTGACTTTAGTAAATGATTAAAACAAATTAATGTCCCAAATCAGCTCATAGCAAGTGAAATTAATCAAAATTGCCAATTCAGTTTAGCGTATCAGCTTTAAAAATCACAAACAGCTCAGTAGGACATTTATCGAAGTTGGAAGGTCATCGACTTCGAAATATCAAATTCTTCTGTCTCACAATACAAGGATGCCAAGCAAGAATGCAGGCATTCTTCATAAAGTGAATCTCGTCTCCTGCAGTATTGACAACTGCAAAAAAAGAAGAATTCTCCTGCCAGGTCGGTTTTTAAGATATTCCAGGTGAACGTTCTCACTGAATACATCTGTAGACGTAAGGTGGAGGAAAGCAAACGGAAAAATTAAATTGGCACCTCTTTCAGACCCCACTTCCGCTTTTGTTCTGACAGCTGAGATATCTCCCTGTTTTGCGAGTGTTTAGCAAATTCCAAGCGATCATGGAGACACACCATGTATCCTCGTTCGTAAAGCGAAGCTGAAACGTCTTCGTATTTTTCGCAATCCATTTTTATATAACTTTTCATAGTCACTTCACTGAAGAAATTCTGTTTTAACAAGTTTTGCATTCTAAATTACCTTCTTATATATTTCTTCATGTCGGAAGCATTATCTGTTGTTAGACAAATAGTTATAATTTCAGCACATCTGCTACGGAAATCTCAAGTCTTCTATAATAATCTGATTCAAAATAAATTCTAAATTAACCTCGCCAACAAAGTGTTTCTCAAAACAGAATAAATGATCTAGAATTGGAATGAAAGCAGTGATTGCAACTAACATAAATCAATGACAAAAATTCAGAATGTGAAATTAGGAAATACTAAACTCGTGGGTGTGTGGATCAGTTATGACAAATTACTGTAGAAGATAAGATAATTAAATGCAGAATAGGTTGTATTCGACAGAAAAAAATGTTAACATATAACTTAAATCTAGTCATTTCAACGTAAAAATATGAAACCTACGCTTAAATTCATAAAATCTAAATACCACAGCGGAAAGTGTATCAGAAAAATTACCATGAAAGCATTTATAGAAAAGGCGTAGGCGGCGGGGAGGGAGGGGGAGATATGTTACAGCCGTAAGAAAGGTACTGAATCTGAGATGCCAGGTCAGGACCAATAACATTGCAATTTTGGATGTTATCAAGAATCTCTAAATATGTAGCAGTATCACCATGCCAGATGCGACAGCAATGTTCAAACATGTCGAATGGTAGACTTATAAATATGTAAGATATATTTATCTAAAATATCTTTCGGTTTTAAATAACCCACAAAAGGTTGATGAGCCGTAAAAAATAAAATAATCAATGACACCCTATTCTTAATATGTATATATAATTCCATCTGTTAAAAAACAAATCTTTATTCAGTTTGAAGAAGACTTTTTGAATGACGATATATGTCATTTAGGATGTTCCGCCATTTTCTCATACAACTCATTTAAATCCGAATTATTCGGCATTAATGTAGAAACTACCGATTCACACAGCAACAGTAAATTTCTTTTAATTATAGAATTAGCAGCTGTCCATAAAGAAAGCCCGCGCTGAATGTGTCGATTAAGAGAAACGGAAATATTAGTCTCACTTAATATACAATTTCGGTTAGTGTCTGGAGGCTTGTGAGATCGACAAAATAAGGTTTGAAAATGTTTATGAGAACGAACAGAAATGAATAAATAATCGGAGGAGATTAATAGCGACAAGATGAAAATAACCTCGAATAACATTTATGTAAGTAATGAATATTTTATTTTTAAATGCTTTCAGACTCTTGGATATTCATATATTTCTCATATACAATTCATAGAATGAGGCAACTAACCCTCAAACTATCAACGATTTAATTCCGTTCAGCCTTTTATTAATCAAAGTTCATATTATTTAACTTTTTAGTCTTTTATAACTATACTATAATGTCTGAGTGAGTGTTACCATGAGGCAGCAAAAAGGGTACAACTTAGAGTAATATTTGATAGTCCAATAACGCTATAATTCTATCTGAATGAAGAAAGAAATGAAAATATAAACTAAATACTGCAAAAAATAATGTAAACTACAAAATAACAATATATGTATTTCAGTCTAAACCATCGCAAAATTTGTTATAAAAATGTCTTTTTGCATTTTTAATATAAAATAATGAAATCCTAACATGGATTGAAATAACGAAATATGAATTCCAAAAGCCAAGCAAAATAAAAACAGGAATTTTTCAATAGAAAAACAATACAGATTAATGAAATTCTATATAATATCAGTCCTGATCACTGATGAATATGAGAGCTGAGGCAAAGGCAATGTGGTTCTACAGAAGGATACTGAGAATACCATTAATTGAACATGTGAATATCGAAGAAATGGGAAAATAAAGATAGTACCAGAAAAAAAAAACAGATTTCAGTGATACATAATGTGGAAAGATGGCTAAGAGAATTTAAGACTCACTTGAAGGCAATAAAGAAAGAGGGAAAAGTAAATGAAAGACAGGGTATGGACTGGCTGATATATTAAGGCCACAAACATTAACAGCTACGAAGGATAGGACGTTGTCGAGAGGTATTGTCGCCTACATCTTGGAGAAACACAACACATAATAGAAGAAAACACTAGTATGAAAATTACGCCAGTGAATGCCAAAAATCTAAATTAAATTTAATGTCTTTAAGAGAGCGTGATTCTAAGAGGAGTTGATATGTAGTGACCCCAGTATGTACTGGGCTCTCTCTCAGTGGTAGAAATGTAAGCTTTTTGCATAATGTCAGTCTTGGGCATCAAAAGATTATTAGAAGATTAACCTCGCATGGCACCTCATAGCCACAAAGTGCAAAATCAGTCACTGTGTCGACATAAAACAGGAGTCAAACTTGTTAAATTTAGGACATACACACACAAAATAACGGATGACAACATGTGATACAAAAGTCTGACCTGCGATTAAGAAGGTAGTAGGTACTGTTTTCGCAAAAAGTTTGGACTTTCGTTCGAAGATTCCGAAAAAAAAACCATATCCTCAGGCTGACATTTTTTTAACGTAAATTCAGAAATGACTAAGCAGTAATTTAAGCTAAGAAATATACATTCTCGAATTCTTACTAGATTTTGCAAACCGTACATTGCACAATAAACCTGCTGATTATGGATTAGTTGGATTTGAAGTAAAGCTAACTTTCAAATTTAAATGTAGTTCGAGTTTACTTACGGATCAAGCCTCAGTAAAATCCGATGAAGAATTTGAAATGTTTTTGGTCCTGACCTGGAATTTCGACCTCACCTATTTTCCCACCACCGTAATATAAATATTCATTGGGTTTTCGTTTTTAACTGTTGTTATTTTTCTTAGCCCACCCTAACAGAAAAAAATGTACATATGGGAACATGTTAGAAGTGCATACAGAGTTTGAAATATTATAGTTGCTGTAGTAATAATCGTATGAAAAAACGTGTTGGTTTGGTGTAAGTAATACTGTGTTAAGTTTAGGTCAGTAAGTTTAGGATAAGACCGATTGAAGACCAGCCCTCCCCTAGCCCCACTTTTGGCCTTGGGAGACATTTCTGTATTTTACAATGTAAATATTACTATCCTATGTGGTACCTAGACTTTATGAATTTAATAGAAGTATTAGGTTGGCAGCTAGGTCTCATCATTTTATACTGAATTTTTCTGATGAGATTTCGTACCTAGACTTTATGACGTCCCAGTTTTTCTTCTACTAGACTGGTTGCTACCCAAGTCTACAGAACCCAGTCTGTTCTACTATTTACCCATAACTACCACTTTTTAAGTAAATATCACAAAGAAAAATAAATATGGAAAAAAAGTGTATCAAAAAGTATATGGTGAGACTACAGATTGTCCTTCACGGAAATAGTCAACCAATACAAATTAGATTACAATGCGTAAATGGGGGAGTAATGTTTCAAGTTTGTATTTTCAGCAGCAAAAGCATACATCTTTTCACAGTTGATGATTATATCATGATAAATACAGAGAACTCGTGTAAGCTTTTGGACAAGACATTTTGTGAATGATATTGGTCATCATCAATAAGTTTTAAGCTAAAGTGTCTATAAACAGAAAAAAATGTGCTTTCATATTGCGCACATTTGACTATTGCCAAATAAGTTTCAAAGACACTGCATTAATAGAATAACCTTTAACCTCAGTAGATATTAATATAATAGCATCTCAATTTCAGTAATTTTTCCACTGCCATAATGTAGCTTCCTTGTGCCTTTACTATAAATACTTTTATGATAATTGTTCTGGTGAGCTTTCTTCTTTGGTACCTAGATTTTATGAATTTAAATGCAGTACTAGATTGGTGGCAAGGTTTCATCCTTTTATAGTTGGAATGGCTAAATGTAATCATACGTTCTATGCTAACAGTTTCTTCTGTCATACGTCTAACTTATGGAACTCTCTACGAGCTTCTTATTTTCTAGTTAAATTTGATGTTCAAAAATTTAAGCAAAGTGTCAATTGTTATCTTCTGTCTTCTCAATTCCTGTTCTTTTATTTCTCTCTCTCCCTCTATTTTTTCTCATAGTCATTCACACACAGTAATCCCTAGTGTCTAAGAGATTCTATTGTCTATTGTTGTTAAACGATTAGAAAAAATAATCTATTGTAAGATTGATCGTTCTTATTCCACTGCCCATACTCGTATCAGTTAATTTTATCAAGCTCAACACTGGAAAGCAACGGAGATGTGGTTCGAAAGAAGAATGCCGAGAATAGCATAGGCTGAACATGTGTGTAATAAGGAAGTTTTAAGGATAATAGAAACAAAAATGATACATACTAAGAATCAGAAAGAGAAAATTATAATTTCTAGGGCGGCACATAATAAGAAAAAGGCTTGGAGATTTTTACACTCAAAGAACTTTCTGAAGACAAGAGTCAGAAACAACATATAATTCGTTGGTAGAAAAAGGATTAGGAGAGATTGCAAAAAGACGAAACTTATTAAAAGCCACAAAAGAAAATTTTGGTGGCATGGCTTCATCAATTTACAGTTGAAATGACTAGATTTAATCGTAACCTGTATGCTAGCAGCTGCTTCTTCTTTTTCACATTTCACTCGTTGAAATCTCCCTCAACTTCTTGGTTTCCAGCAAACTTTGATCTTCAAAAGGTTAAATGCAGTGTCGATCGTTATCTTCTCTCTTCTTCACTCCTCCTCTTTTGTTCTCGCTCCTTAATAATGTTTCAATTTTTCTTATATTATTTCACACTCAATATACCATCCCTGTATCTTACTGTCTTTATTGCCTTGCTTGTGGTGAGATGATTGGAAAAAAAAAGGCTTCTGTAAATGTAAAATTACGAAATGAAATAAAAATGTTAGAAATGACTATTTTTTTGTAAAAGTTCAATTCTTTTTGGACGATTTATTTAGAGATATTTTTTCTGCCAATGTTCCTTCGTGATTTCAATATTTTTTTTTTTTTTTACTAAAATTTCAAAGCAAACTTTTTCACACTCTTTACTATCGGTTTTTGTATTTCCAATGCTTCATTGCATATTCAAAGGACAATATCGCTTTGATGGAATTTTGTATTACTTTTACGGGCTTTTATCGATTTTGTTTCTCTTTTATGATAGTGACCTTGGTAATGTCATAGTTAAAATAGCTATCACAATTATAGGCTATATTTTTGGCACTCTTTTCTTTTTTGTTAGCTCTCTCAACTGTTACGTGTTCTGAAAGTGTTTGACAAAAACAATATTCTATGAAAGTTATAAGATTTTATATACTATTAGGCTGAAAAAGAATGCATTATTAGCAAATTTTATTTGATTTAATAAAATCAATTAAATGTATATTAATCATTATTCAATTAATATGACATTAGCTGTTTTCTTGGCGCCTTTTTCTGCTAGGTTTCAAATTTTAAATCATAACATTTTAGGTGCAAATTATTTCAAAAAATGAGAATTACTTAACATAATGGAAACAAACATCGGATACTGTGTTATTTCCAAGTCCCTAATACTTTTTGAAGAAATAACAAACATTTTATGCAATAAAACATGCGCAATCAACTTAAATATAATCTCTCGACTCCCACCCCTAATTCTCAATGTGTATCTCTCTCTCACTATCTCTCTCTATATATATATATATATATATATATATATATATATATATATATATATATATATATATATATAATCAAAAAGCACAAGTCAGGGCTTGAGCGTACTGGCCTTGTTCAAATTATGGATCACGCTAGATATCACGCTCTCTACCAGAAACTGGAACTAAGGTCTGCTCAGCATAGTCGCAGTATAAATTTAATGTGGGCTCTTTTGGTGTTGAACAAACACAAATGTACCTGAGTGAACATCTACAATAGGGATTAGTTAGCAGCCCTAATAGACGGGTATCCTCGAATACGAGTGGCCAGATCTCTCTCTCTCTCTCTCTCTCTCTCTCTATATATATATATATATATATATATATATATATATATAGAGAGTAGAGAGAGTGAGTGAGAACGGGAGTGGGA
>CAHIKZ030000058.1:2620000-2697500 GCA_903632075.3 Acanthosepion pharaonis
TTATAATGTTTGGACCAATCCAAGACTTAAAATGCTGTGTCTTTCTTACCAGTATCTCGGATAGTTTGCAATTCATAAAGATTCTAACATACTAAAAGTGACATATTAAGACAGAGAAAGAGAGAGAAAGAGAGAGAGAGAGAGAGAGAGACACAGACACGCACAAAACATACACAAATACACACACACACACAGATACAGCGAAACTGTCTTTCTGTGGACGACAATATATATGCTTCTGAAAAATTATTTCAGTAGAGCTCTCCAGGGCGTCATGTGGCACAAGGCCTTTTTAACGTGGGCATTTCCAAGCCAGTAGGCTCGGCCAAAAAATAGCCCATTTGAACCCGTATAAACGGGTTGAGGGCCGGTTTTTACCTCCCCGAAGGAGACTCCGCCCTTCGGCGTAGCCTCCTTCGGGTTCCTCTCCGTCCATAGACAGAGAGTTGAATCGAACCGTCGCTCAGAAAGAAAGGGACTATCACTGCTATTAATGCAATACTCTTCGATAAAACGAATCGAGTTCTCTTAGTCACTGTCGTGTTTATGGAAAAATAAATACGCTTAAATTCACCTTCATCTCTGTCAACGGCTTAGGGGTTAATTCTCCGACTCACACCGATTCAGGCGGGTTTCGATCCTAGTTAGAGCAACGGGAAATCTAGCCACACTGATGACCTGGGATACAGCGAAACTGTCTGTCTGTGGATGACAATATATATGCTCCTGAATTTTTTTTTTTTCGATCGGAAGGAAGTGATTAGTCTAGTGATAAGTAAAAAATACATTGGTACACCTACGAGTATACATAAATAAAAAGGGAGAGATTCCAATATATATATATATATATAATATGAAAAATAAATAGGAAAGAACTCGTTAGGTAAATAATCCAAAGTTTTTTAGTATTTCTGTTATTATTTTTAAAAAATGGTGCTCGATACAAAAGTAGAGCATAAATATAATTATGAGAAATCTTATAATTATGAGAACTCTTATGTAGCGTATTGGAATCATATTTTTTAAATAAATAAATATATATATATATATATATATATATATATATATATATATATATATATATATATATATTTACCAGGTGTAACAGCAAAATGGCCCAATTGTTAGATTATTAGATTTCTTTTAGAAATTATTAAAGATATCTTATAATTTTATAGCACTATTGCTCTCTACTTCGGGCAATAAAAACGTATAATTATTCTCGAAGCTTAACAGAAGACTTGTGTTGAAATCTATCATAAACAAATATGACATGTTCATCATTAATTAGTCATAGTTAAGGATTGGAATTTTTATGAAGAATTCGGATAAAGTTTTATATATATATATATATATATATATATATATATATATATATATATATATATATATAAAAGTGAACATTGAAGTCAACACTTAGAGGCGACAGGCTGTTTCATGCTATACGCCATCGTCAGACCACGTGTGTTTTTTCTTTCTCGGCTATTTATTTATACGGGGCAGTAATACATTGTAGGTTGTCTATTTTGGCGGTTATTTTGCCGGGAGTCTGTTTTTGTTATTCTGATGGTTTTTATTGATTTTTGTTTTTTATTTTTATTTTTAATTTTTATTTCTTATTTTATATATTTATTTATTTTTATTTTAATCGCTGTTTTATTATCGTAGTAAAATGTGTTTATATCGCTTATTTAATGGTTTTGTTTTGGTTTGGGAAGATAATTAAAGTTATTTATTCAATTTTGGGGTTTATTCTAAATATTATTTTGGCGGAAGCAGTTTTTAATTTGTTTATTACTTCATATATTCAATAGACTACCCACAATGCACCCGTATATATGAAACAGCCTGTCGCCTCCAAGTGTTGACTTCGATGTTCACTTTTATATTTACACACGCTCTATCTGATATTGAGCAATTAATCCCATAAATATAGCACACCTTAAGACTATATTTCTTCATATATATATATATATATATATATATATATATATATATATATATATATGGGGGGTTATTTCATTTACCAAATTATTCGAGATGATCTTCACCCTCTCTACACTTCTAACTTTCTGTCCTGCAGCATCAAGCTGGTTCACGGGTTTCACGTACGATTTCATTTTCAAGTTTTTTTTTCAATGTTCTTTGGTCTGTCATAGCTGAAACTTTTCTCATGCGCCAATCATTTTATGGATTGTGTTCGATGTTTTAAATTGATGCCTTTAGATCTAAATTGAAATGATTAACCCCCTTCCTGATGTGACCTCCTTTTTTAAAACTTATTCACCGTCCTCTTGATGGTTCTTGAATGGACTTTGAAGATGAAAGCAAGATTGTGAATGTTGGTACCATTATTGATTTACCTCTAACATTTACTCAGTGGGGCTGACACAAAACAATTCTAATCTCTCCTATTTCTAGCTGAATAACTCAAAGGGCTTTTCAGTGATTCACCCAAGGAATGGTATCAAGATGGTTAAACGTATTTCCTGAAAACGTGGAAAAAGTAAACAATTAGTTTAGTATTTTTCTTTTTTTAGAGATGAAACTTTTTGTGGGAAGGACAATTATACTGTAACACGATTTGGACAATTTTGCTGTTACACTCGGTATATATACCTATTGGATATTATATCTATCATGCTGAGTACTCGAGGAATCTTAGTAAAGAAAGTATACTCTTCGGTATCGTTCGAGCCTGCGTTACACTTTCTTTGAGAAATTTCGTGATCTATAGGCAAAAAATCAAAGAAATCCATGCATCAGTTTCCGAAATTGCGTTCATAGTGTTTTGAATTTAGAGTCGTTCCCCCGCCAAAACTAGTTATCAAGCAAATAAACTTGAAAAAGGTATAAGTCCATCTCTTCATCCTTCAGCAATGGGAAATAGTAGGGTGAAGTGGGCTCTTCATCTTTGATATGGAAACTGTCTAGAAGTATGAAAACTGAATTAAAAACCAGTTGGACATTTAGCTAGCAAGTACGATCTATTATCCGGTACATGTAAAGAGAGTGAGCGGCTTTATCTTTACAGACATAGTGTGATATACTGGCAAATATGTATAACGATGTTTAGCAATCTCTACTTGCTGACAGTAACTAGTGATTTAAAAAATTCTAAATATTTCTTTGTTCTTCTATCAAACAGAGAGGTCTTACGCCAATTAGCATAGACATATACATCTAAATTTAAAGGGATATGTTACCTTCGCTTCGGCGAATGTGACGATGCGTACAAAGGACAAGTAAAATCGAATAGAAACAGAGAAAAAATTCAGCATTGCACGCTATTAAAAGCAAACGGATATATTTTAATTAAAATCACACTTGTTTCTTTTTGGCTGTTTAAATTATCTGCACAGTAGTGCAGAAATTGTATTCCCTCACGATAATAAATATAATTTTGAGACTATTAATCAATGTAATATTAATTCCTTTTTGGGAATTAAAATCTTCTTTAGATTCTCCGTCAAACAGTTATGCTTTTTATATGCATTGAGGTCATTGACTTTCCACGCGTCATAATAAAGTTCTTTTGAATGTAAGTAGTATGCTCGAAGTTCTGAGCATGAGATAAGGGTTCGATTTATAATATCAACCTGGGAAATATCCACAGCGTGCGGAGAACAACGTGCTGAAAAACATGCCACGAATTAGTCTAAGTAAATTGTGAATGAAATTGGATATGTGCCCGAAAGCCGTCGAAGGTTTATGCTAGCCGCAGGCAAAAGTCATCGTGATAGAGCATTTGAGGTTAAAAAGCCGCTTGAGCTGCTGATAAATCCAGATTCGGCACTCTCCCCAGATAGTCTGCTTTTTAAAATTGCAATATAAACAACTGGTTGGTATGGTGCGTTAAAGAAACAGAAATGTTCCTGAGCAGGTATCAGCCATAAAGATTAGTTAGTTATCCTAGAAGACTCTATAGTCATCCGATACTAAGTGATGCCTACTATATGATTCCATTTGGTATAAGCTCTAAGAGCGCAACTGGAGAAAGCTATTTTGAGACATCTAATACCTCCAAAATCAAGTTATAAACACTTCAGTACCACCAAGTAGATGCCTAAATTTTCTCCAGTCAAGAGAAGCGGCTTGGTTGGATTTTTTATTCGAATTATTTCTTATTCTTTTAAACATTATTTTTAATGGGTATATGTGTTTGGGTTTTTACCATTGTATTTTTTTTATTATTAAACAGTGAAATAATAATACAACTGGCCTTATTTGAGAAGTCCCACAAAATCTGTGCCTAACAGAAATCGAACTTGCATCCCATTTTTACTTTAGAAAAAAAAACACCCACACACACTTACCTCAACCCGTTTGGTCACGAGACTGATTGCCTGTAAAACGTCAGAATAGCTGTGGCACAAGGCTGAAAATGTTTGATACTTAATGAATATCGAGCATACTATTCAGTAGTAATTGTTCTAGCGAGACAACTTTTTTAACCATTACATCACGTCAAGGTTCCCACACCAAATCAAAATTACTTGTTCAAGAAGTCATGCTTTTCTTATTGATAAACCGAGAAAATCAGTATTTATTTCATAGGTAATTCTGACTCTGTCCTGTCATTCAGAGCCACCGGGCATATCGGGTATCGTTCTGGTATTTATTCTCTGTGGTGCGACGATACAGACATGTTCATGACAGATCTTTTATTTTATTATTGTTGATTAATAGTTGTTTTTTTATTCTTTTTTACTTCGCTCAATCAAATATTATTTTATAACTTTTCTTTGCCCTGGCACCTCGACTATACGCTGATCCTATGATTTCACACGTTCAGAAACAGTTTTCACATATATAGATGTGTGCCGGCCCGTCCTGCTTTCTTCTTATTCTTTTTGAATCACCGTAATCAATTTTGATTCCAGGATTACATGTGCTGCTTTGTCTCGGCTTTATTAACATTGCTTTAGATGTATATCGTCCTGATGCAATTGTTCTTGGCTTGGATGACGAAGCATTTCATTCATCTCTTCATGTTTCTTCTGCGTAGACATCTCCAAGATTTTTCGTCCGCCATATTTTCTCTTCGTTTGCTTAATTCATTGTACAGAGTATTTTTTTTTCATTTTACATTGTTAAGATTTGTAACTCTCTCTCTCTCTCTCGTTAGTCGTTTTTGTTATTTCCATTTGTTTAAAATGTCCCTTCTGATTTTTCTTAATTGCCTTTGTAATTATATTTTTTACGAAGACACTGCAATTTATGCAGTAGCAACTGACATCGTCATACCAAGAATAGCATTATAATGCATCAGCTGATTAAAAGTTTCCTTCTCGTGTTTCTTTGACATACCCGACTTATTTTCTACATATTCTTATATATAAAGCAATACGTAAGTTCTACTTAATGAATGATTTCTGTCTGGTGTTGTAATCAACAGGTACGATGTTGTTAGATAGCGTTTCCTTTTTCAAGTAACATTAACTGAAAAAGTGATATATTGGCGTTCATGTAATACCAATATTTTTGATTGCGCCTTCAGTGTGGCAATATTCAATAAAAGAATAATTATTGTAATCACCCTGTTACAATAGGGGGAAAAAATCTCCAAGGACTATTTAAAAGCAGACAGAAACGGATATCTACGATTCGTTGTCACTATTTTCGCAGCCATTACACTGTCGCTGACTATAAATGAATATTGCTACCTTTTAAATTTTAACAATGGTCAATATTTCACGTAGAGCCATTGCAATTATTTTCTATGATATATATATATATATATATATATATATATATATATATATATGTGTGTGTGTGTGTATGTATGTATATATGTGTGTGTGTGTCTGTATGCAACGTCGATTTTACTGTATAAAACATATTGCTCTTTCATGTAAGTAAGGTTTAATTCTATTGAATAATTATATAGTGATTAATTTTTTTAGTTTTTCATTTATTTAGTGTTCAATTTATTTTGTGTTTTATTTATTAAGTTTTTAATCATTTGGTGTCATCCTAGGAACTTTCGAACATAGGAATTGTATCTTTATTTTTAAACTCAAAGGCAATGCACAATGTTGCTTTAGAGTAAAAAAAATTAAATATCTACTCTCCTTCAGATTACTTTTTTCCACTCCCCGTTTATTATTTATGTTTATGTTCCTAATTCTTCCACACCCTGTAATCCGTTGTGTCTTAGTGGCTTTACCCTCTTGCATGGGGCGAAACCGATTCAAAAGAATATTTACTGATATGGTTATTTATTTATATTTGCAATATATATATGGAAATTTTGTTCATATTTTTAAATTTTTATATGGTTATTTAATTATATCTTTAAACTTTATATGCGTAACTATTCCTCAGCAAAAAATGTATCAAGATATTTACATAAAGGTTAATCTAGTAATAGCACATCATGCCTTTAATTTTATATTATATTATGTCAATCAAACGTTTTATTTAATATGTCATGTTGCTCGATAAGTAACGTCTGATTTTAGAATGAACTTTTATTCCTGAAGTAATGCATCAAAGCAATGTTTAAATAATTCAAAATAGCGACTCTGAACATCGAATTACAAGATTATTTATTCTTTTACCAATAAACTCTAAAGGTTTCAAGAACTCTTTGAATGCAGTTTCAGAGTCTTTTTTTATAACAGAATGTCTTTTGGCTTTAAAAAATTAAGATGCTTTAAGATATGGTAATCAGTTGGCGAGAGATGAGAGAAATATAGTGGATTTAACAAAATCTCATATTCTAAAGTCGGTATAGTTCCGCAGTGTCATTCTGCCAATACACGACCGAGCATTGCCAAGAATCGGAATTGGGTCTCGTCGATTGACCAGTGCCAGTCGCATGACTAATTCCTCCAGTTTTGGGGAATAAACTTCGTCAGTGATTCTTTAATTTAATCGCAGAAAGCTGTAATGAATAGTATCAATGTAGGACTAAAAAATCGGCAACCATATTCTACATATATTGGTGTAATTTCAGGTTTTGAATGCGTTTTTTTTTCGAGTTCATTATGAAAAGCATATTATGTTTTAAGTTAAATTCTGAAAGAGAGTGATATAGAATTAACAAAAAAGATAATGTACTCATTAGAAATGAGTAATATATTTATTGTGTACTATTATAATAATATACTAGAACACAATTAAAAAGGCAATTCTAAAATCGGACATTGTTTTTCAAAAACCTAATAGCTATTTTAAAAATGTCAATTTATGCAATCTTTAAAATAATATTAGAAAATAGTTTACACAGTTGTCAAGGTAATCCCTGTTGTAGTCTTCCGGTCATGTATATTTCCATTTTTAGCACCGCCCAAAAAATGAAACTGTGCCTATATTGAGCTGGCTTTATTTACAGTTTCTGTGAAAGAGCCCATAATATGGCGGCTTAGTAGTTGAACATGGCTGACAGTCTCAAAATGTCAGTTACAATGATTTCTTGTATCAGAGCCATCGATAGTTCCCGAACAGTTTCTTCTCTTGAAGTTCTCTTACAAGCCTTGTGTCAACCAGTGACCTGGTTTTCGCCCCCTTCCTAGTACCTCACTCTAGCATCTTACTGCCAGACGGTTATCAAATCATCCCCTGGTTCGATTAGAATTTGAACAAAGTCAGTACGCTCATATGCTCGGTCACGATGAGTTGTGATAGCAGAATTATCGAAGGCTTACAAACAGTTCAGTCTGTCCAATTTCACTCACAAAGGATTTGTCAGGCCCTGTTAAGTTTTCGACTGTGATACACGCTGGGGACCTGATTCTAGGCAGTTTTCATCTAGAAGTTATCTACTCATTAAATACATTATGGTAAGATTCGAATAAGGGCTCAATGGGCTATGAAATGGACCGCATTGTCGACGTTTCAGATAAAGGAATTCAACATTATATTTGACGAAAAAAAAAAACCAAAAAAAAACCTCATGAATTTAACACTTTTACATGTCTTCCTTTATGTTCCTTGTTCATTCAAGACGTGGGCTCTACATAACTTCCCGTTAATTCTATCTCAATATTTGTCCCTTTGTTATCATTCCCCGTCCATGTACTGACATCCGAGTTCGATGCAAGTTCGATGACTCCCTATATGTCATGTTCGCATCTGATTCTCTAAACTTTTTTTCCTCATAGTATCTTCCAACATTTCCAACTGTCTTTTCGTATTCTAAATATATGTGTAATTTTGCTTCCATTTTCATTAAGCATTTCCCATTTTGCTAACACACCGTTCATTTTATTCCCAGCATATATCCGTAAAACGATATATCAAGGCTTATAATCCTGGGTTTCATCGACCCTAGGGGATCAATGGATGGATTTCAGGAGGCCCTGAGGGTCAGATAGAACTTAACATTTATATTTGCAATACAGCTCTTGTTTCAACCAACAGTTTCCCAAATGAAGGAAATATGAGAAAATGCATCATGCCACTGCGTGACAGAAAACGCAGCTCTTACAGTGCCGAACGCTAGGCATATGTTGACTTGCTGTTGATTCCATGTTTACCATTTAAATGCGGGTCATCATTTCTGCACAACCACCAACATTTGCAACTCTGAAAGAGCAAGTGATAATTCTCATGTACCGTGGTTTATCATGGATTATCTTCTCATATACTGGTGAGGATTAATTGACAACAATTTTGTTATCAAAGTGTCTAACTGGAAAAGGATGTTTATGCATTTTGCATAAGGCTGAAGTATAATGCCCGTGCAAGAGTTGTAAGAAACCAGTCAAACTGTGAGTATCTATTTGTCTATCTGTGAAGGGCAATTTCCTATAAGCGTCCGTGACACAAGGAGTCCGTGACTAAAGAGATCCGGGACTCATAAAAGGTTAAAAACCGCTGCTACATATCCTGCCTCAAGTCACTTTTTCACCTATGGGGAGATTATTCTGTATTCACTGCTATATTGATTGATTGACATTACATAGCAATTCAATATTTGTTTGTTTCATTTTAACAGAACAGAGTAGCTAGCACCCCTTGAGTACTCTACCAGATGGCCTAAAATAGTCTACAATTAAGGATTTCAACAGTTGATTAATAAGTTGATATTAACCAGATTAATATTCGGACTGATCTTACTTCGTTTGGCTATACAGCATTTGGCACTCCTCTATTCCTTGTAAGTTGTCTTGTTAATTGTTTTGTAACTTATGTGCTAACTGTTTTTTTGTATGTATCCGTTAGCATCGGATACAGGTGCTGAATAAATATATTAAGCACTCGTTCTTCTCTGTGCATCATTTACGTCAACGATGCAATGCTAACAAAATTTCCTTGTTTCATAATACGCTATTTAGTATTTGTAAGGTAGCATCCTCTATTCCAATGTACCTTCGGATTTCGAGGTCATATATTTCGCCAACGATCGAAACACTTCCAGAGCGTTAGGAAGTAATTATTACCGAGTGAAAAATTAACACGTCGAAAATATATGTATATATATATATATATATATATCAGAAATGTTGAGGTAATTAATGAGTGGTCGTCTTTGAATCTAGACCAAAGTAACACGAGAACATGTAATTGTCTACATATGAAGTCACCGTTGTTCATGAGGATGGGTTAGTTATTTTTTTTAAATGATTCACCACGAGCAAGGCGGGAAGCCAGTAGCACGCAAGGGGTTACACAAGATTTGGAGCAAGATCAGATAGGAGTGATAGAGAAGGATAGTGGATAGATCAAGGCAACTGGAGATGTCGACTGAAATTACATTTGAATAGTTGGAGATTATAGCTGTCAGGGAAACAGGAATAGGGAACGGAGTTCCACAGGTGAGAGATGCGAGATATGAAGCTATTGGAGTAGAAGAGACGGCTATATTTAACAGTTTAAACAGGGAGAAGGCGGGATGGCAGTCTCGTAGGACGCTTGAATCCATGAAGTCTGGGAACTAGCGAATGCAGTTCATCGGAGCAATTTCCATGAAAGTATTTGTTAAACAGACAGAGAGAGGCGACGGCGCGTCTGTGAGAGAGCGACTGCAGAAGAGATGCCAGACCAGGTCCAATTATATTGCATATCCGCCTATGGATGTTAACAAGAATCCCGAGGAAAACAGAAGGGGCTCAAGATCAAATATCGCAGACCATGTAGATCATATGTTTCTTCTATGTACCGTCTCTCTTAGGAACAACTTCCTGTCCTTTGTAGACCTTGTCTTGTTGATATATTTACACAATCTCCTTATGTACATTACGTAATGATTTCCTCTGTCCGTCTTCTCTTAAATATATCCTGTATGTGACAAGTCTATTTCCTCGATATGTGCTCTAGATTTTTCACTTTTCTTTTCCATGCTACGAATAAGTGTCCTTTTCGTTTTCATTTTCTCTAAAACTTCAACGTTGCTAAGGTTTTTAGTATATGTTATATTTAGCATCTTTCTGTAGAAACATGTTTACGTTGGCTCAAGTCTATATAGGAATATTGATATTAGATAACAACTCAGTAGACTTTTCTAGGTTAATATTTAAATTTTCCTGTTTCTTGATACTTTGCTTAACATTTGGAAGGCATCATTTGTTGTTCCAATGTGCTTTCGGAATTCAGTGTTGTATTTTCCATCCTTTGTTATAACACTTCCTATACAGAATTAACAGGAAATAATTATATATATATATATATATATATATATATATATATATATATATATATATATATAAGGTAAAACAGCAAGGACACCATAAAAGATGTAACGCGAGGGAAATAGAAAAACCTGGCGTAGATGGCCACATAAGCAGGGAATGCAGGGAAAGGGAAATCCCCACCTGTGAAATGAGGTTGAAATAATAGACAGAGAACATCACTGGAAAATACGGAAACTTAAGGAATCAGCACATATGCTAGGCCACAAGCATGTTCTAAGCTGGCCAAGAATAGAAATGAATACAATATGGGAAATGTAATAGAGAGGGCTAGAAAAAGCAATAATGACAACAAAATTGCAATATGAGCTATAGTAAAAAAATGATTACTGAGACATTAAATTTATAAGTCCCAAAACTACACTGATGTCCTCAAAGTGAAATAGATTAAAGCGTTGGTTAGAACTAGTAAATTATCACTTCAATACCTGGCTTGAAGACTATTTACATTATTTGTACTATTGTCCTCTTCTTTGTTGTCATATTTATCACAACGTTTCGGCCGTTGTACGCTACAGCCATCTTCAGGTTGTTGGAATGTCGAACTGAAACCTTTATTTCGCTCGGTGGCGTAAACTGTTCTAATTCCACGTGCCATGTCTAATGGATGTCATTTATTAGGTATCTCCTGTTAATTCACCTCTCCAAGCTCTCCACCGTCTTAACCCGGTATTGAACTCCCATTCTTTGGGTCCTGTCACTGGATCTAACTAACGCCTTTGTCCACTGTGCCATGTGTTATTGAAGAGTTGTTAAAGGGAGATGATATTCGGAAGAGTCATGGCACGTGGAGCTAGACAATCTACCCCAGTGGACGAAATAATGGGTTCAGTTCGGAATTCCAATCACCTGAAGAAGGCCGGAGATTACGACTGAAACATCGTGAACATGAGAATAATTACGAGGACAACAGTCTGACCAATCTAAATAATGTAAATAGTTACAATACCTTGTCTCAGAAATATAGACAAATATTAAATAATTACCAGTGTTTGGTATGCGTAATTATACAGCCTTGGCCAAAATTATGGAGCACCAACGAAAAATCGAAATTATGATTCAAACTTATATATTTAAAGGTTAAGAATAGTGGAGTAAACATTAATAACAACAATCAATATTTGGTATGTCCTCCTTTTGCCTTTATAACAGCTTTTATTCGTTTTTGCATATTATTCACTAAGTTGTTGCAGGTGGTAGGATCTATTTTCTGCCACTCTTCATGAAGTTTGGCCTCTAATTCTTTTTTTGATGAACATTTGTGCATTCTCACTCTTTTCCCTAAATGGGACCACAAAGTTTCAATGGGATTTAGGTCTGGGGATTGAGGGGGCCACTTCATCACTGTAATCCCTTTTTTCTCAAATCAACCGATTGAAACTTTTGACGTATGGCATGGAGCATTGTCTTGTTGCAAGATTACATCACTTGGAATGTTATTATTAAATATTTTAGTCAAAGAGGTTCGGTAAACCTGGTCCAGCATGTTAGTATAAATTGTGGAGTCCATTCTGCCCTCACATGTGTACAACATTCCAGTGCCTGAAGAAGCCATGCAGCCCCAAACCATTACGCTTCCTCCTCCAAATTTTACAGTTGGAACCACACAATCAGGATGAAATGCCTCTCCTTCCCTACGGTGAACATAAACCGCTCCAAGGGTGCCAAAAATCTGATGAAAAAAAAAGAATTTGTTACAATTTTGAATAAATGTTATGGATGTGTATTCACATAAAATTTCAATTATTACATCCAAAGTTTAGGAAATAGAAGCTGTTAACTTACCTCAAAGTTACTTTCGTCAGACCAAACAATTTTGCCCCAATCATCAGGTGTCCAATTTTCATGTTTTTTGCAAATTCAGTCGTTTTTTTCTTGTTGGCCTGAGACAAGTATGGCTTCTTCCTGGCTTTGCATCCTTTTAATCCCACTTCTAATAACCTTCTTCTCACTGTTCGAGCTGAAATGTTTTTGTTTGCATCCTCCTTCAGCAAGCTCTGAAGAACTTTTCCTCCTATCTGCAAGGGTTGCTCTTTTCAAAGATCTGTCTTCTCTGGCGGTTGTAGACTTTTTACGGACTTGTCCTTTTCTCTTTTTGAAAGACTTTGTTTCCTTGTACCTTTTAATCGTTGTTTGAACCCACTTCCTTGAACATTTCATTTCCTGGCAATTTCTACCTGAGAATATCCTTCACCAGATAAAGCAACAATTTGTGTCCTTTTAATCTCTGAAAGCTGCTTCTTTGGATGCATTTTCAATTAAATATACACTGGTAGGAATCAAATATTACCCGAAAATTACGAAACAACCTTTAGTATGACAATAAATCATTTTGAATATTGGAATGAATTTAGTACGAAACTCAGCTAAAGCTCTTGAGAGAGGCTTTAAAGCAAAAAATACTACAATCTACTGTTAAATATTTTACATTTGCTCTCATTTGTTCACTGTACGATTCTTAACCTTGAAATACGTAGGTTTAAACTATTATCTCAAATTTTTATAGGTGCTCCATAATTTTGGCCATGGCTGTATAATTTAAAAATGACATCATCGTTTGAAGTAGTTAAATTATTCAGATAAAATCCTCCGTTAAAGTTTCAGAAGTTATTGAGTACAGACAGGCCGTGAATCTATTTTGAGAGGGTTTTCGCTCTCGGGGTCGTCGAAAAAATTGCGAGGGTTGAAAAATAACGCAGCCTCTAATTGTAAGCAATGGGCGGTAATCCAACAAAAATGAAAAAATTGACATCTCTAAAGGGTTTCTTATTAAAGATTTACACACATTAATACGCTTCAAGAGTCTAGACTAACAATTAACTCTTCCTGGGATGAAGTTGTCCGAATAGTACTTTTTCCTCTTACCAATGGAACAAAAAGGAAATGTGGATGATTCTTCAGTATGTGCATGACAAAGATGGTCTTATCTTTAAAGGTCTGATTTTGTGGAACGCGACAAGGCAGCACATGAGAATATGTGCTACAGTAACGACTGGATTGCACCTTTCGTCTAAAGAAAAAGGGTTGTTGGAATCTATTTTCTGCAATCTATCGGTAAAGTAAAAAGGTAATTTTTCTTTGTCTACGTGAGGCGTCCCTGCAGAACACAGGCGATCATAGCTCTCCAAATCTTCTATTCCTTGAGGAAAATTTACCTTCTGTTTTTAAGACTTCCTCCTCACTCATTTCCGCCATATATTCACACAAGCTTCAGAGGTAGTTGGTTTTCTTCCTTCTCATGTCTCCCTTGCCGACAATAAGCCCTGTGAGTGTTAAGTTTTCCAATCTCTCCTTCTTCATTATGTGTCGAAGACATTTCATGTTTTTTCCTAATTCTGTTCAATGATATTAATTTATTGTTTTTTTTTTTTTTTTAAATACCGGTAGTCAAGATATTCCTCCTCTTATGTCGCTAATCCCTTAGTAATTCTCAATCTTGAGTTGCTCTTCCGCCTTAAATTGATATTTCACCACGGTGGCAGTTTTTTTTTATCTTCTCTCTCTTTAACTATTAGTTTTATTTCAATAGTTCCGATGATAAAATTGTATCATTTTGCTTTGTGCCATCCCCAAGTCTCTCGGTAGCAGTTCGTCAAAAATGAGAAGTCTTCTACCAGCTTGTTGGCTTTTAATATACAGTCTATAAACGCCATCTCTCGGGTATCGACCTAGCGTGACACAACAAAATCAAGCACTTGATGCGTGTCTCTTAGGAACTCAAGTGCAGCTGAAATGGAAGAGTCGCCAACCGAAAAACACGGAACGTTGTAAACATCGCGGTCGGAGTACCTGGCAAACACTCTTTGCCAAAATGTATCTGCCAAAAAGAATACTGGATCTACCATCACCTCTCAATATGAAACGATATATATATATATATATATATATATACTTATATATATATATATATATATATATATATATATATATATATATATATATATATATATATATATATATATATATACTTATCTTCATTATATATATATATATATGTATATATATCTTCATTATATATATATATATATGTATATACTTATCTTCATTATATATATATATATATATATATATCTTCATTATATATATATATATATATATATATCTTCATTATATATATATATATATATATATATATCTATATATATATATATATATATATACTTATCTTCATTATATATATATATATATATATATATATATATACTTATCTTCATTATATATATATATATATACTTATCTTCATTATATATATATATATATATATATATATATATATATATATATATAATATATATATATATATATATAATGAAGATAAGTATATATATATAATGAATATATATATATATATATCTCCTTTTAGTATATAAATATATATATACACACTATATCTTCATTATATATATATATATTATATCATATATATATATATATATATATATATATATATATATATATATATATATATTTATTTATTTATTTAATTAAAAATATGATTCCAACGCTACATAAAAATAATTATAGTATGTTCTACTTTTGTATCGAGCACTATTTTTTAAAAATAATAACAAAAATACTAAAGAATTTTGGATTATTAACCTAACCAGTTCTCTCCTATTTTCTATATATTTACACACACGCACACACACACACACACACACACACACACACACACACACACATATATATATATATATATATATATATATATATATATATATATATATATATGGGGACAAGTAAAAAGATTTACGGCCACATCACGTTGAAACATTTGTTCCCGTATGATCAGCGAAGTTAAGCAACGTTGAGTCTGTTCAGTACTTAGATGAGTGAATTCTTGGGAATACCAGGTCCTGCAAGCTAAATGTGCGGATGGTGTAACGGATAATGGCTCGTAATTGTTAATCGGGGAGCCGAGTTCAAATTCGCGATGCGTTCGTTGTATTCAACTACGCGCGAATACCATTGGCAAATATATGAATCCACCTCTCATCCATCCAACTATGGGTTAATTAGCAACAGATTTATCACTAAACCATTATTATCTTTAAAAAAATAATTTTTGAATCTAAAATGTTGTCTGGCTTTAAATAACCTGCAAAGTGTTGATAAGCCATAGAAAACGAATTAATCAATAAATAATAACGTAAAGGCAATTTGCATACAAAGAGTTTGTTCCCGCTGATGCATATGTAACCTTTAAACAACATCACCTTGCACCTCTGGTATTGTTCAAAGAGCGTCTTCAGCCTTTTGGAAAATAAGCTTTTCTGTTCACAAAGCCACGCCTAAGTCAGTTGCTTGTTCAGGCATCCGACGCCCACAAACTTTACAGTAACCCAGTCAGCATGCATTATGTCTTTTGTAGACACAGAACTGATACAAACGATTGCCGTCAATTAGGCTAAGGTAATATTTCGGTCAGGGAAGACATCCATTCTCTGGATATCTTCTACCGTGTGCGATCAAATCGACTTTAGTCCCTTAAACTTGTTCGTCTCGCTTTTAAGCGACCTACCCAATCGTATACTTTTCTTTGATTAATGGTGTGGGCTCCATCTGCGGAAATATCCGGCAGTATATTTCTTCAGGTTTAATCCGTCTACTCCAAGAATGCACGCTACAGCTACGTTTTTCCTTGATGAACATTCGCTGAGGAAAGGGTTCATACGTCAGACATCGATGCTGCATGACACTTAACTAAACAATGGAATCCTATGCGCGACTAGCTTCCCGTCATCCTAAGCATTTACCGCGCAATTTCAAAACTGCCTTTACTAACTCTCGTATGTATAACCGAAATTTTTCAGGAGCATATATATATATATATATATATATATATACGCTCCTGAAAAATTATTTCGGTTGAGCTCTCGGGGTAGAGTGTGGGTTTGTAAACAGTGACTATTACTACTACTAATGCAATACTCTTCGATAAAACGAATCGAGTTCTTCTATTCACTGGCCTGTTTACCTAAAAATAAATACGTTTATATTCGCCTTCAGACTTGCCGTGCGCCAAGGGCTTAGGTGTTGATTCTCAGACTGACGCCAATTCAGCAGGGTTTCGATCCTAGTTAGAGGCAACTGGGCGTTTCATTAAAAACGACTGATGAGTTACTATGGTTAATTTTTTAAAAATTTTCTTGTGTACTTATAATTTTATTCTTTCCTGGACTTAAATTTATGTAAATGTATGTTGTGGATGTGGTTTGATAGTTGATAATACAAGTTTATTGCCTCATCACATGTAAAATCAAGCGAAAATTAATGGAAGAATTATAAAAAAAAAATAAAAGTAAAGACTTATCAGCTATAAACACAGCCACAATATACTGTACAGGTTTGGAAAATAAAACATCTTATAACTAAATTTAAAAAAAAAAAAAAAAAAATGATCCTTCATATTGGCTCACCGAAAATGCTCGGACATACAAAACATTCGGACAATTTCTTCATAATTTATGTCCAGAAAAGTAGAAAATTATAAGAACATAAGAGAAATTAAATACATAACTTAAACTCAGTACATTGTAATGAAACTTGTAAAAAGTCGGATTGCTGCCCAAATACATATATGCGTGTATATGTCTCTGCGTGTATGTGTTTATATATATATATATATATATATATATATATATATATATATATATATATATATATATATATATATAAAAAAAAAATATGTTGTAGTGGTTCCAACGAGAGAAAAGTATGTATATTAAAAAGAAGAGAAGAGATGTGCCGCAAACGTTTTTTTGGTTGTAATGTGGATTTATTTAGAAAAATATTATGCTTTGTTTTATATATTGCGACACGGGTTTCTGGTCTCGCGACCTTCTTCAGATAAAAGCGGAGATTTCCACATATTATTAAAAATAATTAATTTTTTCCTTATGTTCAATGTTAAATATTCTCGATATGAGACATTCTCTGTTTGCGTGTTGGTAATCCGAATTTCTTTCTTGAATTGGCAATGAAGAGTTCTGCGCGAAGGGTCATAAAACAATTAAGGTTGGTCCAAGCGGAACGATGAATTAGTTATCGGCATTTTATCTTTTAATGTTTTACTGACCCCTATGTGTTCTTGGATCTGTTTCCATTTTGGTGCGTTTCTGTCAGCATGCGTGTATATATGCGTGCGTATATTTCCCCTCCATACATATACTGTCTTACTACGAAGAATTAGTAAACTTATTGGTACATATACACGCATACACACACATGCGCACATACACACCATCCCACCACAAGAAATCAATACATACAACCACCCACCCACACACACACACATATATATATATATATACACATACTTCCCAAGCTACATGGAACCAGTATACACACACACACACGAACATACACACACACGTACTTCTTAAGTTGTGTGGGGTTTGATGTGTGCTCGTTTTGTCAACATCCCATATACATATATAAATGTATGTCTACATATATATATATATATATATATATATATATATATATATATATATACTCGTGTCTCCCGTATATGAGCGTGCGTCCATGTATGTGGGTGATTTCATCATTGTATTTGGTCACCCTGTGTGCATGTTGTGTGTTTTTGTGTGGGGGGTTATGATCGATTTAGTTCGGGTTTAAATTTGTTTATAAAGTTTTTTTCTTGTATTTGTAGGTACGAGTAATTGTCTGTTTGATATATCGGCATGATAGTAAATTTACCCTGGTTACATTTGAAAATGTGTTTTGATACAAAAAGTTTTCTGTTGTCTGTCAATTTTATATTGCTTTTGTGTAGGGAGACCCTGTTGTTCAGTTGTTGGCTGATGCCTATATATGACTTCTTACATTTTGTGCATTTAAGTACATAAATTACATTTTTGGAGTTGCAGTTTAAGTTTTTATTTATTGTGAATGTTTTTTTTTTTTGGTTTTCAAAAGTGTAGGAGTTTCCTTCTATAATGATGTCACAAACCCCACATCTTTTTTTGTTGCATTTTGTGACTCCCTGCATTGTGTGTTGGTTAAATTTAGATGAGGTTAATATGTGTTTTAGGTTTCTAGATTGGCGTTTGCCTTTAATTATTTTGGTTGTTTTTAGTATATTATTCAGTTTATTATTCTTGCTAAGTAAGTCTAGATTTTTTGTGATTTCTGTGAATATTTCTGGATTGTTTTTGTTGTATGTTGAGACATATGCTAGAGTTTGTTCGACGTTATCAAAATGTGTGGTTAGTTCTGCACAAACCTTCACCATTATAATCAAATCATATTTGCTGGTGTCTGGCTGTCGGTTGCCAGGTACTGAGTTGCTGACCCTCATACGTCGAATACGACGGGGAGTCCACCATATATATATATATATATATATATATATATATATATATATATATGGTGGACTGTCCCTTTTAGAATATATATATATATATATATATATATATATATATATATATATATATATATATATACTAAAAGTATATGATTGCGTGGTGCCTCCGCCCGGTGCATGTTAATTAAATTGATCTGATTTAAGCAAATAAGATTTAGAAATACGAGTTGCATATACAGTATGTATTTTTATTTTAACTTTCTCCGTTCAGAATTTTTTTTTAAATTAAATGTTTCGTATTTAAGGACAGACCCAAAGAGATATCGCTTTGCTGTTTCGTCCAGCTGTTTGCAAAGTAATTATTTATATTTCAGCTTTCTTTAAACAAACAATATTTTCAATATTAATTCTTTTTGGCATATTTAAAAAATAATTTCAACATCATACATAAATTTTTCTTGGCGTATTAAAATATATTTTTAAATTAATCTGCTTCAAAATTCAAAAAGGAAGTTCTATTCCTATTAAGTGCTGTAAACAATCAGTAAAACGTTAAACATGAACTTGTAAAGCAGACTAATTGCGAACGAATTGAACTTGTTGTGGGGCTCTCCCCTTTTTACATAAGATGGACTCGTCCAAAGTATAATTATACTGACAGTGAGAATACCTGCTGGTTGAGATACGTCTCGATACAGTCTCTGACTGTCAGCGACGTCTGTCGAACTCTCTGCTTTGCCAGAGAGGAACCCGGAAGAAGCTTTGCCGAAGGGCAAGGTTTCGTCCGGGGAAGTAGAGGGCCCTGAACCCGTCTAGGTAGGTTCAAAGGGGATATTTTTGGCCGAGCCTACGGGCTCGATGAAACCCACTTTAAACTCGGCCTTGTGCCACATATATTCATCGTGGGTGGGATATTAAATACCGAGATACGTCGAGATACAGTCTCTGACTGTGTGCGACGTCTGTCGAACTCTCTGTTTTGGCAGAGGGGAACCCGGACGAAGCTTTGCCGAAGGGCAAAGTTACCTTCGAGGAGGTAAACTGTTCCCGAACCCGCTCATGCGGGTTCACAGGGGATACTTTTTGGCTGAGCCTACGGGCTCGGAGATACCCACTATAAACTCGGCCTTGTGCCACATATATTCTCCGTGGGTGGACTGTTAAATATCGAGATACGTTGAGATGTCGAAATATCGAGATACGTTTAGATACGTTGAGAGATACGGAGACAGACACAGGGTGTTATCAGAGAGAGAGAGAGAGAGAGAGAGAGAGAGAGAGAGAGAGACTTGTACATATACATTCTTCTAACCCGCATTCCTGGACTACTAATCTTCACTTCAATCTGTATTGTTACGTTTAATACACTTATTTTTCTATCTCAATTACTTGCATTGTTTATTTATTTGTACAGGATTCCATTCACGGAATCCACAACAGAAATATTTTACTGAATCATAATAAATTTAACTTTCATTTCAATGGGATGTTGAAAATCAACTTCAATGTTTTATAACCTGAACTTTCAGTGATCCAACGGAATACAGGTAGTCTAATATATTCTAAAATACTTCCATTAGTTGCTCCGAGATTAAGACAATATTACAGTCAAAACTGTTTTGAGAAAAGACAAGAATTTATGAAGAATTGAAGAAGATGCCAATAAAAAGGATAGATAACAAAATTGACTCTTGACCCGAAGAGGTCAAGATTAAGGTTTTCTGGGAAGCAGATTGTTCTACAAAGTGTCAGTCCTTGGAAAACTCTGTAAAAACTCTTTAAAACTTTACAAGCTGAAATGTGGGCGGGGTCGATTCAATAGATTTAGCCTGGTACGTCCTTGCTGTAAATATCTGAACTGGCGAAACCATTGAATAGATCTCATCTGAACATTTGCCATGGAAATAGCGACAGAGTAGTGATAGTTGTAGCAGGGCGATACATGTGGAGTGGGAAATAAAACTCCTCCCACAAGACCGCGTCAACGATTCTAATCTCTGTCACGGATGGAAATTGAGGATTGAGTAGCTCCTGCTAAGGCATGGTAGTAATAATCAATTTATGATATAATCTAATGCTTAGCATTGAAGAAGGGGTCAGGTATGAACTGGAGACTTTGAAAGAGCCGATCATTTTTGCAGTGAAAAGATTGTATATATGAGTTGCTCTTGATACCTGTAGAATTCTCGAAACTAGACACACTCAAAACAAGTCTTGTTTCGAGTGCAATCGTTTATCTTCAATGAGAAAAATCCAGGGTCTGAACGCTTATGAATAAATGGTACTAGTTTGTATTTCCTTTTGGTATTACAATTAACAAATTATATTGTATTTCCTTTTGGTATTACAATTAACAATTTATATTTCAGCTGTACGTGTTAGGCCAGGGGATAGAATTGGTCAAGGCTCAAGTCATCTTCATTGCCCTTGTATGTCTCCTATCATCTCTACTTTCTTCTCCCAAATACTATTTTTTACATGCGGACTTACTTCTTCTCAGTTCAAATTTCAATTCAAACATTGAACCACTATTCAAAATATCTGTTATGATAATAGAAACTTAAAACACAAAATGGCGGCCATGTTCTGACTCTAGCATTTATTGTGTCCTGCACTGATTTCAACAATAAGACGATGCAAATATGGCTTCCGTTGACACCTGAAGGCGCGAAAGGCAAGCGTAAGATTGAACAAATAAAATAAGATAAAAGCCTAAAAGAGTCGAGGAAAAGATTATTGAGCAGAAACGGACTGGGAATTTCCAGATAAAATCTTTCGATAACAATCAAGAGCCAGAAAAAAAAATGACGAATCATTTTCTAACATCTCGGATCTTAAAGAGACGAAGGACAAATTCAACTGCCAAAAGTCGTTGTCTTATTGTTCGTATGCGCGCGTGTGTGTGTGTAGCTAGATGCTTAAAATTTGCAAATGTGTTGATGCGCTGGCAGATTTATATGTGTTAATGTTGCACATTTGTTGAATCTCATTTTGCGCGTGAGTGGCGACATTTTTCCTCGCGGATCAGCACGTGGCTTTGAAATGATGAAGATCACTTTCCTATCGGTTCGTGTATTTTTCTTTTTTTCTTTGTCAATAAACATTAGATACAACTTCATTTCTTCATTTCTTCGTTATTTTCTGCATATCTCTATTGTTGGCCCTGATATTCCCAGATGACATTGTTTTCATTTTTACTAAACCGAATATATCACTCTTCACACTATCAGTTACTCGTCTATAGATAAAACTTTAACTCACATTTGACTGATGGTTGACTTTTTTCTGTTGTTTTACAATATATTTTATGAGTATATCGACCCAGGACTCTCTCACTCTCTTCCCCATACATACAGGGTGCTTGAAAAGTGATTCCCTATTTTATTTATGAGTGGTCAGTCAGCAGATCTGACTTAAAACCCTGTGGCATTTTTCTTTGAATTTGGCTAAAGAAGCAAGTCTCCTATTACCAAACCAAGACTTCGGAAGAACTTGAAGGGCGAATACAAGAAGTTATATCTTCCACACCACAAGTTTTTCTAACTAATGGAATCAGTTGACGCGATTGCTCGGCCGTTCGAGAAGCTGGAAGTGAAATCTGGTGCTGATATCGAATTTTAAATAAAACCTCATGCTTTTGCCTCATATTCATTATTTGTAAAAAAAAAAAAAAGCTGATAAATAAGTATTTTAGAATGGGGAGTTACTTTTCAAACACCTTGCATATAATTTATTACGAATCTAGTAATGTCGTTTTAAAATGCATTTGACCAACATCTAGGGCCAATTTGCATTTTTGCTATCTCTGGTTAGCCTCCTGACATTCTGCATGCACATCTAGAAATAGCACCAGAGCTACAACGAGTAAATTTAAAATTTTAAAATAATTATAATAGTGCGCTTTCACTCGTATTTACAAAAACAACAACGATCGCAGTTAATTCTGCCTACGCAATTCCCCCCTGAAGATGATCACGGAGCTGATCGAAAGTACTTGGGTTAACGAAAACTACGGCGCTTTTTTGATGTATTTCAACTCAACATCAAGAATCTAATTCGAGAACTAGAAATGCTTATTATAAAAAGTGTAAAAAGCTTACTTATGGCTCGTTTCCTCCTACAGGACTTATTCGGACTAAATTTGTTATGTTGGTGCGACTACGCATGCGCCCGAACGAGGGATGCTGGGAATTTTTAATTTTTTTTTTTTTTTTAAATCGATCCGATTTCATTTAGATTCTTTTTCTTTTCCTTTTTTGTTTCAATCGCATTTAATATTAGATATTTCACGCTGTGATAAAAGACGTTCTGCAAGCAATGGTGAAATATTGTAAGAGTCAAAAGAAAAAGAATTAAAATGAAATCGGTAAGATTAAAAGAAAAAAAATAAAATTTTAAAAATTCTAAAATGACACAGTGACCCAAATTTCCTTACAGCAAAAGCAGTTTTTGATTCGATGTATTTGCTCCACGTGAAGACATTTGAAAACGTGAGGCCAAAATGGCACATTTTTTTTTTTTTTTTTTGTTGTTGGAAAGATGTAAATGATCATGCTGGTCTGACGTGAAACTTACACGCATCATGCAATATTTAGATCCACATAAACGTACTCTCCCTCTCTCTCTCTCTAATTACCGTATCCTAAACGCAAATATTCTCTATTACAGTGGCCTAAGAAAAGTTTTGGCCAGGAGAAATAAATTACATCCAAATTCAAAATTTAATTACGTAATCCGATCTCAACATAAATAAACAGTTTTTTGAGCAAGTATCGACGATGTCCTCCATTTGCTAGTTTCAGAGCTTGTATTCGATGTTTCATGGTTTTGATCAAATTATCAAAGATCGTCTGATCTATATTCTGCCGCTCTTTTAGCAATGTTTCCTTACGTGTTACCACTGACGTGATTTTGGTTACACGCTCCCGAAGTTTTAGGTCAAGTTTCTTCTAAACGTGCTCTATTGGATTCAGATCAGAATTTAGGGCTATCCATGGCAGTGGCTTGATTCATTACGATTCCTTCTAGTCCTTCGCTACGTTGCTCGTATAAAATGGCGCTCCATCTTCTTGACAAGGCAGACATTTTTGTCAATTTTATTGGTTTCAAATACTGGGAGTAGTCCTTTCTTTAACATTTGACAGTATCTTGGACCATTTAACTGCTCATCAACACGAATCATGTCAGATTTCCCTTCAAACCAGACAACGCCTCACACCATTACTCCCATAACTCCATGTTTCACGGTGTCCTGCAGACGATTTGTGCTCAAAGTCTCATTCTGATTTCTCCAAACATAAACCTGTTTCGAATTCAAATATTGGCAGAATTTACTTTAATCTCACCAAATTACAGACCGTCAAAATTCATAATTTTTGCTCTCGAATTCTCTCGCCCAGTCCATACGCCGCTTCCTGTCAACCTCTGAAATCAAGGGTCATCTTTCTTGCACTACTTTGATAGCGTAGCTCTTTCAGAGTTTTTCTCACCGCATATGGTGATATTTCCATGCTGTTGACGACATCTTTAACGCTCTGACGACGGTTTCTAATCACTTCCATCTGCAGCGGCCTTTTCCTTCGCTCAGTCATTTTGCCTTGTCTTCCTGACCGTTTTTCCACACGACGATGTCCTTCTTCATTAAATTCCTTGACAATATTATGAACCTTTTAATGATTAACTTGGCGAAACCTAACAATTTCTCTATTTTACTTGCCACACTGATGCCATCCTATTATTTGCCCCCGTCGAAATTCACCAACTTTCATACTTTCTTTCATTGCAAAATATAAGTCAACTATTGTTCATAGATGAGAGTAGCTTGATACTAACACGGTATTGTCTGAAAAAAACGAGAGAGATATATTACACGAGCCCAAATTGCAATAATCAAGGTGGCTATAAACATATCATAGCCCTCTGTACTCGTCTGAGAGAAACTTTTTCTGCCTTCCATCAGTTCATACTTGTCTCCGGGAGATTAAATCATCACACCTTCTCGGATTAACGTTTACCGTTGAAATGAAGTGGAAAGATTATAAAGAATCAATTAATAGGTGAGCTGCTTGGAAATTTGACTAACTGTCTCAGGTCAGACAATTCTGCTCACCCGAATCTAGCTTACGTATTTATAAGTCTACCATTCGTCCATGTTTAAATATACTGCTGTCACTCTATTGTACTGTTCCGGCAATATATATTTTCTCGAAACACCTAATAGTATCTGTCTATATTTCTGAGATGAGGTATTATGTACACTATTTACATTATTCGGACTATTGTCCTCATCTTTGTCGCCATATTTATTACAACGTTTTATGTCGGTGTACACTCCGGCCTTCATCAGGTGGTTGAAAAGTTGAACTGAACCTTTTATTTCGCTTTGTTCTATTTCCATGTGCCATGTTTAATGGATGTCAGTTATCAGTTATCTCCTGTTAATTCCCCTCTAAAAGTTCTCCACTGCCTTAATCGGGTATTGAACTCACACTCTTTGGGTCCTGTCACTGGATCTAACTAACGCCTTTATCTAATGTGCGACAAAGATGAGGACAATAGTTCGAATAATGTATATAGTGCACGTCTTAGTAGTTAACTACGTCATTGCGTGCCTTTATGTGCATGATGAGACGAGCGGAACAGAAATAAAAAATAAACAAACATTGTTCAGACACAAACACAGTTCTCTGTATATAAAGTTTTGCTTTTATACACGAGTATCTTGTAAAAAGCCAACCGCGGCACATGACAAAACCCAATAATGAATTTATGTTCAAAGTATCTACTGACCTGAATTCGAAGTTCCGCTGTTAGGTTTTAATACAATCAGTTGGAAGAAAGAATAGACAATTTTGATATAAAAAAGAATGAATGGAACTTTAATTAAAAATAATTTTCGGTAAATATCATTAAGTAGATATGTGTCTTTTTGAGATAATGGGAAGAGCAAGAATCTGAAATTTATATTAAATTCAACAAAACTGTACATTCGACTCGGAGACAATATGTCCTTGTACAAACAGGTAAGATTTTTAGTTTTATCTTGTAATGTACTGAGGCTTTCGGTGTGTGAAATTTGCGAGTGGAGTTCGAATTCTAGAAAATGTTCGTTATGTTTGCTTTTGTAAGAAATACCTTTTGGTGAAATATTAATGTATATTTTCCCTCTTGAAATAAGTAGCTGGGCGGTCTACTCTTGGTGGCAACCTGTCTAGAATAATGACAACGCCGATTTCACACATTTGACACTTGAAGCTGTACAAAGATGGTAAAGACGGTTCAGCTACTAGAACTCAAAAACAAAACACGTAATATTTCAAGAGCTATGAAAACCGCACTGATGAGCGAATATCAAGAAAGCGCTTGACACCAACACTTATTGCACGAAAGAAAGTAAATGGATTAATGCTTCACTATTTACATTATTCAGACTATTGTCCTCATCTTTGTCGCCATATTTATTACAACGTTTCGGTCGGTGTACACTCCGGCATTCTTCAGGTGGTTGGAATGTCGAACTGAACCTTTTATTTCGCTCACTGGGTTAGACTGTTCTACGTGACATGTTTTTAATGGATGTCAGTTATCAGTTATCTCCTGTTAATACCCCTCTGCAAGTTCTCCACTGCCTAAACCGGGTATTGAACGCACAACTCTTTAGGTCCTGTCACTGGATCTAACCAACGCATATATCCTCTGTGCAATGTGTCCTTAAGAAGATCTGTATATGAATTTCGACTTTCCAACTACCTGAAGAAGACCGGAGCGTACAACAGCCGAAACGCTGTAATAAATATGGCGACATGGATGGGGACAATAGTCCGAATAATGTAAATGGTGTACATAATACCTCAGAAATACAGAGAGAGGCTTAATGCGCTGTTTGCTAATGTCGCTACGTAATCCTTGTTACAGATGCCTGTTCAGCTACTTTTGTATTCCATCACAAACCAGAGAGCCCGAATTACGTTTATATTGCAGATATATTGAGAGGACTTTAGTTACAGTTTCCAGGAGAAAAAGAAACGCATTTAAACATTTTCGAACAATAACAGTACGCTCAAGTCCTCGGTAACGTTTAGAGCGACTTTTTCGAATAAACTGAGAATATTTAATAGACTGTAACAAGGTTCCTGCACTTCTTCACAATGAATGGATTCCATGGTGCCGTCACAATGTGGCTGGAGTACAAGAACAAGTGTATTTATAGAAAGCGATTAAAATTTTGCATTTCTTTGAAATTAATAAAATTCTCTCTTGTATAACACCCAGAATACACCTTGTATATATATATATATATATATATATATATATATATATATATATATATATATATATATATATTACAATAAACGTGAAATCAATTTACAAATACATGAATTATTCACAAAACTAATTCAAAGGTTAATGATTTAAATGGCGAGACATCCATCATCGCAAACAATTCAAATAGTACACAAAAACCTCCAGATCCGTTATGAATGCATTGATCCTTGTTTATATAAATTTCTGCCGTATTAGTTGTTATTTTTACTACAAGCTTTCGTCTGTTCCTACAGACATCTTCAGGTATATAATAGATGTTGTTCTTGATTTTTTTCTCTTAGTAATAAGAGGACATCGAAAATATAACGCGTTCAAAAACCAATAACTCATTTTCAATAGCATTTCGGATACAATAACACATATATTTTAATATATATAAAATTTATATAAACAAGGATCAATTCATTCATAACGGATCTGGAGGTTTTTGATACTATTTGAATTGTTTTTGATGATACTATTTTAAATCATTAACCTTTGAATTAGTTTTGTGTCAATAATTATATATATATATATATATATATATATATATATATATATATATATATATATATATCCTTGTGCAAATTAATTGAAACAACCGCTTAAGTTTCCTTCCTTTCACAATACGTTTAATTTTAGAACCACTGGAGTGACAGGGTGTAATCGATTTTTTTCCTCAGATTAAGTCATTCGCATTGGTGTGCAGTAATAGGAATCTATATTCGGAGTACTTGATGAAATTTGTTTGACCCTGAAAAATGTGACATCCGTGATTTGTATCACGCTCAGACACTACTGCCTTGACTGCCGATTATTGTGTGCGAGGGACGTTATTCCAACGAAGCGTACGAAAATTGTAACACCGCACGGACACACTGGCAAGTCTTAACAGTGAGCAAATCAAAGTACTCGAGACTGGCACGGGTACTCTCCTGATTTAAATCCAATCGAGAATCTGTGGTCAGTCTGCAAGGCGCGATTTCATTGAATGGATCATTGGAAAAAAGTAAGTAATAACAGAATTATTCCTTTTGCTTGATTTGCACAAGGGTGTATATATGTATTCATAGTCATCCACAGAGAGATAGTTTGGTTGTATCACAGCTCCAATGGGGGTAAGTCGGGATCGAAACCCGACTGATTTGAAAGCAGTCACATATTTTACCTCAAAGCCATCTTCGCACGGCAGAATAGAGTACTTTTAACGTTTCTTTCTTTCTCTTTCTCTTTCTCTCTCTCTCTCTCTTTATATATATATATATATATATATATATATATAGTCGCGTCTCTGAAGAGGTGCAGAGAAGAGAAGGAGGAGGAAGAAGAAGAAAGAAAAACACAAGAAAGTTATTCTGGTCGTAGCCGGGCAGAACGCAGTCTGGTCAAAACCAGGAGGCGCTCCTTCCCGGCTTCGCCAATTAGATCGTCCTGCTCTCCGGCATTAAGAGCTTCCCTTCCTCCCCTTCCCGTGCTACATCCCCTCTCCTCCACATCTTCCCCAAGTTCGTTGAACACACAACCACACACGTCCACCTCCTCCCCTCCCCATCCTGCTAGGGAGAAAAAGAAGAAAAAGAAATTGTTTGAGGGGCCCAGAGTCAATTTGTAAAATTGACAAAGAAAGAATACATAAGGGGCTTTTTCCAAACAAAGGAAAGCCCTGTTGGAGGTGCTGTACAAAACGACGGAGGTGGACGGCAAAAAGTGTCGAGGACCCCCGTAATTTCCCAAAGGCTCCAGGTGTCATTACCTGTGTCAGAAACAATGGTGGCTACCTAAAAGTGTGGAGCCATATATTCGAGGCCAAGGAGGCCTTTCCGAACGATAGAATGTGGAGTTGGACAACCCCCGACTTGAAGAAACTGCGCAACTTTTGCTCTAGGAGGGTCCCGGTTTTAGTTCACCCCTGCTTATATAGGGCTATTAAATTAATGTACCCTATTGACGTCGGCGGTATTGTCCTGGGTGGTCGTATGACGACTGAATTGGGCACTGGTAGTCTGGGACAATCCGTCGGGGTCCTGCTCAACGCAGATTTCCACCCCGTATGTGTATAAGGTTTTTGCGCTTATTCTTTTTTCTTTTTGCAGGCCTAGATGATGGCAATTAAGTTAGCTACACTGAATGTGAATGGCTTGAGGGATCGGGGTAAGGCTGCCCGCCTGCTCCAGGACCTGTTGTCCTTTGATGTGGATGTCGACGCGATCGAAGAGACTCACTTTGTTTGCAGTTCCGATGCGTGTGTGCTGGAGGATGATTTTGTCGTTTATTCAGCATATGGGGACCGGTTTGCCAGAGGTGTTTCTTTGCTTGTCAGACGTACTCTCGATGCGAAGGTGGACCTTGTGCATACCGATACAGAAGGCCGGTTGATCGTGGCCGATATTGCCGTGAAAAGTGGTTCGTTCCGGGTCGTTGCGGTTTATGCGCCCAATGACCAGGGGGAGCGGGTCTCGTTCTTTCGGCGGTTGGGGCCGTTCCTGGTGGATTCAACGCGCCTAGTTTTAATGGGGGACTGGAATGCCATCCTGGACTCCAAGTTAGACAGGGGGCGGGGTGCTAGCGGGAGATGGCGCGATCGCAGCCTGGTCGATCTGATCGACGATTATGGTCTCGTCGATAGATACCGGGTCGATCATCCCAAGGAAAAAATGTGGACGTGGGATCTTAATTGGCCTTTTGACAAGGTGGTTAGCTACCTTGATAGAATGTTAGTGAGAAGAGCCGACATAGAACTACTAGATTGCCCTACGTTCCACTGGGAAAGCTATTCGGATCACAAACTAGAATGGCTGGGTACTGGAAGTTCAATCTGTCTTTACTGGACAGGCGGGACTTCCAGGAGCAGATAATTAGACTAGTGCAGCGAGAGCTAGTGGGGGCGGTTATCGGGAATAGATGATAGGAACGCCTTAAGTGTATGATTAGGTCCTTCACCACTGATATCAGCAAACGGCTCGCTCTAGATAGAGCTGAAAAGGTGAAGACGCTTAAAGCTAGTTATTCCCGGGCGGTGGCTGGGGGGGATCCCCTAGAGATAGCCTTAGCTAAGGAGGCCCTGGATCGATCGAATAGCGAGCGGTACATGGGTCAGGTAATTAGACATAAGTTAAGCAAGATGTCTTCCGAAGCCGTGAATTTGGGCGCAGATCTGCGCAGGGAAGAGGTCCGTCGAGGTGGTGATCGTTACATTCGTGAAGTCAAATCCCCGGAGGTCCACTGACGACATGTGCGGAGCGTTTCGGCGCCATTTCGACTGAAGCGGCTAGCTGCGAGGGAGAGATTACGGAGGGCGAAGTCTACGCGGTTTTGAAGAAGGTCGGCAGAGGCAAGTCGCCCGGTCTGGATGGTTTTCCCTATGAATTGTACTTGAAGCTCTCGCACATCTTTGTCCCGATTTTGACTGCAGTGTTCAACAACTGGTTTCGGTCGGGGTCCATCCCCAATCGGATCCCCAGGGGTGTGATCACTCTGTTGAAAAAGGGCAAAGCTGGTGGGGGGAAACTAGATGATTACAGGCCCATAACTCTGCTAAACACAGAGTTAAAGATTATGGCCAAGATCCTGCAGGAGCGTTTGCAGTCAGTTGCCGAGTCTCCGTTCGGACCTGAGCAGACTTGTTCTGTGAAGGGCCGAACAATTCAGAGCAACCTGCATCTGATCCGCACGATCATCGAGGGTGTAAAAGACGACGAAGAAGCCGCGCTGATCAATTTGGATCAATCCAAGGCATTTGATAGGGTCGACCATCGCTACCTTGCTGCTGTCCTGCAGGCCGCTGGATTCGCACCCAACTTCTGCCGCTGGATTAGCCAGTGCGGTGGTACAGGTGAACGGAAGGTTGTCGGACGCGTTCGTGCTGTCTAGGTCGGTTCGTCAGGGTTGTCCGCTGTCGCCTCTCCTTTATGCTTTGGCGTTGGAGCCTCTCCTTCGCCGGCTGAAGGACGAGACCGGCAGTTCGGCCCTACGTGGAATTGCCGTTCCTGGAGGGTCTCGAGCCAGGGTTTCCGCGTACGCCGATGACGTATCTGCTTTCGTGTCGTCCCGCAACGACATTGAGGCGGTACAGAAGGCGCTTGATCGGTACGAGAAGGTGACAGGGGCCAAAATAAACCGCGACAAGTCGTCCGGCTTGCGGTTAGGTGCCTGGAAGGGGGTCGCTCTTCCGGGCCGCTTCGGTTGGATAGACGGTCCTGTCCGCATTCTTGGAGTGTGTTTTGGCCTGACCTCCAGCTGGAGAAGAATTGGTCTGAAGTACGAGCAAAGGTCGATTCCGCAGGTCAGACTTGGAATCGACGGAGGTTGTCCGTGAAGGGCAGGGCGGAGGTGTATGCTACATACATTTTCCCCCTGATTCTTTATCGATTGTCCATACTTCCTCTCTGTAAGACCAACAAGAAGGCGCTCGAGCGCTCGCTATCCTCCATTTTATGGAGGGGACGCGGGAATCGGGTCGACAGACGAGTCTGCACTAAACGTCCGTGTCATGGGGGGCTGGGAATGCCGCACCTGCCGAGTCACATCCGTGCCTCTAGGTTGGCTTTCCTACGCCGCGCATTGACTGGAGTAGATCCGATTTTGGAGGGGATTGTTAGGGACGCGTTCCCTGGCCTTACCATCAGTTCCCTCATCTCGCGGGTTGGGCGCGGTCGTAAACCCCGGGATCAATCGGTTTTCCTTCGCGAGTGTCGGTCGGCCAGTGACCTTTCTCGGGCTAGGAAGGTCTTCGATCGTGAATTAGTGGAGAGGCCCGCGAAGGATCCCCTACGAGATATGCTCGGCATGTCGGAGGAGGAGTTTCGCTCCTACTGGTCTTGGGCGCCAGCGGCGGATTACCTCAGTCACCCTGAGTTTTCGCTTAGCTGGCGATTGGATCGGAATTGGCTGCCTCTCAACGACAAGGCTTTCATATGGGGCTTGGCGGATTTGCCAGATTGTGAACGGTGTGGCCTTGGCTTAGAAGAAACTGCTGCGCACGCCTTCTACCATTGCCCCCAGGTCCGCCCCTTATGGGACCATGTCGGCGAGCTGACGGCTCGTCTCGCTCCCGAACAACTTGTGTCCATTGATCGCGCATACGCGCGTGACAATGTGTCTCCCCCGTATTCCGGGATGAAACGGATGGTGTTTCTGACGCTGATGGCCACGGCTCGAATGGTGCTTTGGACGACGCGAAAGGAGGAAGTCTTGCGAGGCAATCGTCTTTCTCATTCGGATCTAATTCGATTGTTTGAGCATCAGCTCAAGATGAAGATTAGATCGGATAGAAAACGATTGCATTCGACAGTCTTTAGCGAAAGGTGGGTAAAAGAAGCGAGCTTGCTTCGAGTGAACGGGGCTAGCCTTGATTTTGTCTTCTAGGTCAACCTATTGCACATCGGGGTGGATTCCTGTTGAACCCTCTCCTTGGTTAGATTAGACAAGCTTCAGTGTACCTAGTTAATGTGAGTAAGTGTTGTTTCTGGCCTGCATCCCGGCCGTTCTTTGGTTATGATCCAAGTCGAGATTCCCAACCTCCCCAGTTTGTTTTGACCCCCCCACATTCATCTCGACTAGGTCAGTTTTATATTTTCCCATTCCAGCCTAATATTTTATACTTTTTCCCACTCCCTTAGCGAGAGCGTCTCTTGATTTTGTCCCCTGGGCAGAATACAGCGGTCTCTCTGTTTTATGGGTTGGACGGTCCCTACTAACATCAATTATGTTTAGTTTGTATTTGTGTTTATTTTAAGTTTATTATTGGGTTCATTTCCCTCCCCTCTCATTTTATCATTATTAGAATTGTATATATATATCATCATTAAAATTCTTATGGCATGGGGCGCGATTTTGGTAGGTCCCCCTTGAGAGCACGTGGTATTATGGTGGTTGAAGCCTTGTTTGGTGATGGACGAGTTCTTTTGGTGAATGAGTAAAATGTAATGTACGAATGGGTCGCGAATCTGATTAGCTAGGTATAAGATAGTTAGTGTTGACCAGCCTCTACCCCTCCCCTTTATTGGCCTCGTGCCACAATTTGTACTTTTTGTACGAATAAATATCAGTCTTGTCCTTATGTCCATCGTCTTTGTCGTGTTGAATTGATAATGTTTATTATATTTTCTGAATATGTCCTGAATATGGTCCATTAGACCGAAACGTCCGACGTTGAGATATTAACATTAAAACAGCATAATTGCATATAAGGTTTTTTTTTTGTTTGTTTTTTCCGTATATTTTTCTTCATACTGTCAGATCTATATCCATATATTTGTTTAATATATATATATATATATATATATATATATATATATATATATATATATATATATATATATATATATGCCATATTAAAAATATAAATATATATATTGGTCATATTAAAATGCTTAAATAATCCTAGGTTATTAAAGAAGGGTAATGAATTGATGGCTACATGTACGCATAAAATATATATCTGCTTAAATACGTTGATCCAGATTTAATTTTAATATAAATTAGATTTTAATATATATTCGGATTTATTTTTAATGCAAATTACGGCTTGTTTGTTATTGAATATATAACTGCGCCAACATAGCGATAAACAGATATATTTTTAAAAATTTAAATTACATAATGACCATTATATACTCATCACCTGGAGATTGTTTTGCATGAAACACCGAGTGGTGTTAGAGGTGTGGTGGAATAATATATATATATATATATATATATATATATATATATAGATAGATAGATAGATAGATAGATAGATGTATGTATGTATTTTAGTACTGAAAGTCGAAAATCTCAGGCAATATCGAAAACTGTATGGTGTTAGTAAACAATATTTTGTTGCCTATATTCTGGTATTTTTCTGAATCAAGTTAAAGAAAGGTAATAGTATGTGTAAAATCGGTACACATGTACCGATACCCAGCCGGAAAAGTATCTATCAATTATCTATTCTGATAATTATTTTTTTACGCATATTATACATTTTATAAATAATTAGTGATACAGTTTCGTGTAGATAATTTAGTTTGGTTTCTTTCTTTTGTATAAGAACAGCTTCTCGTGTTTTACAATGTTTCATTTTTCTGAGTACACTATTCTCTTTGTTTCATCGTAATTGCATGTTGATTAATTCTGATATGATGATCGACAAGTCAACCAGGTATTAATAATATATATAATATATATATATATATATATATATATATTATCAATTTGAAACTGTGATGATTATAATGCGATGCTGATGGTTCTGCTGTTGAAAATGACATAAATTAATGTATTTGCATTGAATCTGATCGTTCACCTCCCTCTCGCTGTTTTTTAAATTGTTCAATCCTTCAATAAAAAATCATTTCCAGGTCACCCTATCGGCTCATGTTTAATTCTTCCTTCTTTCCTTTCTTTCCCTCTCTCTTTCTCACTCTTTCCTTCCCTCTCCCTCAACATCTCTTCCCTATCTTCCTCTATCTTTTTCCTTTCCCGGCCCTCGAAATTTTGTAACACTTTATATTGAACTTTTTATTTTTTTTCCTTCCTCTTTTAATATTAAAACTTTTTCCTTTTCTTTTTCTCACTCACTTTTCCTTTCGTCGGGATAAATTGACTCCATTTATTAAGAAGACTTCAGTCTGGAGAGATAAATAAATTTTTGTATATTCATGAAATAAATTATAACCGAGTGGATTTTTAAGGATCATATATATATATATATATATATATATATATATATATATATATATATATATATAATGATGATGATGAAGGCGTCTGCACAAATTTCGGAAGATCGAATACAGAGACTGATGCACATATTATGCCACATTTTTTTCAAACGATCCGCCTTAGGTTTTGAATTCAGAATTTTCCAACTCATTACCTATGAAGACATTACAGGCCAGTATATATATATATATATATATATATATATATATATATACTAAGCAGACACGAACGTTTTTATGCTCAGACAAAAGGCCTTTCACTTCAAACATCTGACGCCTTATTTTAAGTAGTTGGTGTGACATCGAACCTTTCAGTACTTTCTCATATACAGTTGAGAAAATGTCACTATTAATTTATAATCAAAATTATAAGTTAATTATCTTATTGGTAGAAAACAAAACTGCTACGAAAATGGACTATATATATATATATATATATATATATATATATATATATATATATATATATTTTTTCTATTTGAGGGCTTTTTTGATATTTTGTTGAAGAGCATTGTTGGCGTTCTGTTTTGTTTTACATTTAAGGTTTTTTTCTAAATCTTGTTCTTAATGGCATTCATAGTCATCTGTGAACGGCTTTCTTGATCTTCTCTTCAAAGGCAGTCATGATCTTCTATTTGTCTTCTGTTGAAAGGGACTTCCTGATCTTCTGCATCAGTGCTTTTATAATCTTCTGTTTAAAGTCGTTTTTTTTTTTTTTTATTCAAGTCTATACTGAACTTGAGTTTACGGTGTTTCTTGATCTTCTGCTGAAGGGCATATCTGATATTCTATTTAGGAGCTGTCTTGTATTTTTTTTCTTTTCTTTTTTTGGTTGCGTAAGGGCTTTCTCGATCTTTTCTTTATAGGCATTTTTTTTTTAATTTTCTATGTTAGGTTTATTTCATCTTTTATGTACGTGTTTCATTAATCATTAGTTTAAGGGCTTTTTTTTCATTTTTAGAATTTATCGTATTTTCTTAAAGCGCATGTCCATTAAAGAACAACTATTATGGTAGACTGGGGTATTTGTCCAGTATTGATCTATGGCTATTTTCCAAGTCAGTCAGTTACGTGGTATGAGCGATACACGTTTAGACGATCATGTATCTTTCGATACGTGACTGACAAGTCAAATTTTTTCCCGCTGTAGGTAGCCATTTCTTTCTGCAGTAGACCAGTTGCCATCCAAGTCTATAGAACCCGGTTTGTCCTGCTATTTACTTCGGGGAAAAGAAGCGGCTTCATACCTTTCCTAAGGGTATTAGTATGTAAGTGAATGTAATGGATTCGTCTGCAATTCGAACTTGGCTCTCTAATTCCTCAATCCAAGCCGCTATCTATTAATCGCAGTTTAAATTTTAATATCAATTTTAATTCGTTATTAAACAGATACACATACACACCCCATATATATATATATATATATATATATATATATATATATATATATATATATATATATATATATATATATATAATATGTAGAAAAATAGGAAAGAACACGTTAGGTAAATAATCCGGAGTTCTTTAGTATTTTTTTTTTTATTTTTAAAAACAGTGCTACAGAAGTAGAGCTTAAATTATAATTATTTTTTAGAAACGAGCTTGATACGTTAATTCAGTTTAATTTTAATAATAATATTGAGGTTTTCGGCTCTCGTTTTTGAAACATGAGAACTCTTATGTAACAAAGGAATCATTTTTTTTCGAAAATAATTATATATATATATATGTGTGTGTGTGTGTGTGCGAAAAGTGCATATAAATATAAAAAAATATATATATGTATAATTATTTATATATTATATGCGCGGTACAGCCTGAAACCCAGGGTCACAAACTCACATCTATCCAAACAAATATATATATATATATATATAGGGTCGGTAGTTTTGCATACATTTTAAAAGATCTAAGGAATATAGAATTAACCATGGCCCTGCTTTTTGGCTGAGATTTCCCGCGCTTAAATCTATTGTTTAAAAAGTATTTTTAACCCTTATTTTTCGGGGCGGTAAGCCCACACTTGTTAGAAGGAATTTTATTTATTATTAGTATCGCAGCATTTCATATGCAGATCGTTGTAAATTTTAAGTAAATTGTAATAGTAATGGGAATAGTAACTATTTTCTTACAAAGGAAATATTCAGCAGCCAGTGACATCCTTGTTTTAAATTTATAAAATATTTCTATCGAAAAAAGGAGAAAAACTTTCATTTTGTTTCCTGACGAGGTTTATAAAGTTAAATGTAGAGACTTTATTTTGTGAGTTCTGTCTGTATTCAAAAGTGATGTACATCAAAAATACCATACAATTTTCACATTTTAGAAATTTTAGAACTATCTAAAATATGATTAAAAGTAACAGTGTAAGGAAATTTAGACTATGGCGGACAGTAAGTGATGTAATTCTAATGTCTAATAAAAAAAAGTGAGTAAATATCGTTGTTATTGAATTTTCTTTTCTTTTTTAACTTAGTAATTTATTCCTTTGTATTATATTTTGTAGAATTATTTATGTATTAATTTGTTTATTTTAAAATTTAGTTCTCAGTCTATTTTTATTGTTAAATTTTGTTATGGTCATATATTTGAGCTTGTGAAAAGAGCATTTAATTTTAAAAAAAGGCGTTATTTGAAAAAAAAACAGTATTTAATTTTGCAAAAATCCATTATTGCACCCTCAAGAACTTTTCGTCTAAGCAATTACTTTCAATTTTAATAAATATAGCATTCTTGAAATTATGGTTGTACATATATATATATATATATATATATATATATATATATATATATATATATATATATATATATATATATTATGATATTTTTCTTATATTTTAAATCGCTGTACAAAACTTTTGTTTCGAACTATAATATTCTTTAATCGTGCGGTGATAGATAACATGATGAAAATGGTTCATTTGGGAAACTAGAAAACAAATAGTAACGTCATTTGAAAGGTGAAAAGTATGAGGGGAAAGTCTAAGTTCAGAATTAAAAAAAATACTTGTGGGCATGTCTCGATTAACCAATTAAGAGACAGAGATGAACTAAATGGGAAAATGAAAAATAAGGTCGGGGGGTGTAGGCTTATTGATTTATGTCTAGATAAATTGACACTTTGACAGTAGACAAACTGTTGCAAACAAAGTTTAGAAAAGGTGAAGTAGACATATTTATAAATTTACATTTCTTTTGTATTACGAAACCTTCTTAAAGGGGACGCCAGTATAATTGAATGTGCAATGCAACAAGGCAATATTAAAGTTGGAAGATAAAAGAATTAAGTGAATATTAAATGAACTATTATATACTAATAAAATAATGCACATATAATTTTAATGAGTTAATTTTTTGAAAAATTCTTTTGAGAATCCTTAATATGTCTATTCTTTCTCTTTATTCGCATATATATGCATATATATATCTATATATATATCTCTATCTCTCTCTCTCTCTATATATATATATATATATATATATATATATATATTTGTGTGTGTGTGTGTGCGAAAATATATAGAAAATAGAAAACTGGTTAGGTAAATAATCCAAAGTTTTAGTTATTATTTTTTAAAATAGTGCTCGATTAGGGATAAATATAATTATATCGAATCTTTGTTTTGAAACATGAGACCTCTTATGTCGCGAGTTTGAATCATATTTTTTAAGTTATATATATATATATACTTTTTATATATATATTATTTTAATATATATATATATAGCATTTTAATATGTATATATATTAGTTTAATGCATATATATAAATTATTATTTTGATATATATTATTTCAATTCACACATAAATATAATTATATCGAATTTTTCGGCTCTTGTTTTGAAACATGAGACCTCTTATGTCGCGAGTTTGAATCATATTTTTAAATAAATAATTATATATATATATATATACTTTTTATATATATATTATTTTAATATATATATATATATCATTTAATATGTATATATATTAGTTTAATGCATATATATAAATTATTATTTTGATATATATTATTTCAATTCACACATATATATTTTGATATTTTCATACATACACACACACAGATATATATATATATATATATATATATATATATATAGATAGATAGATAGATAGATAGATAGATAGATAGATATATGCTAGGCGTCCTCAAGTTGGAATAATAGACAAAACTTTTGTGTGTGAAAAGGTTGATTACAATACTTTGAAATTTAAGCTTACTCAATCTGGAACGGGAGACATGGACTGAAAGTATCCTTGAATATCTTTTCTCATTCATCACAAGTCTCTATCTCTGTCTTTGTGTTTGTGGTTTTTGTTTTTGATTTGTATCTATTAGACAGCAATCCTTTTGTTATGCATATTAAATTAAACCGCACGCAAATCCTGTTGATTACACGAAAAACCTCTAGCTATTTAGATATAATGAAAAGTATAGCTGTTAAAAAAAAAAAAATTGAAGATATTAGAAGCAATTCTGATTTCCATGGCATCAGACCGTGGTCAGAAGATCAGAAGGTCCTAAGCACTTAGAAAGTTCGTCTCTGTATCATCCGAATTTTTCTTGCATCTTTATAACGTCTACATTTGTCCGTGCATTAAACACTGTTGACACATGTTATCAGGTGCTTCTGTTATGCAACTTCAGATTCTGGACAAAATCCAAAAATGAATCTGCAATATTATCGATTCCAATCTTGGCCACAATCATCTTCACACCGTTCTAACCTATCGTCTCTGTGATGCTTTTTTTTTTCTATGGCAATTGTTCTGATAAACGATACTCTTTGTAATTCGATTTCATGAATTTACACGCAGTACCAAATCACCAGTTACGATTCATCATTTTACTGATGAAATTCATAAATTTAATCGTAAATTCTATTCTAATAGTTTCTTCTCTTCCGGCTTCTTATTTTCATTTCAACCACAATCTAAAAAAAATTAAATGCAAACTCAAACGTCATCTTCTGTTTTCTTGAATTATGTTCTTTTTATTATCCTTTCTCCACACTTACGTTTCCTAAGTCTTCTCCAATCTGTTGTCTTTTGTTCTCAGTAAAACCTTGCATTTTAGTGGCTTTGTCGCATTGCTCCGGATTGAATGATTAAAATAAATCCTCGTTACCCTGAATATTAAGCACCCCTTTATAATACTTACAGTATAAGTCGAAAACACCCGATATGAACAAAAACCAATATAACCACTCTTTGAAAATAGAATCAAAAATATATTCAAAGAAAATATGCCAAATTTATATAATTTACCACACACACACGCGCGCGCGCACACACACACACACATGCATTAAATTTTCATAACATCGGCATTTTTAGAATATTCATCCTTGACATTTTCAGTAAAAAAGGTGATGACAAGTATCTCAGTTCATATTCATTTATTAGCAAGAAAATATATGGAATTTTTTTAATGTGCATAATTAAGTTAGCGATTTTTTAATTGGACATATCTAGGAAATATCAAGAATTATTTTATCAAAGTTTAATTTTTTCAAATGTATTTGAATTATTTTAGCAAATATTAAGTAAATAGATAGGAAAAGTCTTAGATAGATAGAAGATAGATTTAATTTCAAAATGGGTTGCAGAATGATAAAATAAAGTACAAATTATCCAAAATGTTTCCATTTTACAAAAGATTCCTGAGATATGTAAAAATAGAAGGGTAATATTCTGTTACTTTACTTTTTGTGCTATTTGATTTTCATTGGTCAATCAAATATAGATACTTTTACGACACTTTTTAAACTAACGTCAGTACAATTTTTGCAACCGAACTGAAGGTGTGATGAATGGCACCATCCAAAGTTTCAAGTAAATACCTGATAGATAACGATAGATATTATATATATATATATATATATATATATATATATATATATATATATATAGATAGATAGATAGATAGATAGATAGATAGATAGATAGATAGATCAAATATGGGTTGGAATCCTACAGAATGATAAAATAAAGTACAAATAGGAAACGTTTATCTATCCAAAATGTTTCCATTTTACCAAAGCTTAATCAGAGGATGAGATATGTAAAAATAGAAGGGTAATATTCTGTTACTTTACTTTTGTGCTATTTGATTTTCATTGGTCAATCAGGTATCACGTGCATACGACACTTTTACGACACTTTTAAACTAACGTCAGTACAATTTTTGGTAACCGAACTGAAGGTGTGATGAATGGCACCATCCAAAGTTTCAAGTAAATACCTGATATAACGATACATAGATAGATATTCAATATATATATATATATATATATATATATATATATATATTTATATATATATATATATATAGATAGATAGATAGATAGATCAAATATGGGTTTGAATTACAGAATGATAAAATAAAGTACAAATAGGAAACGTTTATCTATCCAAAATGTTTCCATTTACCAAAGCTTAATCAGAGGATGAGACCAGAAGGGTAATATTCTGTTACTTTACTTTTGTGCTATTTGATTTTCATTGGTCAATCAGGTATCACGTGCAAACGACACTTTTACGACACTTTTAAACTAACGTCAGTACAATTTTTGGCATACCGAACTGAAGGTGTGATGAATGGCACCATCCAAAGTTTCAAGTAAATACGTGATATAACGATACATAGATAGATATTCAATAGATAGATAGATAGATAGATAGATAGATAGATAGATAGATAGATAGATATTTATAGAGATATATTTATATATATATATATTTATAGATATATATATTTTGTATATATATAGAGATAGATAGATAGATAGATAGATAGATAGATAGATAGATATTTATAGATATATTTATATATATATATATTTATAGATATATATTGATGTATATATATATAGAGAGAGATAGATAGATAGATAGATAGATAGATAGATAGATAGATAGCATGTGCGCAACAACGACAAAAGAGATAGAAATGAATATGCAGTAAGAAAAATTAAAATATAAGTCCCCCATATTGTTTTCACTCTAGTTGAAATCCCGAAAACAGAATAAACCTATCTTAATACTGACCTGTCACCGAACACACACTAGACACAAGAAACAATGTCGTAACGTTCCTGGTTACCTCAAGAAAATATATATTCTCCATCGTTCTCCTTTTATTATAAATACATAAACAAAGAGATATTACGGGCTGAAATAGAATGAATTCCTCTTGTGTGGAACGAGCACCACACATACAACATATAACATTTCTAGATATAGCCACGGGAAGACGCAATGTGCTACATATTACTTTAGTGAGACTCTACGGATTTAATGAAATATATACACGCTATCACTGAAGAAAGAATACGGTATTTTCTTTTCGTGGTTTGTCTTTTATTTCTCATTCATCATTTGATGTTCCAGCCGACATTTTTTCTTCTCAAATTCAAATCTGTATGACATGAAATTGAATTGCCAAGGCGTAAATCGAATTAAGTCTATTTTTGATGTTTAATTCTATTAAACTGAATTTTTCTAGAATTTTAGTCAAGATTCATTATTTTTTAACTTTGGCTTCTATTCATTTTATTTTTATATATATTTTTTTTTAAATTTGCTATACCACGACTAACTATAGCGATCGTCTTGCCTTCATTTACTTTTTTTTTTTAACATAATCATTTCTTGCCGCCAGTGCTACCGATGCTACATTTATCACGGATAACAGTTTTTTCTTCTTATTTGCCTTATATTTCTTTCTTTCTAGTTCTTCTTCTTCTTCTTATTATTATTATTATTATTATTATTATTATTATTATTGTTGTTGTTGTTGTTGTTGTTATTATTATTATTCCAATTCTTCTTCTTCTTCTTATTATTATTATTGTTGTTGTTGTTGTTGTTATTATTATTATTATTATTATTATTCCAATTCTTCTTATTCTTATTCTTATTACTATTATTATTATCATTATTGTTGTTGTTGTTACTTTTACTTTAATAAGATGCTTCTTTCGACACCCTGAATTTTTACTTCATTCACTACCTCGACTCATATAACTGTTTTTTCTTACATTAGTTTTCTCATTGGTTAGTCTTTTGTTATTAAAGAAATATTTTTCTAAAAATATTTGCTTCCAATATTGTAATTATACTATTATTATGATTATTATTATTGTTGTTGTTCTTTACAGTATTACTGTCGATTGTATTACTACTATTACTTCTACTACTACTAATACAGTCAATCTTAAACAGTAACTGCAAATAGTAATATCGTTCCGATTATTATTGTTATTATTAGCATTCAATTATCACATCAGTCAGTGGAACGAAAACCATTCGAGACAGTCAAGAAACGTCACATCATCTTTTTCGTCTACTTTCACTTTCGCTTTTAAGGTCTCTCAGATGGTTGCCATTTTCCATTAAAATTTGCCATCTCAAGTGACAGGATTTCAGTTGTCCTTTCTTTGTTTCCACGTCTCTGACAGCACGTTGTGCTACACAATGTTTCATTTTCGAAAAATAACAGAGTGACAAGCGCCGTGTCACAACAGATAATGTTTCTCTCTGTTTCACCCCTCCCCTCCCACCATTGACTTTTTACTTTTACTTTCATTTTCATTGATTTCTGTTTTTATTTCCTGTTCCTTTCACTCTGTCTGTATTTCGTGCTCTCTGGGTTTCCTGACCCAGGCTCTATGTTCTACTCTTTATACTCACCTTTAGTTTCCTATTTAAAAAAAAAAAAAAGAAGAATTCTTTGCCCTTAGTTTATTTCGACGTCTTTCGCATCTCATTAGTATTTCTTTAATATTATATTATTGTCACTCTTTTTAGACGTTTCTCTTTCTCGGCTCCGATGCAATATCTGAGGCAGTCATTCCCACTCCCGGGCCATCTTGTTCGCTTTATTTCGTTTCTTTACACATTCTCTCTGTTACTCTCTTTGTTTTCCATACACTTGAGGCTCCCCGCTCACTTTATATTTTTCAGCGGAATCATGCTCCTCCTCACCCTTCAAGTAAGGTCTTTCCTCTTTCTTATCTTACTGCGCCGCCTCACTTTCTATTTGCTCTCGTCCTCTCTACTCTTTCACGCGCACCTACTCGCTTTCGATACTCTGCACTTATTTACCCTGTGTCTTTTTCAATGAAACTTCCAAGCTGTGTTTTTAACTTCTCCTAAATCAAGCCTATTTCGATCTTTTAAAAACTTTCCTATACCCATTTCGTTTCTCACTAACGGTTTTCATCATTTTGATTAAATAGAATTCTTTGAAATATATATATATATATATATATATATATATATATATATATATATATATATATATATATATATATATATATATATATATATATATATATATGAATACTCTTCTGCAAACGATTGGAGTTCTCTCAGTCACTGTGTGTTTATCTAAAATAAATACGCTTAAATTCACCTTCATCCCTGCCGGCTTTGTGGTAGAATCTCCGACTGGCGCCAATTCAGTCGGGTTTCGATCCTAGCTAGAGGCAACCGGGCGTCTAGCCACACTGATGAGCTGTGATACAGCGAAACGGTCTGTCTGTGGATGATAATACATATATATATATATATATATATATATATATATATATATATATATATATATATATATATATATATATATATGTCCTGGCTCTCAAAATCGGCATCAATTAAAATGTGAATATCTTACCTAAGACATGGCTCAGGCAAACAAAATTGAATAGACTCCATGTTGAGCAATAACATATTTATTTCCCAAAATTCGTGCAAGTTACTCAAATTGTTGTGATGTCTTACCTCTAATGAGGCTGTTATGGACTCCTCCACTTACTATAAAGTTCGTAGGAAAAGTAAGCCTCAGAGGAACAGTGATATAGACTGAACGTTGGTCAACCGACACACACTTCAAAGTCATGTAACACACTTCTGTTGTATTTACTGTTCAATACACTATATACATGTCTGCTAAAACCAGACGTAAACCCAGTTTGTAAGTAAAAAAACATAACGTTTCATTTGAATCGTTAAATCAAATTAACGTAGAATTGAATCGTCTTGGGAAAATGAGTTCTGGCAAAGGTTAAATAAAGCGAATGGGAATCTCCCAAGGTCTATATTAAAAAGAAGAGCAATGAAATTCGTGTATGTGCTGATTTCCTACGTGGATGAACAGCGCACTAAAGGATCACCATTATCCTCTTTCAAGTCCACAGGAGTTATTCTCTAAGCTCAGTGGAGGAAATTCTTTCTCTAAGATTGACTTAAGCGACGCTTATATACAAATACGCTTGGAAGAGGAATAATAAACACCCACAAAGGTTTATACAAATTTTATATTTTAAGACTTCCGTTCGGGGTTAAGGTCGTGCTTCCTTTTTTCAAAAGTTCATGGACACATGTTAAATAGTCTGAATTTTGCGAGGGCCTACCTCGATGACGTTCTAATGAAAAGTGAGAGCATCGAGGAAGACAAATCGCACTTTTGGCAGGTGTTCAGGAGAATCCAGGATTACGGATTCAAACTAAAAGACGCGAAGTGTAAATTTTTCCTAGAGAGGATCAAGTACTTGGAGCAAATAACTGACAAAGAAGGAAGACGTCCCGATCCTGATAAGACAAATGCAACAAAGATTATGTCAGAACTAGAAAATGTGTCGGCTCTTCAAAGTTTTTTAGGTCTTGCCAATTATGATAACATTTTTGTTCCAAGAATGCACAGTTTTAGATTTCCACTTAATTAATTATTGAGAAAAGACAAAGAGTGGGAATGGACAACCGAATGCCAGGAAGCATTTGAAAAAAGAATGCAGATCATTACTTCAGATCTGTTCTTGATTCATTACGATTCAAACCTTGACATCATTGTAGCCATCGAGGTAAGCTCTTACGGTATCACGGCGTGCATTTTACATAAGCTAAAGGATGGAACGGTAAAGCCAATCGCCCATGCATCTAGGACGCTATTACCAGCTGAAAGGGGTTACTCGCAAATAAAAAAAAGGAAGTCTTAGGTATTATTTATTGCGGTAGCTAAATTCCATAAATTTATTCATGGAAGGCACTTTGTGTTGCAGACAGATCATCGTCCACACCTTACTATCTTTGGATCATACGGCTAATAGACTGCAAAGATGGGGAAAACCATTCACCTCAATTACAATTACAAAAAGGAGTTTCTCGCATCTACTAAAATCTGTCATGGAGACGGGTTATCGAAATTGATACCTAAATATGCTGAACCCCTGAAAGACACAGTCATTGCTACCCTAAGAACAGAGGTCGACGTAAAAAGGATCTTGTGCGATACTGTCAGAGATCTTCCAATTACGATCAACGAAATAATAGACAAAGCGTCCGAGGATGACTTCATAATGGAAATAAAGGACAAATTATAAAAGCAAAGATCAGAGCATTTCAGAAGTCTACTCAATCTGTAACGACATATTAATGTACGGAGACAGAGTAGTAATCCCATCTACATTTCAGAATAGAACACCAAAGGAATTCCATGATGGCCATCCGGGAACTTCAAAGATGAAGAGTCTAATGAGGAGTTATATCTACTGGACCAACATGGACAGTGATATTGATAATACGGTAAGATCGTGCAAATGATGTGCTTTGACTGCGAAAGCGTCGCCGATTAAATTCAATCCCTGGCCTAAAACCGATCGTCCGTGGTCGCGGATACATATTGATTTTGCTGGACCTCGTTGTAGTTGACAGTTATTCCAAGTGGCTAGAGGTATTGAAATGCAAGAAGCCGCCCGTGGTATTGACAGTCAAGTTTTACACGAGCTATTTGCCCATTTCAGAGTCATTGACTGTATTGTAACAGACAATGGCACACAATTTACATCGTGTGAATTTCAGGAGTTTTGTCAGTCATTCCTAATTGAACATGTTAACATGGCCCCATATCACGAAAGAAGTAATGCACAGGCAGAGCGTTTTGTGGATCCTTTTAAGAGAGAACTGAGGAAGGCGAGAGGTACTCCCATCGATACGGCTATACAACAGTTTTTGCAGGTCTATCGAGTAACTTCTAATAGTAGTGTTCCATCTGCCAAAAAGCCAGTGGAGGTCATGTTTGCCAGGAAAATAAAGTCGGTACTTGACAAATTCCTTCCAAATGAAACAAAAAAAAAACTGGTAATAAAAATAAAGTGCTTAAGAAGCGCTTTAGGATTGGCGAAAAGATTTATTTTCGTGTATTTGAGAATTACAAAGCTCAATCGGAGACAAGGATAATTGACAAACAAAGCGGTAACATGATGTATATGGTTCAGGGGCCGAAGTTTCTACATAAACGTCATGTTAACCAAATCAGAAGAAGGTATGAAAGCATAATCGACAGCGATCCCATAGAAGATGACATTATGGAGGTCATCTTTGACACATTCGAGGTTCCGATACCACAAACGGTACCAGAGTTCAGAAGGCCCAAAAGGAAATTTTACAAGTCAACCGAAAACGGAAAAAGACATTGAACATCTTTCATTTCATATCATGACTATAGAAAAGAATGAGAAAAAAAAATACCCTTCTCCTCACGTATAAACTTTTGAATTACCAGAACAACACAATACTCATTGGATTTACCATTAAAACTTATCCAATTTTTTCTTTATTTTGGTATATTGAATAGAGACTATTGTAACACGTGAAATGCGTGTCGTAATCTTAAGAATGTGATAAAAAACTTTGTTACGTAATTCCTACATATAGCTTTTTTCAAAGTCGTTTTTGCTGATTTTTTTTCTTTTATTTTTGTTGGTTGAATAAAGTATTGTGCGGTAACGATAAAAAAAAAGAGCCTCAATGTAAAGTTAGGCTGAAAGGCGGGTGTTGTGATGTTTTCTCTCTAATGAGGCTATTGTAGACTCTTCCACTTACTATAAAGTTAGTAGGAAAAGTAAGCATCGGCGGAACAATGATATAGATTGTTCAACTGTCGAACTCTGTCTTTGGCAGAGAGGAACCCGGGGAGGTAGGCAGACCCTGAACACCTTTATGCGGATTCTAAGTGAATATTTTTGACCGAGCATACGAGCTCGGAGAACCCACGGTAAACTCGGCCTTGTGCCACATACATCGCTCGTTAAATATTAACAGTGATATAGACTGAACACTGGTCAACCGACGCACATACTCCCAAGTCGTGTAACATACTTCTGTTGTATTTCCTTTTCAATACAATATTTATCTGCAATCTTTTGTTTTCTTATTTCTTAACCAATTACTTGGTCACAAGACAAACCGATGTAAATTTTATAACAAATTTCACAAATCTTCAAAATTGTTCAATATGCTCACGACCTGTGACAGCTCCTGCCAAACACACTGTAGCTTGTCTTACGTAACATTCTCCAGCGAACTCCGTTATTCGCTGTTTAAGTCCCTCTTGACTTGTATGAAGAGGGGAATAAACCTTGCTTTTCACGTAGCCCCACAGAAAAAAAAACTTCAAGTTTTCAAATCAGCTGAACGTGGTCACCATTCCAACAACACATTGTCATTTACACTGGCATGGCCGATCTGACCTCCTGGTAGATTTTCATTGGCATATATATACACGACTCGACTCTCCCGTCGAATTCGACGTATGACAGTCAAGTAGATCAGTTTATAGGAAACTGACAACCCGACACCAGCACATGATATTTGATTATAGTGGTGAAGGTTTTGTGCAGAACAATCCACCCATTTTGAAGGGCAAAATACAGAGACTTGGTGCACTATGTGCCACAGGGTCCCCAAACGACCCTCCACGGGTTTTGAAACCAGAGTTGTCCTTCCCCTAGACCAGTTGCCATCCAAGCCTATAGAGCCCAGTCTGTCCTGCTATTTACCTATATCTAGCGGGAGAAGAGGATTCAAACCTTTCCTTAGGGTATTAGTACGTAAGCGAATGTAATGGATTCGATTGGAATTCGAAATCGGTTCACCGATTCCTCAATCGAAGCCGCTATCCATTACCCAACAGTTTAAAATTTGGGGATCCAAACTCTACCTTTAATAATTAAGAAATTTAATAAGTTCTTAGACTTCATTTAATTAACTCCTATTAAGATAGATTGTCGTAAATATTTCACATATTAGAATATTAAAACAATGTCTCTAATCTTTTAGAAAGATTATAAATGTATATAACAGAATCATTCTGGTTACAGAATAACAAAATAGAAAGAAACACATTTGTCTTGCCCTCAGAAGTGACATCTTTAGTCATTTTTCTTTCGAATAATGGTTTTATTGATGCAGTCAATTTTGGATATACCACTGACCACTTAATTAAGTACATGTGAACAAATTTTCTTTTATACTAATTGTCAGTCAGCCAATTTCGTGATAGCAATCTAATAGATGTAACTATTTAAACATGGCGAGATACTGAACTGACAGGACTTTCACGCATAGTCATCCCGTGGCAGTCTTCAGGGCGGAAATCCTTTATCGATGAAAGAGATCAGACGGGAATGACCGCATTAGGTCAGGCTTATAGGAAGCTAAGAGTAGCTAAAATAAACACTCTTTATAACAGCAGTATATAGAAGAGTATCTCTTAATTGACAACACCAAGTTTTTGTTAATGAATATGATTGCTGAATTTACTTGAAATAAAAATAAAGAAATTGAACATAAGATAAAAGTTGGTTAATTTGATCTTATTGTACAGGGTTCGATGTGTAAATTGCCGGCATTTTATATTCTTTATTTCGTGCATGCATTTTGTTTGTTCTTCATCTTATTGACAGCACATGTCAGTAACTTCAGTTTGGTACCGTCTATGAGAAAAAAAGAAAACGGCATGCTGTACTGCTTGGCATTCTCACCGGAAGCTCGACTACAAACATTTCAGAATTGTTAGGTGTCAATCTAAGGACACTGTAGAAGATTCGGAAAGGGTTCGATGAGTCTAATGGTGCTTTCAAAGGTGTTCACTAGTGATGACGAAGTTTTGCTTCAATTTATCTTACCACATGTCCTCTAACTCAACCCGTCAGCCTACATCAAATGCATTGAGAGGGTAGTGCTGCCCTGCTTCAAGAGTGTGGCTGTTAGAAACCCTATATCTGGCAAAAGCACTCTGCACCATGCCACACAAGCAGGAGAACATAACTGTCAAACAAATTCTGCGCCCACATCATGTCTTACATCTGTCCACCCAACTAGCCAAACTACAATCCCTTAGATGATTACGTGTGGGGCGCAGTTGAGTGAGAGATCAACAAAGATCCTTGCAGCACCAAAGATGATTATGGCAGCGTTCATCAACTTAAACAAGAAAACCGTCCAGAAGAGCTGCAGAAGTCTTCGAAATCGTCTGGAGACTGGTGATGAAATCAATGGTGATTTTATTGAATAAATTTACTCTTTACTATTTCAAGATATTACTGTGAAATTTTGGTAATTATACCTGTAAAATGAAATGTAAGTGTTATTTTCACTCATACGTAATTTAGATGACATTGTATCCATCGCACCCCTACACACACACACACACACACACACACACAAACACACACACACACGCGCGCGCACATAGAGACACACACATCAACACACATGAAAACACGCACAAAATATTCAGTTTGAGCGTTTATATGTCGTCAACTTGTCTGACCTGAAATTGTGTAGATCAAACATCAGGACACAGTAAATCAGTTTGTTAGATACAATACGGTGCCTCATTCTCTCAACAAACTTAGCTACTTCGAGTATACGTTCATATTTATTACGTTCAGCCACGAATAGGCATCTGTTGTGACCGGAGATGTCACGCTGGCATATCCGGAAATAGTCATTCCTTGGGCTATAGCGGCAGAACATGTTGCTGATTGGGATGGTGATCATAGTGATGATATGAGGTTTCACCTGGTATTTTCAAAAAGGAATGAAAGCAGCCATGTCGATTTTGAACCAATACGAGACCTCAGTGGCGCAATTCTCAATTTGAATAAAAAAAATATCACTCCAAAATAATGCCTCGAAGAAAGGAACTGAGTGAGTCCCGCCGAAAGAGGTCTTAAGAATAGGAGGTTCCTGTTTAATAGATGACTGAAACGAAATATGAATTGATACTACAAATTGATCCGTGTTTTCAAAAGCACACTGTTGCGAATCTCCGTAAATGCGAGGAGAGAAAATTAAAAATGAGTCAAGTCGAGAAGTCTCTTGCTTGGATTTTCTAGGGAATCTGAGTAAGTGATTGAGAAAAATTAAAAATTTAATATCTGAATATAAGTTACATTAGTAACTTTAGAATGTTTAATCCACGTGTTGTGGGTCACTTGAAAATCGTCGAAGACAAAGATGTTCGCAGATGACTGGAGAAAGAGTGAGAGTTGCGTTTCTATAATGTCAGATTTTATCTTTAATATACAGCAGACCTAAGAAGAGTGCGGATAATAAAGTAAAAGGATATAGTAACAGAGCTTAATAGTGAAAGTCAAAAGCAATGAATGATTTGTCTGGGGACTCTAGTGAAGATTCCCATGGCATTGGAAGATTATCCCAGATGAAAACTAGACCATGCTTGAGAATGCTCGAATCGTTTCAGCAAAGAGGATGATAGCCTGGATCAGAGAATTCTTTGGTAGCAGTGAAAGAATTTATGTTTATTTCATAAATTACAAAGATATCCGTCGACCATTCCACGAGAAAAGATTCTATACTTCTGAAGTTACAGTAGCTAGCATGAACATTTGGAGATAAAATAATTGGGGGTAGATTTTTTATTTATTTATTTACTGGTTTTCTCGTATTACTTTTTATTTAGGTGTGTATGTGTGTGTGTGTATGAGAGATAGATAGAGAGAGAGAGAGAGAGAGAGAGAGAGAGAGAGAGAGAGAAAGAGAGAGAAAGAGAGAAAGAGAGGGAAACAGATGGTGAGAGTGGTAGAGATATAGCGAGCATCTGTGTGTGATATCCAGGCGTCTTCTAAGCCTACTGGGAGTGAGAGACCTCTCGGCTTAAGACATCTCTCCAAGAGAAAAACAACACCTGCGACGTCGTTTGCATCACAAGATGTTGACCAGTTATTCTTTGTGGATAAATACACACGATATCCAAAGAGTGGGATTGGCTATGTATAAAATCGTTCCTCACTTAAAAGAAAGCTTCAAGCGCAGGAAAACATTTTTTTTTCTTTGGTATGTGCCGAATAGTATCATACACGAAAAATGCAGAAAAAAACAAAACTTCTGATTAATTACGATAATTTGAGAACGTAAATACCTATGTAGAAATTAGATAGAGACTGTCCAAGAGTCGAACCCATCGCTGACCTGTCACTTTCTGTGTGTTGCCATAGTGGTAGTAAAAAGTTACATCTGTAGTGCAGGACAGAAATTTATGCAGAATATTTGGTCTAATTGTAGATGATTGGAACAGACATAAATCTTATTAAAGAAAAATATGCTCTGCCGGTGAGCCCTTTTTCTCTTTAATATGATTTCTCTAATATTCAAGCCGATAGACGAAAATAAATCAATAAATATACTGTTTAATAAATAAATGGAACGTCTATTCAAATATGAGGATACATTAAAAAATAACGCCTAAAGTGATAAAAATTATATAGGTACAAACGTAAATTATAACTATCCACCAAGGGCTGGTGCTGGATAAGTTGGAACGCAAAATTTTAATTCTTAGACATTATAAATATTTGAGTTTCATTCTTTCTTTAAACTTACAAAATCTGAGCCCTATCTGAGCTGAAGACATTTAATCGGCAATGTATGTTTTGTTTTAATTTCATAATCTTTTAAAAATCTCTAATGATTTGTATGCCCTGTTTTTCAAATAATACATTTTTATTTCAGATTATTCTTTTCAAAAGTTCATTTTAGATAAATTGTTCGCTCCAGTATAATTTTTTTTAGCATAATCTATCAATTGAAAAAGGACCCATTAAATTTGACCCGGTTTAAACTTGGCAAAAACCAAAGAAAGTTTAACTTGTACTGCAAGTTTGTAGTGAGAATTTTGATTCGGGTAGTGTTGAGGAAATATGATATCAGTCAGCAGCTCTGATCACAAACATAAAATTCACAGAGAGATATATAAACACATTAATGCATACGCATATATACAAACACACACACACATGAGATAGATACACACGTTATTTAAAATATATATCTGGTTAGAGATTGTGTGTGTGCGTGTGGTTGGATTAACCAAATTTAGAAAATTGTGCGAGTTATATTACAACTACTACATCTATAATAACATAAAACTGCGCATATTAGACCAACATTTCCAAGTAAAGTTCTTTTTTTCCCGTGTGACAAAAGTACCATTTTATGATCACTACGGTAAAATTTACACACAGACTGAGGATGTAGTTATGAGTTCGCCTCTCGGTACTACTATCATATTTCTACATGACATGTATATATAACTCACTCTCAGTAAGCTTAGACAAAGCTGGACCCACCTACACACACACACACATGCACACACTCACACACACACATATCTAATATATTCGCCAATCTTATTCAGTCTGTCTACGCTTTTTAATCGTTGTTTTTTTTAATTATGCCATATTGCGAGAAGAGATCTGATAAGAAATGTGAAATGTTGTAAGAATTCTCCATACAAATTTATCGTGCTTGATTTAGCATTGTATACACTTTCGCCTTAGTACATTTCTTCCTATTTTAATTAAAGCAAAGTTTGTTGTTTTGTAAAATATATCCCCACTCTTTTTTTTTTGTTCATATGGCCTTTTATTTAATTTCCTCGAGATACCGCCTATGTATTTCTTGTGAAGTCATTGCAGGCTATAGAATAAATTTCTACTTCATATCTTAAGTTATTTATTTGATTTCTATTTATTAAGTCTCTAATTTTTTTACAGGCACATGTGACAAATTTTATGTTAAGTTCTTTTCAATTGTCATTAGGTAGGTACTGTAATGTATTACTTTTCAGGAAGTCTGTTTATATCGTTCCAAATTTTATTCTTAAAAAATCTGATGGGATCCTTGTTTTGTGTGAAATATGATTTAATTAATGTAGTATGAGAGTTTGATGGCATTTCCACTATTTTTTCTCATCGTATAAATATTGAGGGGTTCTAATTATAAACACTGTTAAACAGATTACGATTATTATTCCGGGATGTATTCTGCAGTTATTGGAAGAATAGAAAATTACAAGATCATTTTTATTAGAAGATTTACGTTAGTTTTATGTCATTATCAGTATGGTTTAGAATGATATCAAGTGATGGTAATATAGCATTCATTTAATTTTTCATAAATAAATTCTATCGTATGTTCGAGTTTCTTCATTTTTTTCACAAGGTCAGGTAATGATTTAATAAATGTTTTAATAAATTATCGTCATTATATCATGTGTATGTTGAATGTTTAGGTAAAAACAAAGATATAGCTTCCTACGAATACACACACACACACACACACGCACACACACACACACGCACACACACACACACACACACACACATATATATATATATATATATTTATTTTATGCAGTGTTACATTGGAACATGCACCGTTGTACATTTTTGTTTCGATGTCAAAAAAGGCGAAAACCTGATGAGAAGTTTAAAAAAGGTTTTCCTCTTTTTTGACGTCGAAACAAAAATGTACAATTTTGTAGTGGATATGTGCATGTTCTAATATAACACCGCATATGATATATAGATATTTACGGCTCTACTTTGTGTATTGTAATGGTACTGTTCGTTCTCCTACACTTATATATATATATATATATATATATATATATATATATATATATATATATATATATATACGCAGATATGTAGAAAAATAGGAAAGAACACGCGAGGTATATAATCCGTATTTATTTAAAATTTTCGGTTGAGAATGAAACAGGGCTTGATAATTTAATTTCATTTAATTTTAATAATTATACTGAGGTTTTCGGCTCTCATTTTGAAACATGAGAACTCTTATGTAGCGAAGGAATCATGTGTTTTATAAAAAATAATTACAATATATATATATATACACATATATATATATATATATATATATATATATATATTCCTAAAATGAAAAAAGTTTGCAATCCAATGCGATCCATTATAGCAATAATTTAAATATCCCTTCTTTGAACCATCAGCGTTTTAAGTATTAAAATTTAGCCAACCCAGTAAAAAAGTGAGGGGAATATATATAAGAGATAAACTAATGGCTATTTTAAATGACAACTTCCTTTATCAAGGCTCCTCTTAGCGAATGCTTAAAAATAATAATAAAATCAAAACAAATTTTAGTCCAATCAAAAATAAATCTCTGTCTACCAATAGATAAAATCATAAAAATTTGCCAGTTCATCACAGATCAATTATATTGTTTTCAAAAATCATTTTAGGAAACAAATATTCTGATTGCTGATGGCTGGGGGGCGTTTTAGCTTGTCGGTTCTTGTTATTTCTGGAAATCTTGTCCTTTCCAAAGTAATTGAACGCTTTATCGGTCCTGTCTCATCCGAACTCAATCGAGAACTAAAAATCATATATTAGATGTTATATATATATATATATATATATATATATATATATATATATATATATATATATATAAATGGTTAATTATACATCCATTACTTTGTAAAGGGATGGCAGGTAGTACTTAATATGTATTGATGAAAATATGAGTATCAGTGTCAGCTTCTTCATATTGCCGGGATTATGGTCGGTAATAGGACCGAGCACGTTGTCGTTTGTTCAATTTTTAAATAAATATCCCCAATATTAGGAAGTAACACTGCAGGAATTATTTTGTTCCAGTTTCTAGGGGCGGGAGGTTATTTTCTCGGTGACACTTCCTTTTTAGATTTTAAACACTGAGCAAATCGGGGGATTCGAATCTGCGGAAATATCATACAGTGTCCAAGATATCACCTTTTGAACTGTTTCAGCAGAACATTTGCCAATGGAATAGTCATAGGGTAGCGAGAGTCTTGCGAAGTTGTGTCTATCGTAAATATATTATAGAATGGAAAGTACTTCCCTTCGTGGTCGCATACAGGGTTTAGAACTCGAAAAAGCGAGAGTTGAACATCTCCACCCCACATATATGGCAGCGATTTTTTATTTCCCGTCCACTTTGAAGATAAAACTGTTAAGACGGTGTCATGTTTATTTCTTGAACGATATAGCGAGGTGGACACATTTACCGCTTTATTTAGCAAAGGATGGGGGTGTGAAAGGAACTTGAAACCGGTGGGTTACCTCCCTTGGTTCGGCCAAAAGCGCCCGTTATATGACATTATTTAAATCTATAAAAAGGCAGGTATATTATATATTTATTCTTAAATCTATAAAAAGGCAAGCATATTCTCTATTTTTCGCTTTTTAACTTAGAACGTAGATAGAGAACGCCCGCCGACCAACTTTTTAACTCTCTCAAACACGCACACACAGAAACGTGTCGGAGTTACCTCCTCCTTAATTCCCCAATTGTTCACTAGGGGTCGCTCTCCCAACACTATAAATACTGGGCAATTTATTGCCTTGTTCTCTTTTTCACTTTGCATTTCAGCGGACACATTTAAAAATGTGATCTCTCGTTGAGATCTGCGTTTTCGCCCACTTGTGGGAAAACGCCGTGAAACACACATACACGTACATACGAACATTCACCAAAATACAAAACTCTTTACGTTCACACGCAAACACAAATGTTGCTGTCTTTGTCACTTGTAAATTTGTTGTTTAATACATATATTTGTTGGCATATATATCGGTCTTGTTCGTTTTCTTTACATCTTCAGTTGGACTCAACTTGAGTCCGCCATTGTTCTTGTAGTTGGACATTCTAGCAAAAAATAACCAGCACGTGTTTTTAATACAACACTCAAACTCACACGGTCCTCTACAAATATGTCTGACACGTAAACTTGTTTCACAGACACGCACACACACACATGCAAACAAACGCTTTTTCTAGTTAGTTTCCTTTTCTTTCAATTGTGTACACATGCAATTACTTTTATTAATCGATGCTTATAATTGTCATTTTTTTTATTCATTGTATTTTTTTTTCGTGTGTTCTTATTTCTTACCGGGACTCACATGTTACCGCCATTATTGTTTTCAGTACAAATATTCCAGCAGCCCATACATATTTATTATAAAACCTCAACACACTCGCATCAAAAGTATCGAATCCAAGAAAGAAGTGGTGACTTATTTTTACCCGAAAAATATAGAATCCTGAAGCAATCCTGAAGTCGTTCGAAATCTTTCAGCGTGACTGAATAAAACTCGGGATCGGAACGGTTGGGATGAAACTATATTTTTTTTCAAAAAATATCATGTCACCCTAAGCAAGGCGGGAATGCCATTAGTACACAGACTGTTACAGGGAGTGAAAGTGAGAGAGAAGACTGAGAACAATGTGAATTGTGGAAGAGACAAAAGTTGAAGTGGATTCAAGAAGAGAAACGATGGCGTTTGACGTTGTATATAAATGTTTTAACATTGCAATTATCAGGGAGGCAAATAGACGGAAGATAGTTCTACCTGCGGGAAGTACGAAAAGAGAAACTTTCAGGGTAAAAGGAACGGTTGCCTTTAGCTATTTCAATATTAAATGGGTGGGACCTAAATGCCAATCTAGTAGCAAACTTAATTTCATGTGGTTCGGGACCAGGGAAGCAAGTTGCCATCAAACATTTGCAGAGAAGACAGGGGAAGCCAAGTTACGTCGGTGAGAATGTGACTGAAATCGAGATTTAGTTTGTGAGGTATTGAAAGCTACAGTTTTACCAATTAAGTTGTTAGAGATAGACCAGAGGTGAGATCAGCTGGAAGCTTCCCTTCATCTTAGTTTTTGGATGATTTTTTTTTTCTTCCATAAAACGGCGTTATCATTTGCCGATATGTTTACTGGAGTTTGTTTAATGTTACCTGATACGTTAACTGAGCCACATCAAGTGTTCTTGTGTTGTAAAAATAAAGGGAATTTATAATTTGATTTGAAATCTACAAAAACAAAACAAAAAAAAAAACCAGTGGGAGCATAACCGTAACGTATTGTTTTGACAAAAGATTGAAGCGTTTTTAATATTATATATATATATATATATATATATATATATATATATATATATATATATATATATATATATATATATGTATATATATATATTTGACTCTCCTGTCGAAATTCGACGTATGAGGGTGAAGCAGATCAGTTTCCAGGAAACCGATAGCCCGACAACGTCACATGAGATTTGATTATAGTGGTGAAGGCCTCGTGCAGGACCATCCACACTTTTTGAAGGGACGAATACAGAGATCTGGTGGACTAAGTGCCACAAGTTCCCCAAACGACCCTCCGCAGGATTTGAATTCAGAGTTGTCCTTCTCCTAGACCAGTTGCCATCCAAGGCTATAGAACCCAGTCTATCCTGCTAATTTACCCATAGCTGGAGGGAGAAGCAGAGGATTCATACCTTTCCCAAGGGTATTGGCACGTAAGTGAATGTAATAGATTCAAGCCGCTATCCATTACTCCACCGTGCCTCCACGTATGTATATATATATATATATATATATATATATATATATATATATATATATATATATATATATATATATATTGGCATATTATATATATATATATATATATATATATATAACCATTTCAAATACTGAAGTGTTTCAAATAAGGGAAAGAAAATGAAAGAACGATTGCATTGCGCCAGTATTCGAATTACTTTTTGATAATAGTCATTTTGAAATCGATCAAATTCTTAACTATACATCGATTAGAGCATTCCACTTCATGATCAGTCGTAAATGCATGTAATATATATCTACTATGTACCGTGCCCTTTCAAGACGTCAACAATCATGGGTCTTCACAGATTCCTTTGTAGCCCTTAGCAAAATCTGTAGTTTTGCTATTTATCTTTCATCGCTGTTCTGCAAAAACATTTGCACAAGCTCGTTCGGTAAGTTATGCACTGATTTCATCTGCCTCTATTGCCTTGTGAGTGTCAATTTTTACAAGCCCTCTTTCCTCATTACGAGGCCCAGAAATTTCAACTTTCTATTTCTGGTGCTACGTATATGTATCCTTTTTGCTTACATTTTCTCTAAAACTTCGTTGCCACGTGTTCACTCGATGGTATTATCCCACGAAGCAATGTTAAGAGTTCGATGGCATTACCTTTAAAAGTGATATTTAAGTGTTGAAAAAATACTTGTCTTTTCAGTATGATTCGTCCTAAGGCAGATGCGTAGAGATACTGACTTTCAGAAAAGCCGTTATGATACGGATTTAGCGACATTCGCGAGAGCGTATGTGTTAAAATGACACGAATTAGAAGAAAAGAAGGGAAAAACGAACTGTAAAGAAAAAAAAGAATATCGTCAAAGAACAGGAATTGAAAAAAAAAAAAAAATATATATATATATATATATATAGAAAATATTGAAAGAGTATCAGGAATAAAAATGCAAACGTCGGCTTATTCGCTAAGTTTATTCAGTATTTCGATCCCAAGTTAAAACCCTAACTCTTGGAAGTCCGTTTTTCGTAGATAGGCGTTTCGCTATGGAAAGACAGGCGGAACACAATCTTTGCCCGCTATGTTTTCTTAACGAATGAGTTATCGAGGTCCGTAATACTAGCATTTTGTCCTTATAAAACCACCTAGAATGGCACAGAATCAAGTCAAAACTATTTTTAAGGGGTGCTTGAATTAAATATCAGATTAAGAATAAAATATACATAACAGTTGCCATACAGCAATATAATTTCATAAGGATGGGAGTCTGGATCGATGTTTAAAAAAAATAAACTATAGCTATCTCTATTAAAATTTAGCTTGTTCTTCAATTATTTATTTATTTAGTTCCTTGTTTCGCCTTACAGTTACGCCTTACAAATATCTCATAAATAACGAATGGAATAGTCATTCCGTTATGACTGCGTAAAAAAAAAAGAAAAAGAATTGATAGATCAGAGACGCTACATGGTTTCAGTGATAAAATAAAAGCAAGAAAGAATGGAAGATTGAAGTGTTAAACGCCTGTTTAATTGAAACGGAAAAAGGTTTTCAGTTTCAAATCTTTTCACTTGTAAACACTTTCTTATAAATTAATGTATTAATAAAAAGAAAATTGCACAGCAGGTTTTGAACGAAATTTCGGTTCGTGAATATCGAAACTTATAAAAATGAACGAAATTTTGACTAATGAATATCGAAAATTCTAAAAATGAACGAATTAATCAAAATCAAACACAGAATACATTTTTCTATTCAGTAGGTACTTGCAAATATTCTCATTTCCGTAGAAAATATACAAATAAAAATGGAGGTTGGGAATTTGACTGCAGGTTGGTACAAAGAAATAACCATTGTTAAAACTGAGCGTTTAATCAAATACAGGTATCCACTGAAAGTAACGTTTGTAGAAAAAAACATAACTGTCTATATTTCTTATATGAAGTATTGTAGTTATTTACACTATTCAACTTTTTTCAGACTGTTGTCATCATCTTTGTTGCTATATTCACGACGTTTCGGCCGTTGCACAACTATAACCCGGTTGACATTGCCCAATCCTGGGTTGTTCCCAGGCCAATCAGTACTAGTGCCGGTCAGTTGATAGTTATCTGTTGACCCATTCTTTCCGTCATCTGCTAGTCCTACGTTGTGTTCTTTGATCACAGTGCAGTGAAGATCGAACATTTGTTCGCATTCAGGCACTGAATCGAGTTGGTGGAACCTTGCTATGAAAAGGGACAAGAATGACTCCGACGGTGAAAACACAAATATCATGACAAATGGCGAAGAAAGGGCGCTGGGTTAATTTTCAATTAATTCATACAATCGTTGATCCAAGAAAATTAACCCTTCCTGTTCAACTCTCTATCGTCACACTGTATCTGTTGTTTCTAAAACTTCTAAAAGTCATCGGAGATGTTAGGTCATCGAGATATTTCGTCATCATGGTTCAACATCATCAATTCTTCACGGCAGCAGGTCACGTGGCTTCTTCTGCCCAGGCCACCATCGGGCTCTACTGCCCTCTGCTATCCTCTCGGGGCTGCTGGTTACCTATGGCAACAACTTAATAGTGCCAAACAACAGCCGAACCGTCATGAATAATATATATATATATATATATATATATATATATATATATATATATATAATGTGTGTGCATGTGTGGGTGCGTGTGTGTGTTAAGCACGATTTAATATAATATATACTCATATAAACTTCAAAATACTACTATAGAATAAATATGAAAAGGCTGAAATTGCTCAGTACATCTATAAGAACAGACTGAGAAAGAGCTTATAGGATCCAGTTCCTATAATAATTCCCCAGAATTCAAGAATGAAGCAAAACATACGCTCCAAATTAAATTACACAACTAACTCAATTTGATTCCTTCAACAATATCATATAGCAGGTCGTCGACTACGTCCGCACGTCTGATCTGATCAAAGGTACAGTTGCACCAAAATTGTAAAACATTTTCTAGAGCCTATCACGTGCCCTATATTACTTATATAAACAAGAAACATTTAAGAAACAGAGGTAGGCGAAATCGGCCGAAAAGGATACACGCTATCATAAAATAATTTTCAACTGAAATCCAGACTATAAGTCAAAAATCTTTTTTAACATAACCACAGTCAATTTCCTTCATTTCATGCAAAGTAAACTCACGTCGATAAACATCGAAGCGACAAACACTCAAATGTTAGATTTTGCTTATATTGACGATGTTCTCATCGCCCGTCGAAATAATACAGAACAGCAACAACACGTAGAACAAGTTTTCCAGATGCCAAAAATGTACTTTTACCGTTTCAAAACCGAATTTTCTAGCTGTTATAGATGAACACGGGAATGCACCTGTCTCAGAGAAAGTATAAGTGATTACGGATTTTCCATAACCAACATTACTACAACAACTTCAGCGATTTCTAGGCCTAATAAATTCCTATAGTAGATTCATCCCGGGTAGTTCCGGAAAACTAGCACGAATCTGCAACAAAATCAAAGGAATAAGAAGGCTAAAATATTCATGAAAGAATAAATATTAGCTGCTTTTCATGAATCTAAATGCACTTGCAGGCTATCTTAGAGCACCGACGAGGCTGATTCGATGCTTCTAGTGATTCCATTGGAGCACTACTTCATCAGAATCAACATAACTATAAGAAGCCGATATCATTTTCTTTTCTGTGAAATTAAATACTGCACAAAAATACGGTACCTTCTTGACAGAATATCTAGCAATATGCCAATCTATAGGACATTCAAAAGACGAACTTTCACAGTTTTCACCGACCATAAACCACTCGTTTAAGCTTTACATGCAAAAGCAGACAAGTACACACCCAGAGATCCCCAACAACTGGATTACATATCCCTTTTTACCTCGGATATCCGATACATTAAAGGCTCGAACAATATCGTGGTTGACTCACTCTCCCGTTACATGATGTAATCAGTTGAATCTGAATACTTCATTTCGATCTAAAATCCGAAGAACAGCAGAAACATACGACACTAGACACGGTGAAATGGAATATTTCTTTACAGTTAAAAGAACATCATCTACCATTCGGCACAAAGACATTATTATGTGACGTAAGCCCTGGTTATTCAAAACCTTATGTACCACCCACTATGCGCATAAAATAAGTGTCAACTGAAGTTCAGACTATAAGTTAAAAATCCTTTTTAACATAACCATAGTCAATTACCTCCATTCAATGCAAACTAAACTCATGTCGGCAAATAACGAAGCGACAGACACGCAAACGTCAAATACAACGTGTCACTCCTTCACACGCTTTTCCACAAAGTTTGAACTATTTATTTTGACTAGAAGCACTATTTTGTCAAATTCACACAAATTACCTTACAACTTGCGGTCTATCAAACTGGAACATTATCTCACTCAAAAATCTAAAAAGACTATTTATTTCACCATTTTAAGCAACATTCATAACTATTGTTTTGTACATTTGTTATATAAAAAAATCTATTGATTTGTACAATTTCTGTTGTCTGGTTTTTCTTGTTTCTTTTTTTTTTGTCATTTTGTGGCATTGTGTTTAATATAAATTACTGAGGGAAATTGACCCTCCCATGCTCATATATATGTATCCATATATATATATAGAGAGAGAGAAAGAGACAGAGAAAAATAGATAGATAGATATATAAATAGATAGATAGATAATATATATTCATAATATAATGTATATTAATATATATATATATATATGAAAGTACTAGAATAGAATAAATAAGGAAAGAGTGATGGAAACATCAATAAGAACTTACAAAATGACATAGTTATGTAAGAATAGCCTGGCACATGCACACACACACATGCACACACACACACGCACACACACACACACACACATATATATATATATATAATTATTAAAAAAAATATGATTCCTTCACTGCATAAGATTTCTCATGTTTCAAAAACAAAAGCCGAAAACCTCAACATAATTATTAAAATCATTAACTATATACATTATATTGAGGTTTTCGGCTTTCGTTTTTGAAACATGACAACTCTTAAGTAACGAAGGAATCATATTTTTTTAAAATAATTATAATTTAAGCTCTACTTCTGTATGGAGCACTGTTTTTTTTAAAATAAAAAAACAAAAATATTAAAGAACTCCTGATTATTTTCCTAACGTGTTCTTTCCTATTTTTTCATTCTGCACACACACACACACACAGACACACACACACACACACACATATATATATATATATATATATATATATATATATATTGAGAGAAGGATAATGAAAAGGCTATAATAATATATATTAGCATGGAAATGGATGTCATACTATAGGTATCCCAGTATTTTCTTTAGATAGATAGATAGATAGATAGATAGATAGATGGCCATGGATTTCTCTGTCGAGGCCGCCGATGACTCTTTCATGTGCTTTCGTCTTTCGCTATTAAACTCTGTCAGTTATCACTTTTTCATTTATCGGTCCCCATCTTTTCAAGTCTCCAGTATATTAGACGCACTAGCTGACAGTATAGAATAGGCATTTTCTCTCCATCCATCTGCGGACATCTTTGTCTTCGGTGACTTTAACGCTCACACACGACACATGGCTAAAACATTCTAAATGTACTTATGTTGCCGGTATACAGGCATTAAATCTTTCTATTGCATAATACTTTACTTAAATCATGGACTTCCCTACTCGTTTTCGTAGCCAAACTGAGCAAGAGGCTTTTCTACTTGATCTATTTCTTACCTCCTCTCCTCGCACTTGCCGAGCTTTGCAATAATGCCTTCTTGGTAACTCTGACCACACTATTCAAAATATCCATTGAGCATGAACCCCGTATCCATCAGACCTCTTTCCTTTACCAACACGCTAATTGGGCCTCATTCCAGGATTTTCTTAGTGCCGTCCCTTGGACTGTAGGAAATAGGAACCTGTTATGAATAGAGCTGTCACGCTGGTATAGCCGGAAATAGTGGTTCCTCTGTGCCATGTCGGCCGTGCATGCTGGTGTTAACCATGGAGAGGTTTGCAACTTTGAGTGGTATTTCTGAGAAGGGATGAGAGCGTCCATGCCAGCTTTTCTCCAAGAGGAATCCCCATTGACGCAATTTTCAGTTGGGAGGTTGATGATGTCCTGACCATTCTCAGCTGGCATGAAAATAAAAACTATAGTGAAATCATGGCGAGGTCAACTGCTAAGAAAGTCGGTTCACTCTGTCTGGCGAGATAATTCTCTCCTGAATCTATCTTGCATATCTATAAGCCTACCATTCGCCCATGCTTAGAATATTGCTGCTATATATGGGCAGGTACGGTGGAGTAATGGATAGCGGCTTTGATTGAGGAATCGGAGAGTCGAGTTCGAATTCCAGTCGAATCCATTACATTCACTTATATGCTAATACCCTTGGGAAAAGGTGTGAATCCTCTTTCTTCTCCCTCCAGCTATGGGTAAATAGCAGGACAGACTGGGTTCTATAGCCTTGAATGGCAACTGGTCTAGGAGAAGGAAAACTCTGAATTCAAACCTGCTCTTAGATGAGGGTGAATGGAGTCTCTCTGAGCCTTGGTTGGCAATTCATTTAGTGATGGTGTCACGATAAAAAAACACCCTTGATAGCACTAGCGAAGCATCAAGAATTCAGCTATTTGACAAGATTATGAACTACACAAATCAAAGTATTAGTGAGTTCAATCTCGGCTGAGGCCGCAAGATGGTGATGGCCAGGTTCCCCTTCTATTTACATATAGCTCATTGATAAGATGCAAAGAAGAATCAGCAATATTGATAGTTCTGATCTGGCGACTCGGCTTCAGTCACTTTCTACCGCTGTAAGGATTGCCACTGTGTACCATTTTATATATAATTTCATGATTGTTTCAATGAGCTTTTCGATATATTACTTCGACTTTATGAACCTAAGAGCATTACTAGACTGTCTGCGTGATCTTATCGTTTTAGTGTTAAGCTGGCTATATGTAGCTGTAGCTTATATGCTAGCAGTTGCTTTTCTCGCCCTTCCCGCTTATGGAACTCCCTCCCGACTCCATGCTTTACCACCAACTTTAATATGCAAAAGTTTAAATATTATGTCAATCGCTATCTACTGTCCTTCTGATTGCTCTTTTCTCTCTTTAATCATTTCTAATGTTTATGTTGCTACTTCCTCCACAACTTGTAACCCCTTGCGTGTTAGTGGCTGTATTGCCTTATTTGAGGTGGAAGCGATTAATAAAAAGAAAAAAAAGTGTCATGAAAGTTGTTTGTAAAGATATAGAAATTATTCTAAAATAATTCATAACTGATGCGTCAAGAAATTGACAGTCCTATACACGTGGCTGTTGAAAACATACTGCCTCGACCAAGATGCTATTTAAAGCATCCCTATATACAAGATTAACTAAACTCTTCCTCTGTATGTGATATTAAAACAGACAAAATTCAAAACTTCCTTCTGCTATGCGTATTTTATAGATTGACAACAGAAAGGTAGATAAAGGAATATATATATATATATATATATATATATATATATATATATATATATATATATATATGTGTATATATATATATATATATATATATATATATATATATATATATAGAGAGAGAGAGAGAGAGAGTGAGAAAGAGAGAGAAAATTTATCAGATAGATTGATAGATAGACACATAGATAAATAAATTAAAAAAAAACGCTTGAAATTTGGACACTGGTTGATTATTGTACAGTAGTAAAAAAAAAATACGGAAACACCTGCGAGCTACTAGATTCGCTTACCTGAAACTCAAAATCGATGCTGTTTTCAGCTGGGGAAAGTCTTTGTTTGTCGATCAATATTTACGCTTTATTGTATTCTTCATCTTTTTTGTTTTTCCCTCTGCTTTTACCGACTTCTGCTGCTTTGGAGGCAAATGAAAATGATGTCGTGGCAGAAATTGTACGAGATTCCAGTGCATTCAAACGTGCAGAATCTGTGCTATTAGACCAGGTTTCACTTGATTACAGGATCAGTCTCCCTGGTTTATTCTATCTCATTTTAAATGTATTTCTTGAATTGTGTGTCTGTTTCTGGGGTATAGGTCTTTGTGTGTGTGTGTGTCTCTGTGTGTGTTTGTGTGCGTATATAGTTAGTGAACTGCTTGGTTACTTCCGGGATAGAGGAACGCATCATTCCTGACAAGTTAAAAATGTCCTCCTAATCTATAGAAAGAAACCACTGTGCTAAAATACCCATAAACAATCTCCTAAAAATATCGATCTCACTTTTTCAACATGAATAAACTAATTTCTGAATAAGTGTATATATATGTATATATATATATATATATATATATATATATATATATATATAGATAGATAGATAGATAGATAGATAGATAGATAGATACATGTAGATAGGTAGATAGAAATATACATATATATATACATATATATATATATATATATATATATATATATATATATATGTATATATATGATAGATAGATAGATAGATAGATAGATAGTTTGATAGAGATATATGTGTGTATGAGTTTGTGGAAATTTGTAAATACTAAAATACTACTGAATATGAATTCAAAGATAAGAAATCGTTTAGTTAATTAATTTTTCTCTGTATATAAATACAGTTTTCCTAGTAAAAATTGTATATTCGCGTTGAATTTCGTTTATTCGGCGCGAAATTACATCACTTAGCATCCTCCATATTTTACTTTGACTTACACAATGAGACTGAACATTATTCATGAACCTTCTTAAATTCAAGATCTTGGAAAACCCAATTGTATTTTTACTTCTGTTTACAAATACCTTTGGGTAATTAAAATCTTTGCGTTTTTCTTGGTAACGTCCATCAGAGAATCAATCGCCACGGTACAGAAAAGTGTGTAAGTGTGTGTGTGTGTGCGCGCGTGTGTGTGTGTGTGTGTGTGTGTGTAAAAATATAAAAGTATAGGGCAGGGCCGGAGTCTGTCCAGACAGCATATAATATAAGAAAGTACTTAATACAAAATTCTCAAAATTGAATGTGTAGAGCGGATAATAATGTTGTTAAAAATTGAAAAATCCGCCCTTAACACGACATAATTATCAACCACAGGCTGTCATCAGGTGGTTTTGGTAAATCTTTATTTTGTAGCGCTATATTTCTCCGTTTATATAACGTAACCTCACGCCATAAAGTAAAATCACCAAGCGGAAGGAGTGAGGTAGGACCGGAAGTGAAAAAGAAAGAAATAAAAAAATGTGGTAACATCCACATCCGGTTTTTTTTTATTGGGCAAGTGTCTGTTTAGTGTCTGCATTTCGACATCACTTGGCCGTTTTTGAAGGCTGCTATCCCCACTACTAGTTATGCGGTGCCACGGACCATCTCTTCTGTCCCGGAAAGAAGCCGGCACCGCAGCCGGTACCGCAGCCTCAAACATCATCGTGCAGAGATAATGGAGAAAATCATTGCCCATGAACGAAATACGCATGAAGGCCTCCAATGGTATCGGTAAATGGACTAAGGTGATGAAGATGGAAGTCAAGGCTGCAACTCCGCCCCCACGACTAACATGTCCAAAACGAGAAGGCTGCAAGAAACAACAGTAACAGCATCGACAGCCGGAGCAACTCAAGCAGTCGCAGTGGTAGGCAAAACAGCTCAAGGGACAGCAGCGACAGCCGGGGCAGCACAAGCAGCTGCAGCCGTAGCCGGAACAGCTCAAGCACCACCAGCAACAGTTCAAGCAGCGAAAACCGGGGCAGCGAAAGCAACCGCAGTGGTAGACGGAACAGTTCAAGCAACAGCAGCGACAACCGAAACAGTTCAAGCAGCACAGCGCCCGCCGAAGCAGCTCAAGCAGCGGCATCTGTATGGGTAGAATGAGCAGCTTAAATAGCACAGCAGCAGCAGAAACTACACTAGAAGCAACATCAGCCTATTCAAGATGAGGACTAGGAGTTCGAACAGCAGCAACTGCAACAGCTGGAACAGCAACATCATCCGGAGGATGTGGAGATAGCGCAATTAGACCTGTATATACAGGTGAAGGACATGCCTCCACTTCAGTCCTCGAAAAAGGGGATGGAGGAGGACGAGATTTATGCGGAAAATAAAATAAAAAATGAAAGCAGGGTGGAGGGCCCATGGTTAAAGACAAGACCCAACCTCCCCCTAGCGCAAGACCAAAAGCCTCCATTTTAGGGTTTAATCTCCTTTCCTCCCCTCCCCCAAACGTACACCCCCAAAAGAATAATGGCATCTGCAAGGGTAAGGGTATGTGTCATCTTGAGAGGCAGGCCCTGGGGAAGGAATTTTTTTGGGAGACGAAGACCCCGTTGAGGTCGCTATTTAAATTGACCTCCAGGATATCAACAGAGTATCCTGCAATCTTTCCCGGGTGCCCGGGAGTAACTACCTTAATTAGACATTTGCACGGAAGTTTTAAATTGTGGGACTTTAAAAAGACTTTTCCGAAAATTCGGATGGCGTAGGTGGAGTCTCCGGATTTTTAAGAAAATGGCAGGGAGGATGCTGATTATTCTCCATCCCACTATATACGGCACTAAAATTAAAATATCCTACGGACGTCGGTGGGATTGTCGTGGAAGGACGAATTACGTCGGAAATGGGTAACGGGAGCCTGGCACAAATTCGTCGGGATTCTTTCATCTGCAGTTTTCCTTCCAGTCTCTGTTTAAAGGGATAAACTTCTAAAATGTCTACCGCGCTGTTCATCTTGAATGCAAAGAACTTGAGAGAATGGTGTAAGGATGCACGCTTGCTTCGTGATCTCTTGTTCTTCGCTTTAGATATAGCAGTGATTCAGTATAGACACTTTTTTTCTGACGTTGATGCTCGTGTATTGTACAGCGATTTTGTCGTCTATTCAGCATACGGGAACCAGCTGACCAGAGGTGTTTTCTTGCTGGTTAAAAGTACCGTATATGTGAATGTGCCCCTTGTCCATATCGAGATTCCTCCAAGAGTATTGAACGGCCTTTAGGGTCATTCCTCGGTCTAGTGATCTTTTAGGGTCTCGCAGACGATTGTATCTTGAATTAGTTGAGGGGTTCGCGAAAGATATTCTATGTTGCCGGCTTGGCTTGTTGACATCAGTGTTGCGCTCTTTCTGGTCTTGGACACCAGAGGCGGATTATCTCAACAACCTAGAGTTTTTGCTTACCTCGCGATTAATTTGGAATATGCTATATCTCAATTACGTAGATTTCAGAGCGGGCTGGGCGCATTTACCCAACTGTAATCAGTGTGACCTTAGATTACAGGAAACGGCTTCGCACGCCTTCTACCATTCTCCTCAGGTGCGCCCGTTCTGGGACTATGCCGGCGAGTATCGATCGCGAGAAGCTCATGTAGATTTATCTCGCATACGAGTGCGCTAATGTTTTGCTTGCGTTCTCTCGGGTGAAGCTGATGGTTTTTCTGTTGTGACAAGAATAGTGCTATGGGCGTCGCGGATGGAGGGAATCTTGCGTATGAACGCTATTATGATCCGGTAGAATTCTTTGAGCATCAGCTCAAGATGAAGATCATAACTGATAGAAAGCGTTTGTTATCGACAGATTTCAACGGAAGGTGGTTAACTGCTGGTTTCCGTGAACATTGTTAGCCTTGATTTTATTTTTTAAGTTCTTTTTGTCGCAACTTGGCCATTACCTCTGGACCCTGCCCTGGTTATGCTAGACAGTATTTGTTTATTTACTTAATAAAAATAAGTGTTGTTACCGGCCTGACACCGGCCTTCTCTTTTGTTATGATTCATGTCGAGATTCCCAAACTCCCCAGTTTGTTTTTGCCACCATTTTTTTATATCGGCTGAGTCAGACTTTTATTTTCCCACTCCGGCGTTTATTTTCCCTTCCCACACCATAATGAGTTTGCTTCTTGATTCTATCTGTAGCTGTAGGCGGAACACAGCGGCCGCTCCTATTATTTTTGAAGGATGGACGGGTCCTACTAACATATGTTATGTTTTAGTTTGAATGTTTTGTTTTATTTTATTTTTGTTTTGGGGTTCATCTTCTCCACCCTTATTTCATGATTCGTGATTTTTTAAAAAAAATATATTTTTGATAACAAAAAATGAAAAATGGCAACAAAAAGAGACATTGAACATTTGTACATAAAGACATTTTTAGATCATGGAGTTGTTTTGTAGATTCCCTGTGAATATGTTGTCTTGTGGTACGTGTAAGACTGGATAGTGATTGATGAGTTTCTGTGGTGAATGAGTATATTGTAATGAGTAAATAGGTCGTGAATCTGATAGGCTAGGTTTATGATAGCTTCGACCCGCCCTCCCCACTTTCCCTTTGGCCTTGAGCAAAAATTACTGTAAAATCAATTATAAATCTTCGATCAACAACTTGTCTGTCCGGATAGGTCATAATGGTTAGCTTTTCCTCTTGGCACTATTTACAAATATTACCATTAAAGTTGCAAGATGTTAGACTTCTAAAAATGCTCTAACACTTGGCTGGTTAGTTTGTACAATGACTATGACTCTCCATTTTAAATGAAGACCAATGGTTATACCATCTTTTCTTGAAGATATCTTCTGTGGATTCCACGTAAGTCTTTGTTCTACCCTCTGATATCTTCCATCTCTGCCTTATTGATCACACTCGCAGGATTATAGTCACCATCTAATGGACAACTGCCTTTATCCCTGCAATTGCAGCGTCTGATGTTGGTGGTGTTGTTTGTTCATCTTGAAATGCCTTATATTGTGCTGCTTTATGATGTTATCCACATGTCTGGTGCAGCAATAACTTAATTGTAGCGTGTTTATTTTTGAAAATTCTATGTAATTCAAAAGGTTTTAGGAAATACTTTGTAAATAGTTTAAAATATATTTCCCTATATTCGTTCTCAGTTCGAAATTAAAAGATTGGTTGAACCAGATAATCTCTTTTTACTATTTCTATTTCTCCATTGTTGGTTCAGTTGAGGATTAAAATTCAATTTGTTTTTGTGCTTCTTCTCTCTCAATAATATTTCATATTCTTTTTTATTGGATTCAACGATTTATTTAAACAAGGAATTTAACTAGGATTATATACTCCAATCTGAAAGCGATCTAAAATATAGCACAGTTTCTCATTTTATAAATTTACACAGGTAAAGGAAAGTGATATCAGGCAGAATGGATTATCAAAACCGATGTCAAAATCTTACGTGTCAAAGTGAATATAGCTTTTTCTTTTCCAAGTGTAAAAAAAAGAAACACCCGGTTTCCCAAAGACTTGCGTTGATAATAAAATGTGGAAATGTGAAAATAGTGTAAATAAACTCGACAATGGATTAGAAATAAAAATTAGAGTTAATTTGCCATAGCATTGAATTTAAAGTGTTTTTTTTTTATTTGAAAATATTCAAAACAAGAAAAAGGATTGGGGGACGTTACGAATTGCGACGCATGGTACTGGTAAAATATTTATGTTAAATGCATTGCTAAGTATTCATACGACATGAAGTAATTCCAAAATTGGATTAAATAGATTGTCTGTTTATTACTTGTTCTGGAAAGAAGTGCAACGATGTCTTATATGTCATCAAACAACTCTAAGATTTTGCTTACCTCTCTTATAGAAAACTGCATACCGTTTTTCGCCGGAATCCAATCAGAATATGACCACATCAAAAGAGACTAAAAGCCATAAATAAACAAGCATGTAGGAAACAGAGAGGAAAATTAAAAAAAATAGGATTCCTGTAGACAAAAGATTAAATTTTATCTAATAAAATCCAAGAATGCGACACTCCTATTGGGGAAAAATACTTCGGACATATAAAGACTACATAGGAAAATTTTTTCACGACGAAAGGAACCACCGGGAAGACACGGAAATATAGAAAGCCCATACATATTAAAATCTGAAGTGGAATCAGCAGTAACCAAATCGATTTGAAGCAAAACAGCAAGACAAAACGGAAGTGCAATAGATAGCGTTCAAGATAGCATACATGCGCATAGAGAATAAGTTCAGCAGATGTACAAAAATAGAAACGAGCGTAAGACAAGGATGCGTCTTCTCACCCGACCTGTTCAAGCTATACAGCGAGGCGCTTCTGAGAGAATTGTAAACCCTATAGCGATTTAACATTGGCGGCCACAATCTTAAGAATATAACATACGCTGATGACACAGTACTTCGTCTTTGGTGAGGACAATATTACGGAAAAATTTTACACTTCACCAGGAAGTCAAGGAGAAAATGAAAGCGTTAGCCTATTTAATCTCTTCGTAGAACATACCCGTCGACCCACACGGGATGAGAAGGAAATTCGGATTACCAACACACAAACAGAAAATGTCTCATATCGAGAATATTTAACATTGACAAACATACAGGAAAAAATAATTATTTTTAATAATATGTGGAAATCTCCGCTTTTACCTGAAGACGGTCGCGAGACCAGAAACACGTGTAGTAAAATTATGCATAACAAAGCATAATATTTTTTTTCTAAATAAATCCACATTACAACCAAAAACGTTTGCGGCACCTCTCTTCTCTTCTTTTTTTAATATACATACTTGTCTTTCGTTTGAACCACTACAACATATTTCTTTCATATATATATATATATATATATATATATATATATATATATATATATATATATGTGTGTGTGTGTGTGTGTGTGTGTGTGTGTGTGTGTGTGTGTGTGTGTGTGTTTAAGCAGCAATCCTTCTTTCATGTACATTTTATTGAATATGATAGACAAGGTGCTTTGATGAATTTTTATGCAATTTCTCATGTGATCTATGATTTTATTTTTTTCTTTTCGGATGATAAATTATATAAATCTGTCCAATTGTTCTTTTTATCACAGCGCTTTCGGATATACATTTAGCCATTTTCAAGGTTGTAATGTATTAACTGTTAGCAAGAAATAGTTTGCTGTAGGCATGTATTTATATAATGTTTTCAATTTCAAAACACAATCAAGATATTGTGTCCATGTTCATAGTTGATATTGATGAGTGTTGTTTTTCTTTGTTTCTGTTAATAAGGCTTCCATTATTTTTAGATTTTATTTTGCATGTAAATAATGTTGTTATATTTGTGTTGAAAACAATATGTTACGAATAGGGTCCGGTAGGTCTCCATGAATATTTAAATGAGATCTAATTGAGCTATGGCCAGAAAGGTGTAGTGTGAGTCTTTGTGGCAAGCATGTTGTAGTGTGGCCTCTATAATTATTTACGAATTTAGACTGACCAGGAATACAATTCCTTAATAAAGATTTAAATTGGTAAATAATATTTGTCCTTCTTAATTTTTTTCTAAGAGGTGAAGTATCAATTTTAACTATAAGGTTAGAGGTTTTAAATTTTTGTAATAAATAATTAATCTAAGTTTATTTTTTGTTTTGTTTTTTTGCTATTGTCAAGTGGTGTTCTGCATTTCTTAATAATATTTGTAACATATTTTTTATTAACAGAACGTATGTAAATATACAATTGTTTGCTTGAATGAAATCGTCAGGCGATATCATGATTTCCAGAATATGTTTTGTGTCTGATTCAAGCATAATCACCTGGAATAAAAGCCACAGTTTATCGATGTTAGACCTGACGACCATTCGTTTTTTTTTTTGGTTTTGTTTTGTTTGTTTTTTTTAACAGTGATTTGCAAACACTGTATTAGTTAACTGGAAGTAAAAAAACAAAAAAAAAAAAACAAAAAAAAAAAAAAACTAAAAACAAAACGCCAATAATGAAAAATTGTTTTTCTTTTTGAATTTTCATGTTTCGCTTTCGGTATAATCCCCTGACTTCTAATCACATTTCAACACTTGCGTCGGAGACACACTCACTCTACCAGCTCTGAATTATATTCCATTAGCGCGCGATTATCCTGTCAAATAAAATGAGTCTTGCAACGGTCGGTGATTAAATCATAAGGCACCAATCAAAAACAGTCCGGGTCAATCCAGCATCAACTTCCGTTGTTCTTTATTTCGCATTTGTTCAGCAGAATAATGAACAGGAGTTTTCAATGAGCAGAAAATTAGTCCATTATTCGCAGGGAGAACGAATAACGTCAGCTTGAAAACAAACATTGAATTATTATGCAAAGAGAATTCACTGAGATAATTGATATGATTTTCTTGAAAGATTCGTCGCCATTACACATGCCGATGAGAAAAATGAGCATGTGTCATATTCTATGAAATAGTTTTGATCTAGAGTTAGTTTAATGGTTAGTATTAGTTAATAGTGAAATAGATGCATGCACGGTGACCAAAATCTGTCACTCCGAACCAATTTTAAGTCTGACATTTAACATTTCTTTATTCTTTCTAATTATTCATAAACACTCACACACGCACATACACTATCTATCTATCTATCTATCTATCTATCTATCTATCTATCTATCTATATATATATATATATATATATATATATATGTGTGTGTGTGTGTGTGTGTGTGTGTAGGCAGCAAATTCTCTTTTAGGCATGTCTGAGTGAATAAATTACGAACATTATGTCTGTTTATTTTCTTCATAATACTTTCATATTCATTATTTCAGTATTATCCAATATTGCATATTGTAAAATACGGAAAAAATATTTGTAAATATGAAAGGATTATGATCAAAAAACACATAATGTTTTAATTTATTCATTATATATATATATATATATATATATATATATATATATATTATAAATTAATTGATTTAAAATATGGTTTAAAATATCAATTAATTTATAATATTAATGCTCTACAAATTTATATTGAGCACTATTTTGTAAAAATAAAAATATCTATAAGAACACCGGATTATATATCTTGCTGTTCTTTCTTTTTATTTATATACATATATATAGATATATATATATATATATATGTGGTGATTGAAAAGTAATTCCCTATTTTATATATGAGTGGTCAGCCAGGTGTCTTTTCTTTGAGGTGGGGGTAGCAAAGAAGAAAGTCAACTATACCCAGCCAAGAATTTGGAAGAACTCGAAGAGTGAATACAAGAAGTTATGTCGTCCATAACATACGAGCTCCTGATGAAATCATTTGATGCAATTACAGGCGGCTGGAGAATCTAGTAACGAAATTTTTTGCCCATATCTAATTTTAAATAAAATATCATGCTAATACTCTCTTATACATTTTGGTAAAAATTAATTTCAGTAAATAAATAAATTATAAGTATTTTAAAATAGGAAGTTACTCTAAATCATTATATATATATATATATTAGGATGTTAAACTCAATTTGTTCACATTTTATCTGAAGTACCTCCCCTCACCAGCAATCGGGCATTTTTTTTTGTATTGTCTGATAAATTAAATATGTATCAATTTTTTCAACTGTTTCTTGCAAATTTATATTAAAATTCCGAGACAGTTATTTTTGGTGGAAATAGTCTATACCCATAAGGTAATTTCGAATTCCTTTTATATATATATATATATATATATATATATATATATATATATATATATATATATATATATGCTACATTAGAACATGTATATATCCACTACGAAATTGTACATTTTTATTTCAACGTCAAAACAAAGGGGGAGTTACGGTGTTACCTAATTACGAAAACCATAATTCCCTACCTGTTCAGACGTCTAAAAATGGTTTTGTCCTTGAAAAAAAAAGTCCAATTTTGTAGTGGATATGTGCACGTTCTAATGTAACACTGCATAAATTATATTTACGGAATGTAATACGCGCTATTAATATTCTGTAATCCTACTGTTCGTTCTCCTACACTTTGATATATATATATATATATATATATATATATATATACATATTTAATTAATTCATTGAGTCAGATAGGAAGCTCAACAGAATGCAGAAAGCAATGGACGGTCGTCTTTTCCTATATTTGGGACTCATCAGCAGTGCGCATCCGCTACCGAGAATTGAAACCCTGACAGTTAGGTCGTCAAGCAAACACCATACAAACTGTTCCAATGGGATTCGGTGATATTGCAAATCAGACTCAATATAGCGCCACTCGCTCAAATATTCCATGGTGGATCTCTACTGAGTTCTCTGTAACCATAGGACTGTACCCCCTGGAGCCACGACTACTCTAACCAAGCCGCTCACTCCAGAGCATTAGAAGCCGGTTCAAGTAATGATATACATAGATAGAAATTATTAGGAGGATATGATAATTATATTTAATTAATTCATTGAGTCTGATAGAAACCTCAACAGAATGCAGTAAACACTGGACGGCCGTTTCGTCCTATATTTGGGACTCATCAGCAGTGCGCATCCACTAACGAGAATTGAAACTATAAATTATATAGTTGTGTGTATATATATATATATATATATATAGACAGTAATTAAAAAATTAGTATGACAATTTGGAAAGAAGTTTCGGTGATGAGTTTCATCCGTTTGGATTTCATCGGACTGAGTTTTATTGGAGTTGCCAAGGCTACTCCTGCGCACGAAACGAGAGACGGTGACAAACTGAACGAATCAAAAACTATATTACTCTGACCACTAACTCTATCACAGCTAGAACCGACAAAAAATTATCTCAACATAACTCAACATAAAATTTATGACAAATACATCTAAAACAATCAAAGACATAATCAACAATAAAAATGCCAAAACCTGGTGGAATTTAGTCTATCAAGTGCACGAATTGTCAGAATGAATATATTGGAGAAATCTCAAGAACTTAAATCAAAAGATTATATGAACATATTTAAAAAATAAAATAAACACACAGAAAACGAAAGTGGCCACAATTATATCATAGGGAATGTTAATTTGATAACAAGACAAAATAATCAGACGAAAATGCCTGGGAATTGCCTTGATCGCAAGTTCAGCCACGTTAAATTTGCGTCTAGGATCAATATATCAGCATCCTTGGTAGATTTTCTGTTTTCACAATTTGGTATAGTCAGGGACAAAAGTAATGGAGAGTAAAAGAAATGAACACAGATAAATTTCGCTAGATGT